>CAJFCJ010000045.1:0-96905 GCA_904063045.1 Dimorphilus gyrociliatus | reverse complement strand
ACAGATGTTTGTTGCCTGGTGCTCTTAATTGCTCACAAAATTCACAACTCTTTATGTGATCTTTAATTGTTTTCTTTAGCTTTGGGTGCCAGAAAGCTTGCTCCAAAGTGTGAATTGTTATGTCTACACCATAGTGCTCAAATAGTTGATGTTGATGAATTTGTCCAAGTAAGTTGGTTAGAGTTGATAGTGGAATTACAAGTAGTGGTTGACAGCCATTTAGATACCATACAAGGTCTTCTTTTACAAACATAGATTCAATAAAGTTTCCATATTCATTCAAAGACCCATTATCAATGTTTTCTCCTTCCAATTTGTCTACAACTTTCATTAGTGGAGTATCTAATACTTGTTCTCTATAGAAGTTTATTTCAACTGGTGTGATTTTTAGTTTCATAATCTGGGCTTGGATTTCAGTTATGTCTTCATCATAATCATTGTCTAGATTGTCATCTAAACAATCATCTAATTCTTCTAAGTCCTCTGTATCAATATAAAAGCATTTAAGCATATCCTTTCTTTCTGCTAATTGGGGAACTGTATTGCCATTTTGTTTTTCTTCATTTAATCTTTCCTTAAGTAAATTACGAAAATCAATTACTTCATCAGTTTCACCAATTCTTGATATCCAGTCTGCTCTATTAGTTCTTCCTGGTATGTATATTATTTCAAAATCCATATCCATAAGTGCCATCACCCATTTAACAGTACTTGTATTCAGTTTGTTTTGTACAAATGTTTGTACCAAATTTTGGTGATCAGTGTAGAGAAAAATTTCTTATACTGTAGATAATGGGAGAATTTTTGTACTGCCCAATATACTGCAAAAGCCTCTTTTTGATAAGCTGCATATCTTAGTTGTGTATTGATTAGGAGCTTGGAAGCAAAAGAAATTGGTTTTCTTATTTTCTTTCCATCTTCTTCCCATTCTTGTTCTAGAACTGCACCAACTGCATAATTAGAAGCATCTGTTGTTAAATAGAATGATTTAGTAAAGTCTGGCAGTTGAAGGATTGGGGGCTCTGTCATTGCATTCCTTAGTGTTTCATAAGCTTCCTCTGCTTTTTTTGTCCATTTCAGTTTTTCTGTCTTTTGGTGTACTTTTAATAATTCTCTCAAAGGTTTTGTGATTTTTGCAAAATCTTTAACAAATCTTCTATAATAACCACAAAATGCCACAAAACTCAACAGAGTATTTGCAAACATAGGTAATTTGGCATCTTTTATTTTTTGAATCTTTTCAGGATCAGTTTCAATACCATTCTGTGTAATTCTATGACCAAGGAATTGAACTGATTCTTGTAGGAATGCACATTTGCTCAGTTTAATTCTGAAGTCTTTTTCCTTGATTCTTTCCATAAGTTTCTGTAGAGCTACAAAGTGTTCTTCCAATGTTTTGGTAAAAACTATAATATCATCCATATAATTAATGCAGAAGTTTTCCAATCCATTAATAACAAAATTTGCCATGATATAGCTGAAGTGTGAAGGTGCATTTGCCAAACCAAATGGCATGCGGTTGAATTCAAATAAACCAAATGGTGTAATAAAAGCAGTTTTCTCCTTATCTTCTTCTTTAATTGGAATATGATGAAATGCACTTGTTAAATCCAATATAGAAAAATATTTGTGGCCTCCTCCAAGCTTATCAAATAAATCTTCCTGATGTGGGATTGGATAACAATTCTTTTTTGATTGCTTGTTAAGTTTTCTGTAATCCACACACATTCTTAATGTTCCTTCTTTCTTTTTCACAAAAACAATGGGTGAAGCCCATTGGCTTTTGCTTGCTCTAATTAGACCATTTTCCAATAATCCATTTAATTGATCCCTGCATTCCTGCTGTTTGTTGGGTGGCAATCTGTATGGTCTTTGTTTGAAAGGCTTTATATCTTCCAATAATTCAATTGCCATTGGTGGAACATCTGGTGAACCAATGTCATTCTGATTTGTAGCAATAATATCTTCATAATTCTTTATCATTTCTTTTAATTCTTCTCTGTTCTTGTCAAGATTATTTTTGGACACATGTAAATAATTGTCAATTTCTAGTGTATTTGAATTAATATTGTGTACATTTTGATTAGACAAATGTTCAAATTCAATACTTTCCAACTGTAATTCTTCTATTTCAGGAGTAACTGGATTTTTCTTTTGTTCTTTTTGCACTTTGATAGTTATTCCATCTTCTAATTCTATGTATTGTGGTTTCATTTCCATTTCCATAGCCAAGTCTTCAGTTTCTTCTTCAGAGGAATTTATGAGAATAACTGAGTCATTGTCAGACTTAGGTATATTTCCAGTCTCTTCATCAGATGAGTCTATAACCATTATGGAATCATTGTCAGACTCAATTGTGTTACTGGTCTCTTCTTCAGATGAGTCTATAACAATCATTGAATCATTATCAGGCTCAGTTATGTTATCAAGCTCTTCCTCAGATGAGTCTATAACAATCATTGAACCATGATCAGAATCAGTTGAATCACTAATTTCATCTTCAGATGAGCTTGTACCATTGATTATATCCAAATCTGAGTCTGGGCTGTGATCTGATTCAATACTTGTTTCTGTATCATAATTTTCAGAAGTACTGGAACTTTCATCTGTGCCATAATTGCTATTTGAATCAAAACCATTGAATCCCTCATAAACTATGCTTGAACCATGAGTGTTGCTTGTATCATAGCCAGTATCTGGATCAGTAACTTCCATTTCTGAGTCCACACTATCTGAAACTTCGGATGGAGTATCAAAAACTTCAGATGGAGTGTCAGAATCTTCAAAATACTGTCCCATCATTCCAACAGTTACTTTTTTTACACTGCCTTGTTTTCCAAATTTTGTTTGGTGATTTTCGTTATATTGCAAAAACTTTCTAACTGGTTGTCCTTTTCTGATAAAGAATGGAAGAGAAACTTGTTTTGTTGCAAAATCAATAAGAGCTCCAGCATTTTCTAAGAAATCACAACCAAGTATTATAGCCATATCTAGTTTTTCCATAATAAAGAATTCTTGTTCCATAATTCTTCCATTAAATTGAATATTCAGTTTTGTTTTTCCTTTTGTCTTTAAAGCATTTCCCTCTGCTGAAGTGATGATTGGTAAGCCAGTAGTTTCTTTCTTGATGAATTTAGAATCCATTAACCTGATTTCTTTTTCTGTAATAAATGACAAAAGTGCTCCTGAATCACATAAAGCAATAACCTCTCTTCCATTATGATTTTTCATTCGAAATTGGAAATCTTTTCTGCCTTTTACCAAAGAAGTACACTTAAAATGTGCGATTTTCTCTTCTTTGAGATTAAATATTGCCATTCTTCCTTTAGAAATTTCAGTTTCATTAGGTTCATCAGGTCCAACATGTATTAGTCTGTTAAAGCTGCCTTTTTCATTATTTCCTGCATTTCCATTTCTTTGTTGTTGAAATCTATTTTGAGAAAAAGGTTTAAATGTATGTTCATTTTGATTTGAGTTACTCTGATTGTTGTCAAATCTCCTTTTGTACTGTTTGAATTCATTTTCGCTTTCTTTTCTTGCATTATCAAAAAATATTTCTGCTCTTTTTGCCAATTTAATATACTGATTAACTGAGTTAATCTTTCCATCTTTTTCCACATGATTAACAATTTTTCCTTTAAGACCATTCCTGAATACAGTTAACAGTTGAAGTTCTCTAACTCTTTCAGTAACACAAGCCATTTCAGTAGTATTGAATGGTAGGAATTTTTCCACAAGTTCTTTACTTCTTCTAACAAAACTTTGGACAGTTTCATCATTGAACTGTCTCAATCTATCAATTTCTTTTTTGTAAGCCATAGGATCTGGATTAAATTCTTCATCCAATGCATCCCAAATTTCATTTTCATTTGCCATGGAGGGTAAACTTTCAATAACATCTCTGGCTCTTCCAGTAGTGTATTTTCTCAGCATTCGAACTCTTTTCTCTTCTGTATCCCAAAGGTTTAATTCACAAGCTGTTTGAAAGTTCCTCTTAAAGGCCCAAGTATCTTTGCTACCAGAATAGGGTCTCAGCAAAGTAGTATTAGGTTTCTCATTAGCATCAATTAGAAGACTTGCAATTGTCTTTTCCAAAGCATTATCTTGAATGCCATCATAACTGAATTTTGGTTGAGTAGGATCAGGATTAACCATACCTTCAGGAATTGTAGCTGCCCCAGTCATCAAATGGTACTTTAAAAAGCTATTACCATCAACTTTGGCTCCACTACTTTTAATTCTCAACATTAATTCATTAATTTTTGAAAGATACTCATCTACTTCCTTGGCTCTGGCTTTGTCATTCTCATAAACCAAAATAACATTCATTGAAGTAGCATTGTGGGCTGTCGACTGCGCCATATTTGTACTTTGTTGTATTGTAATTGTAGGAATTTCTGGTTCGTCACAACTGTAATCGTCCTTTCCAATCATTTACCAACTTGCCAAAGTACTGGTCCAAATAGAACCTTTAAAGTTCGTCCACAAATAGTCTAACAAAGGCAATTTCGGTAGAAATTGATTAACAAAACACCAGTATTTCGTCCAAAGAATATGTATTGAGTAAAATGAGCTTCTAGTTCTAAACAAGCTAGTTTAAACAACTAGCTGACGGTTAGAAAACTGAACTATCAACTGTTAATTTCGTAGGGTTTATATACTCTTTTAAAGGTTGATAGTTCACAAATTTCAATGTTCACAAAAACAAAAGTAACATTTGAAGACAAAGAAAAGTTCTAAATATGGTCATGTTTTTATTGTTTTCCTCTTCTAAATAATAGTTGAATTTCGAAGGTTGGAGAGTTGCATAAGATGTAACAATTTTAGTAGGACAAGTCCAACAATCAAGAAAACATGTAGATTGTATATTTGACCGTTTTTATATTCTACCTTAATAATGATATTCAATTGATTGAGTTAGTAAATTTAGCATCAGCATATAAGGAGGAAGTATATCTGATTAATGCATGTTAAAAAGAACAGTATTGTGTATACAATACTGTTGAATAGTGAATATAATCTAACCTTAGAATTTAAGCATAATTGATAATTAATTGAACTAGTTTTAGTTCGAAATCATAAATTTATGGATTAATAAATTGTAATATTAATGCTAGGTTGCAAATAGCAAATATTCTTTATATAATTCAATAGGTTTTATTACTGCATAATGTGTATGCACTGCCCTATGCGAAACTAGGTCACTACTGCTTATCTTTATCAGTGCTATCTGCATAGTACAATACTGGTTCAATACTACTTCTCTATTGTAGAATATAGCTGACGAATGTATGTGTACATTGATCATTTTCAGTTGAAATTTCCACTTCATTGCAAAAGTCAGGTACTGTTTCTGGAATTTCTGTTGACACTGCATATTCACTAGAAAAATCTGCAATATGTTATTCATCATCAACAATTTCATCTGCTATCCTGTGCTCTTGATAAACTCCAAAATGAAAGGAAAAATTAATATCAGATGGTTTTGGAGAAGTAAATTTGTCATTAATGTCTTCCTCTTGAGGTGCAATTTGTGATGGTGGCATTATCATTTGCATAGCACTACTTTCATTCAATTCATTCTGCTGAGTTTTTTTGAATTTGCATCTATTCAGTTGTATAATAACTTCTTTATTGTTTATTTCTTTGCATTGAGTGCAATATTTTCCTATTTAAAAAGTAATATTTAAAATGTGAAACTGAAATTATTCACAGAGTCTGACCTTCAATACATTTGACATGGAATATGTATTTGCATAGTACACATTTCATTTGCTTTTCCTTTCCATGAAAGTGTTTGTTACAACTTTTGCATGCTGCCATTTTGAATCCTGATGTAATGCTACATTTAAAAACATTCATTTAATTCAAAATTCGCTACTTTTTACCTGCCAAATAATAATAATACATTATGATAAATAAAGAAAAATAATACTTACAATAATTACACATATATAACACCAGTTTTAAAGCAGTTTCAATGAATTTTCCTCAAAAGTAAACAGCTTAAAAAAACAGGAAGTAGATGTAACTAGAAAAGAAAACTGGTATGAAATGAATATTTTTCTTATACTTTTAAGATATCTAACTAATCCTTTATCAATTAATTTTCAAGTTCTTTGTTGTAAATATTTTTTTTTGGTTTCATGTTAAGAAAATTCTTTCTATTAAAGTTGTGCACATTTGCTATTTCAGCTGTGGACGTTTTCCATTTTACTTGTGGACGTTTTCAATATTTGTGTGGACGTTTTCCATATTGCCTGTGGACGTTTTCCATAAATTTGTGGACGTTTTCCATTGTGGACGTTTTCCATGACCCCCATTAAATTAGTATTTGTCAATTAAAAAATATTAATTATGACAATGAATTATATAAAGAAAATGCATTAAACTTCAAGTCAATGTAGCTCCCAAACCAAAAGAGATAATTGAATTTTGTAAAAAGATTTGGAATTGGTGTATTAATATTAGTATATGTACAAAATTTCAGAGCTCTGACTTTTATATTAACAAATTTAGTTTTTTTGAATGTCGAATATTTTTGTTTATATAAGCTTTTAATAGAGTTGATATATAATGTTTCTTATAATCCATATCTCAGCAACTACTGGGCCAATTTTGATCAAATTTGAACCAAAATTATTGTCAGGAAAAAATAATAACAATTAGAGGGATGTTCTGCATAATACATAAATATTTCTTATTCCAAAAATATTAATAGAAATGTGATGAATTGTATAAAGAAAATATATTAAAGTTTAAGGCAAAATTGAAATTTAAAGTAAATATATAATATAATATAACTTTACAATTCTGTCTTGCTGTTGGTATTAAATTTATAATAATTACTTTTCATTCTTTACTATAATTAATATTTTTTTCTGAATTTTAGCCAAAAATAAAAGTTATTTGTAAGAGTGATCAATTCTTCTCAGTTTAATAATTTTTTACCAAATGTTTGAATCAAATTTCTTGGTTAATATATATTTTTATCATTTTTTTTAATATCTATTTCTTCAAAATAAATAACACTTTCTTCATCTCTGCCTCTTCTGCTTGCTCATCCTTTTGGTGAGTTTGTTTCTCTTCTTGTTTTCCTTCTGTTTCTCCTGTTCCTTTTTCTTGTTTTCTTGTTTACCATGTTTATTTTTCTTATTGTCTTAATCCTTTTCTTATAGACCTCTTCTTCCCAAAACTTTTTCTATTGGTTCTGATGGAAATCATTCTTTTGAATATTTTTATATACTTTTAAAAGGAATCTTGAATTGTAGCATTTGGTTTGCTGTGGTTAAATTGATAAAAGTATTCTTTATATATCTCTCCAATGTTTAATGAAATCAATTATATATATATATTTGAGAAAGAGGAAAGTAACATATAAAACCTATTCAATACATTAATATTGTATTAGCTAACTTTTGTTTTATGTAAAAAAAACTTTACAGCTCTATAATGAAAAATTTTCACTGAGTTGTAATGCAAGATTAAACTTTAAGGAAAAAACTTTTTAGAAGAAATAATAAGAAATAAAAATGTGATCATAACCTTATTTAAATAAATCCCACTTGAAAAATATCAACTTTTTTAGTGAATTATAAAGGGGAAATATATTAAAGTTTGAAGCACTGTAGCTCAAAAACTACAAAAGATAATCGAATTCAAATAGAATATACTGTATATAACTCTAACTTTATAAGGAAAATGTAGCTGACATTAACTGACCCTTGCTGAAAAAACATAATAGATTGTTAAATTTTGTAAAAAAATTCAAAATTGGAATACCAAATCTAAATGTTCTTCAATCAAAATAAAAGACAATATATATTTTCTGTACATTTATAGGTTTAGGAATATTTTATTCTTCAACTTCTTGATGGTAAGAAAAAGGACTATAACTGAATATTTAAATGTAAGCTATATACATCAATTTTTTTATTATATATATATATATATATATATTTAAAAGAATTGTGTTTTTATGATTGGCATTATCATACTATTCTAAATACAGAATTACAAACATGTAACTTAATTAACAACAGAGTTAGTCCAGCCATGATGAATATTTCCTATAGACCTATATGTAAGAAATAACAAGCATAATTTGATGGTGCCATAACTCTGGAACTGTAAGAGATAACTGAATTGTGTAAAAAGATTTGAGATCGGCGTAGTGATATTAGTATATGCACCAAATTTGAAAGCTCTAACTTAAATATTAACAAATTTGATTTTTTTATGACGAATATTTTTGATTGATGTAAGCCAATAACAGTGTTAAAATAGAACATTTATAAGAATCCATATCTCAGCAACTACCTGGCCGATTTTGATGAAATTTGAAGTAAAATTAATGACAGAATGAGACTATATCAAATTAAAATGAATCAAAATTGTAAAAGTTAATTGAAAGAAAGTTTTAATATTTTTTGTTTAAAAAATGTTTTATTTAAGAAGCTATATAAAAATTAGAAAAAAAGAAATGTCTTTAAACTAAAATTAAAAACATACAAAGGAAAAACAAATACATTTTAAAACAGTTTTCAACTGTTTTTGCTATTTCTTTCTATTTTTTTTTAAATAAATCAACAGTTATAAATCCCTGTTGCTTATGATACTTCTTGCAAATAAAAACAATCACTCTGATCTCAATCTGCCAATTAAGTACAATTTGTTGAATTCTTTTGAACACAACTATATCATAACAATAAAAATATTTACAACATCAAAAGTGTATAACACTTCTTTAACTGGCAATAACATCTATTTCTTCTTCAAGATACATAGCTTCTTCTTCATCTTCTTCTTGATCAACATCTTGATCTGCATTCTCTGCTTGCTGATTCTTTTGCTTATTATGTTTTTCTTAAGAGTCAGATTAAATTTGAAAGAAAAAAATTATTAAAACAAATTGTAAGCAATGAAAATGTGAGCAAAACCTCATTCAAATAAATCACACTTGAAAAATATCAATTCTTTTAGGGATTTATATAAAGGAAATGTATTAAACTTTGAAGCAGAGTAACTTAAAAACTAAACAACATAATTGAAATCTGTGTAATGGTAAGATTTAAAATTGGCATCCCAAAATTAGTTAATACAAAGTTCTATATCATTAAATTGTGGAGGAAAGAGTACATCAATGAAAATTTTGAAAAAGAACTATGTGTCTTTTTGTAAATATTAATAAAGGTTTAGTATTATTTTTCTTTTCTTAATTTTTAAATAAGATAAAAAAATTGGCCACTGTGATATCATTATCTACTTTCAATTAGTTGTTAATAACTGTACAACATAGTTGAATTTTGTAAAAATATTTTTAATTGGCATATCTTAAATGCTATATGTACAAAAATTAAAAAACTATACATATATATATATGTTTACCAATTAATCTTTATTATCATTTTATAACAAATGTTTTATGTAAGGCAGTTGCACTTTGTACCTTAATTAATAACAGAGTATGCACAACCTAGACAAATATTTTATATAGGCTTTTATAAAAGATTATAACCAAAATTATTGTTAGAAAATAATATGAACATTTATAAAGACATTCCATATATTAAATTAATATTTGTCAATTCAAAAATATGAATTATGACAATGAATTATATAAAGAAAATGCATTAAACTTCAAGTCAACGTAGCTCCCAAACCATAAGAGATAATTGAATTCTGTAAAAGGATTTGGAATCGGCATATCAATATTAGTATATGTACAAAATTTCAGATCTGTATCATTAATATTAACCAATTTAGTTTTTTTATGAGGAATATTTTTGATTGATGTAAGCCAATAACAGTGTCAAAATGGAACATTAAAGAGAATCCATATCTCAGCAACCACTCGACTGATTTTGATCAAATTTGAAGCAAAATTAATGGCAAAAAATAATACTATCAATTGGTTGTATTTTTCTTACGCGAAATAAATAAATTGTAAGTTAAATGTTGAAAACATTATTTATTTTTTGAAGAAAATTTTTTTCTATACATTTAAAGGCTTAAAGAAATTTATTTTATGCTATAATTTTTTTGATTGGTAAGAAAAAAAGATTAAGAAAAGAACACATCACTGCATATTTAAATAATTAATTTATAGAATTAACTAAAGTCAAGCTTTGAAGGAGAGTTGAACTTTGTAAGTTTAAATTAACTTTGTTTGACAAGACAAGGGTGAAAGTATTCAATGGTTAATAGTTGTTTAGTGAGTGCTTGCATATTATGTAAAAAGGTGATCAAGGGAAAGATCACTAAAAACCTTTTCAATTGTTTGATTAATTAAATTGTTTACAGAAAAAAACTCTTAACCAAGAAGATGTATATAAATATAACTGGGTGTTTTTAATATTCATTAAATCAGTCTGAGGTTTGACTTTGGAAACTTGGTTTACTTTTTTGTGGAAAAGAGAAGGCTTTGAAAAATTTTTTGTAAGTTGTACAAATACACTTTGAAATTTTTCTAATAATTTTTTTTTTACACAGCATTACAATGGAAACTAATAGATGGTGTATTCCAATTTTTGAAGATCCTACTCAATCAATTGATATTACTGAAAAAAATTTAAAAGTTCAAATTAGTTTTCTATTTCATTGTTACCACAATGCCTACTATAGCAGATTTCATGTAACTTTTGATTCTGCTATCTGTAAACAATTCTTTAACTATCAATTATTAGGAGCATGTTGTATTAAAGAGGCATTAGCTGAACCTTCAGACAATGTAGAAGAGCTAAAAGTTATTTTTAAATATATTCAAAAATTAACATCTGTATCAAAAAAATATATGAGAAAATTTTATAAAAAACAGCTAGACTTAAAAAATTATAGATTCTTAAAAGATTTAATGAAAACAGTTAAAGAGGAAGATGCTTTTAAAAATATTTTAGACTTTTATGAAAAGAAAGTGTTAAATATAAATAAAAAAAATTTGGAAATCATTGGAGAAAGAAGTGATAAAGTATTCAGCAACTGGAAAAAAAAGTTACTTAAGTTCTATAATGACTGCCATGCTCCAACTCCAACTAAAGAAACAACAGCAACAACAACCAACCCTATCTCTCAATCATCTGCAACTGAAAATGAATTGGAAAATGAAACAACAACTCCAGCAGAAAACACAGACATCATTGTACCTGCACAGCCAACTGCTAGTACTGCAAGAAGATTCTCAGAAGAAACAACAATTATTGAACATAGACAACAATCTGGAATTGAAACTGTTACACCACAACTATTTGAATCAGGAGAAGAATATTTTCAAGAACAAGAAATGGCTATATCAGCACTGCAGTCAGAATTGGAACCACTTACAACAGAAATTGAATCTGCACAACCAACAACTGGATTGGAATCTGCACCACAATCAACTGGAATTGAACCTGCACCACCAACAACTGGATTGGAATCTGAGTTACCATCTACAAATTGTGAAAATATTGAGGAAATGGATATGGAAATCTACAATCAGATGGGTCTTGGAGAGAATTTGGAAGTTGGAGAAATGATGCAGTTGGATGAGGATGTCCAGAATGATGATGCTGTAAGTAGACAGGATTTTTTTTTTAATGAGTTACAAAGAAAGAATGAAAGGAAATATAAATTTCAAAATATGTTAATTATTCAAAGAACAATCAATACTTTCAATGATCCTGATTTTTCACAAAAAACTCAACAGAACTTCCTTAAAAAAACAAAACCTTTCCATGATATTTTATCAGATTATACAATTTTAACAAATGATTTTCTAAAATTAGAAAATGGTAAATTCTTAAAGGCTAAAAATATGTTAAAAATTGATAAAAGCTTTCAGGTGTTTAGTATTGAAAATTTAACAATTCAAGATGTCTTTTGTATAATTAAGGGATGGAATTTAAGAACAACAAATATTTTAATTTACTCAAAAATATTTCTGTAGATTTTGATATAAAAAAAGCAGTAAAGCAATTGCCTTTTTCCAATCTGATTTTACAATTTTAACAGATCAATTTGTTAATTTAAATGAAAAAAAATGGGAAAAGGTACAATCTATAATTAAAACAGAAAAAAAGTACAAATGTTTTGTATAGAAAATTTAGAAATGGATGATTTACTTCCAATTGTAACTGGTTGGAAATTGATTACAAGTAATCTTTTTGTATATATAAAGCATAATTCTAAAAATATTGATATTAAGAAAATTGTTAAGCAGCTACCTTTTTCCAAAAATAACTTGTATTTCACAAAAAAATCATTTGATAAGAATATTTGTCAAGATTTGAAAGTAATGGGATGTAAATTATTAAACCATCCTAATGAAATATGTAAAAAAGAAGAAACTCTTGTTATTAGATTGCTTAAAGAATTAACATCTGCTGTTAAAAATTAAATTCAGTGTTCAAATTATTTGTATTAGCTTTGGTCTTTTTTAATCAAACTTGTTGTTTATATATTCTTACTATTTCTTTTAAGTGGTTTGTATATTTGTTGTAAAAATAAAATTGAAAAAATCATATAGTCAGATTCATTTTTTCTGTCAGACTTTACTTTCACTAGAAACTTTCACTAAAAAAATTTGTTTTTTCTTGTGGGAAAACATTCCCAATTGCATTTCAGTGCAAGATATTTTCTCACAAGACAATAAAAATTACAGAACACATGTTCATGGCATGTAAATATATATATTAAATTATATAAAGGTGTTTGTATGTGAATTATTTTAATCAAATATTCTATAAAATTGATAGAAAATGGACTATTGTTTTTGAAAAATTTATCAATAAATCTCTTGTTATTATAATATTTATTGTAATACCTGTACAATCATTCCCATAATATTTACAAATCTGTTAATTTAAGTTTTAGATATTAAAAATATAAGAATTAAAGATATTTTCTACATTTTCTCCATCTTGAAATATGACTACTACATGCATGTTAAAAAAAATAAGTTAAGTATTCACAAATCAACATAGAGTATTTTACAGATAAACCTTACAGCTTGTTGGGAAAACATCATTTCATTTCCAACTTTTGAAGGAGTAGGAGCTCTTTGTAATTTTGTAATGATTTATATTTTCTGATGGATTATTCTGATTTTTCCTTTGAAATATCTAACATGAATAATTCATCAGAAAGTAAATAAAGTATTTTGTAGCCTAATCTTTGTGTAGGTTATCCAGTTGAGAATTCTTCCAATGGAGTGTTCTTTGAAGTACTGGAGAAAAAGCTCTGCAGTTTATATAGTATGTTTCTAGGTATAAGTTTTTTGTATTATAATTATTTGTAATTGTATTCTCTCAGATTGTATTTACTGAAAGCCTTTATGAGGTGTTCAAATACATGATGGCTGTTTTCAATTCAATTTCTCATTTGAGATACTGAATTCTGTATTAAATTGTCTTGTTTCCTTAATTTTTGACTGATTTCTCTTATATGATATCTTTCAAAAAATTAACTTAAAAAGGCATTTTCAACTACTTGATAATGCTTTTTTGTCTTTTGTTTTTCATGTTGTAAGTTTAGGAAGTATTTTGTAGGTCAGAGCTCAAAGCTTCTTTAAAAGAATTAAAATCTTCTCAAAAAATAGATAACTTTTTTGGTAAGTTTATCAAACAATGTTTCTTTTAATTGTGTTCTGCTTCCTTTTATTTTTACAGAAAAAGAAATTATCTAAAAGCTGGAGTTTTGCCTTTTATCTGGAAACATCTTTGATGAATATTTGAATGGATAGTAAAAATAAAATTTTAACTCTTTATTTGTATACAAACAACTTTATTTTAATTTTTTTTCAGGTTATTGTCCTTTAAAAACTGCTTTTTTGGCTTAGAAAAATAAAAGAAAGAAACAATCCACAACAATCATTTGTCATCTGACTAATCAAGAATTTACTGAGAGACTAACAAGCTGGCTAACTGGATTAATTGACTTTAAAACATTAAATTTTAAACCTGCAATTGTTAAAAAAAAAGAAAACTTGAAACTTTGTGTTTATTAGTTACTTTTGACCCAGATAATTGTGTTGTGCAAAAATGTTATTTATTTAAATATGTAATTTATAAAAAGCCTACTTTTCTTTCTTAAAGACATTGAAATGAAATTTTCAATATATATTCTTTTTTGTTGATATGAAAAATTGAAAAAAAAATTGTGTATAGTTTTATGCAGAAATAATTTGTTTTCTTTTTAAAAGTTCATTAAATAATTGTATTTTTAAATTTCTTACAAAATGAACTAATAAATGAAGATATGCATGAAAAAACCTTCTATTTACATTAGTTTATTTTCTAAGTGACAATTTTAAAGTTTTTCTTTTCCCAATTACATAGCCTTAAAAAGAACTTTTTAACCAAAATTTTTGGAAGCCATAACTACTTAACTATTGGAGATAATTAAATAATTAAAATGAATTTGAGACTGCCATACAGAAATTAGTCAAAATAGCAATTTTCAAATAACTACATTTATTAATAACAAAGTTAATTTTCAGTCAAATATTTGATATATTGACTGGTTGGTCATAAATATCAACCAAATTTCATGGAGCCATAACTCATGAACCATAAAAGATAATTGAATTCTGTAAAAAGATTTGACATCGGCATAATAAAATTGAAGTAGATACCAAATTTCAAATTTCTACATTTACAAATAACAAAGTTAGTTTTTACATGACGAATATTTATAAATATTTGAAAAATTTTTGAAAAAATTTTTTCTATTGGAAATTGTTTTAAATGTCAATTTTGGTGTATTTTTTCTTTGACTGCTTCCCAAAATCATGTGGGACTCTTGAAATGTGAGAATTCTGTTTCTCTTTTTTGATTTAATCAAAAAAAAACCTTTGCAAACCCCAACCAGTAAAGAGAATGTGGGATGACAGGAACTAATACATAAGCCATAACCAATGACTAAAACAAAACTTTTTCCATGAGATTGACTTTTTTCAATTCAAAACTAGAACATTTAAGCAAAAGATTAAAAATTTTTTCTTTCCCTTTAAAAAAGATAAAGATTCTCATACATGTGACTGTGAAGTAATCTATCTTTTTTTGGTAAATTGTTGGAGTTTGTTGTGTTGATAATGTTTTATTGTTAAAGCCAAATGATGAAATTCTTTACTATTTTCTTAAGAATCATTATACATTCAATTATGATGATTTAGGATTTCTGATGGCAGATTTTAAACATTTTTAAGCAGATTTTAAGCATTTTTAAGCAGATTTTAAGCATTTTTAAGCAGATTTTAAGCATTTTGTAGATTTTTTGGCTTTTGTTGATTTTGTGGATTTTTTAGACTTTGTAGACTTTTTAAGATTTCATGATATTTTTGTATTTGAAAAAATTTTTTTGTTTAAATGTTAAAAAACTTTTTAAGAATATCAGTTAAAAATAATAAGGCTGAACAGTTCATATTTAATTCCCTCCAAATATTTAGACAAACAAAACTTGGTGCAATATATAACATTTCATTTATCTTATGGGGAACAAAACACATTTTATATATCACCAACTTATAGATAGTAATGAGCATTTTCCCACTAAATAAAAAATTTGCTTTCCCAATCCATTCATTAAATCCCACCAAACACCTAGACAAACAAAATCCAAGCCATGTAGGTAGCATTTTATTTTTTATTTTATATTTATCTTAAGCTCAATATACACACTCTTTTTCACACCAACTTACATATAGGAACTCACTTAACTCAACTAATATATATTTTTTCCAATCCATTCATTAGCCAAACTCAACTTATTTTTTCATGGACTTTCTAAATGAATGTTGGAAAGAGAGAAATAAAAACAAAAATAACATTTACAATTAAGGGATTATATTTCTTCCAATCCATTCATTAGCCAAAATCAACTGAACATACTTGGACTAATAAAATGAATGTTGGAGAATAAGCTATAAGGTACAAATTTGCAATTCACTCTATCAAATATTTTCCTTTGTCTTATTTATACTTATTAAAATATATCTTATTGGTTCAGGGTTCCCTTAACAAATTCATTATAATCCATACTTACACAGCTTCCAACCCATTCATTAACCAAAAGCCAACTTTCAGGTATCAATTAAATGAATGCTGGAGAAAGATTTAACAAATATAGATTCCTTCCATTCTTACATCAAACAAATCAAAAGCAAAATTCAAAAAAGAATGAGGAATCCTAACATCTTCCCTAATACTTATATTATTCATTACAAACAAAACATAGGTAGATAATTGGGAATTATCCAAATTTCCTTTCCAATCCATTCATTAGCCAGAACAACTTATCACTGGGCAATCTAAATGAATGTTGGAAAATAAAATAAAACACAATACAGGATCTAACTTTTAAACTATATTATTTCAAAATACTCCTAAGAATAATCCCTTAATCTTTTAGCTCTTTCTAGCCACAAATACAAACTAGGAATTCTCTCTGCAAAACTCAACCTAAATAGCACATTTCATTCATTCACACACACTTATGCTATATTTCCCTCTACTTAATCCCACAATACATCAACAAGCTTCATATATATTTAATCCATCTAGCTATCATTTACAGCAATACAATTCCAAAATTTTATCTTCACTTTTCCATCTTATTTAATTTTCTCACCTTTACTAGGTAATTTTTATTTTTATTTTCTAGTTTTTATTCTCTAATTTTTGTTTTTTCTTTGTCTATTTTTATTTGCTATTTCTTATTTTTTATTTATTTTTCTATTAATTTTTACTTTTTTGCTTAAACTTATATCTGAATATTAGTTGCTATCATCTATATAACTCACTTCAATATACTTCCCCTTTATTAGCTTGGAGGCCAGTATATTATTGGCATGCTCTATTTTTCCTTTATTTCCAAACCTTCAATATAATTATTCTCTTAATTTATCATTTCTGTATTTCTATTTGTTACTAGCCTTAGTTATAAATCAAGAATCTTTATCTGTACATAAACCAAAATCTGGAGAGAAGCTTTTTATTAAGATTCTCAAACCTCTCATTCATTCTTTTATATTAGACCCTGAAGAGTCCCAGATATACAAAGTTAAAAGAGAGGGGGACGAAACCATGGTAGGTCGAGTAGGTAGGAAATTATTACAAAATTCAGAAAAAAATTTTTTCTATTGGAAATTGTTTTAAATGTCAATTTTGGTGTATTTTTTCTTTGACTGCTTCCCAAATTCCATTGGGACTCTTGAAATGTGAGAATTCTGTTTCTCTTTTTTGATTTAATCAAAAAAAAAACCTCTGCAAACCTCTCTTTCTTTCTTTTGGTGTAGTAGACCCTGAAGAGTCCCAGGTTTAAAAATTTAGTAGAGAGGGGGACGAATCCACGGTAGGTCGAGTAGGTAGGAAATAATAAAAAATTTCAGAAAAAAATTTTTTGAAAATTTTTTGAAAAAATCTTTTCTCTTGGAAATTGTTTTAAATGTCGATTTTGGTGTATTTTTTCTTAGACTGCTTCCCAAATTCCATTGGGACTCTTGAAATGTGAGAATTCTGTTTCTCTTTTTTGATTTAATCAAAAAAAACCTTTGCAAACCCTAACCTAAAGCTATTTAGCGTATAATAGTTTGAAACCTTTTAGAAATAAATTTGCAAGTTGGTACAACATTATTTGCTTTTAAATATGTTTGAAAGTATTTATTCAAATCTCAATTTCATTGACATGTATACTTTTTCACACTTTTTTAGGCATAATGAAAATTTTATGTTTCATCATGCACAACTTTTTCACTCTTTGACATCTTTTGCTTGCTGGGGCTACAGCGCAAAGTGCACATTGAGCTTTACTTATACCTTTCTTGTTGCTAAAGAGCTTAGCAAGGAATCTCTGTTTTGAAACAATAAAGTAAATAAGTTGTGAAAAAATTGTGTTTGTTTTACCTTAGCTATTTCATTTTCCATTTCTTCATCAATTGCACGTTCCTTTAAATCTATTAATTCATTTTCACCATCAGAGCTTTCATTTTCCACCAAATCACTAACAAGCTCACTTGCATGAGCTTGGTAGATTGCAAATAGCACAAATAAGGATACAGCAAGAATTTTCATTTTGAACAGTTAGTTTAGCAAACTGGAAACATTGCATGGATATTTATAGTGAAAAAAGTATAATTAATTGGAATGGATAATTACAGTAATTAATATTGTCATTATATATCATGACTTGAAATATGTTGAAATAAAGTGATTATGAGGGAATCATCATTTTTTATCAATAGTTCACTTAATTATTTTTGAGCACAGGTGTACATTTGTTATATTGTAATTTGTACACAAATGATTGTTACAGTTCACCATACTTTGAATTTTTTAAATGTTAATACTTGATTATCAACATTTGATAAAAATGGTGAATTCCCCTATTATCACACAACTTTTAATGTGTTTTAGAATTATAACAGTACTGGTTCTAATCTAATTAATCTTTGGACATCCTGTAACTATAATGATAATTCCCTTATGTCTATAAATAGAAATTTTCTGAATTTATTTTTTTCAAATTTTGTCAAGGTTCATACTCACAAATTCTACATTGTTTATGAAAGATTTGAATTAAAAAGTAATGAAAATGAAAAGATTGATATATTAAAAATTGGAAATTTTACAAGAATGATACTGATTAATAAAACTTTAATGAATAAAATTTAAATTTCAAAAATTTTAAAAAAAAATTCCTTTTTAAAAATTAATTGTTTTTTTTTTGTTGTGTTTTTTTTTCAGTGGGTAAAACTTTTCTAATGGTGTAATGGTACATTATAATATATGTCAAAGAAAACTGGTATCATTCTCTGTGACATATATCAAAAAAAAAAAAACAATATATTGTGAAGAATGAAAAGATCTTAAAAAAAAACATGACAGTACCAGAAATTTAATACCACAATAGTTAATATATTTTTTCAACATATATAAAATGATTTTTTAATTATCAAGTAAAATTTCTATTTTTAATTAAAAAATCAAAATGCAATGTAAAAAGTGAGAAAATCACGATTCAAGTTATGATTTGTTTATTTCAAAACTATAATTATTTTGTAGTGGAAAGCATTCTAAATATGTGTACACTTATGAACTATAGTTTATAGATATTTTATAAATGATACTTACTATATGGTAGAAGTGTTGAAGTAGATGTTGCCTCTAGGGTAGATGGTACTGAACTGCCAGAATCAACCCCTTTTATAGGCAAAGGATAAGATGTTACATAACAAACATGTTGACAACAACAACAAGTGTTTATTTACATAAATATGATGTAAGAATTGACCCTTGAGAGGTAACCTACACAAAGTTGTTGTTGTTTACATCACTATTGCATAGTGAACAGGTCTAGTATTACTTTAGAATACAGTTATATTATTCTTACAGTTTGGTTCTATATTCATCCTTCATCAATTCTACATCTCTCTTCTAAGTGGCTTACTCCTGGTTCGGTTCTATTTGGACCAGTACTTACCTACAACCTCAGCAGGAAAGTACAGGGTTCATATTTAGTTTGAAGATTAATGAGTCAACACCACATTAAAAGTAGATACTTAAATGTACCACTTCTTCAATTGCTTTCAAAATATTTATGCTTCAACAACAAAATAGTTTGTACATAATTTATTACACAGTATCTTTATAAGTAGCACATTTAATATGATATATATTAAATAAAACCTGAAGAAGAACCTTTCCTATATTTGGAACTCTTCATCCTCTCTGTAGGTGTAGGTCAGTGGACCCTGATGAGTCCTTGGTATTGAAAATAGAGAGGAGGGCGAAACCGTGGTAGGTTGAGTATGTAGGAAATTATACAAAATTTCAGAAAAAAAGGTTTTGAAAATTTTTTGAAAAAATTTTTTCTATTGGAAATTGTTTTAAACGTCGATTTTGGTGTATTTTTTCTTTGACTGCTTCCCAAAATCGATTGGGACTCTTGAAATGTGAGAATCCTGTTTCTCTGTTTTGATTTAGTCAAAAAAAACCGTGTACGAACCAAACACCTAACCAAACCTAACCTTTACCAACTACAATTGTTACCTAACCTTCAACTGGAACCCTAACCTAACAAGGATACAGAAGGTTACATTCCACAATAACAAAGGAAAAGTTACTATTAACCATTTCCTATAAGATATAATCATCAAGACCTGACCTGGGAGTGTTTTGTGTGTGCCCCCAACCCAACCAAACCTAAACCCTAACCCTAACCCTAGCTTCAATAGAATTGGTAATGACTGTTTTCAAAGATTTTTGGAAAGTCTCTCTCCAGTCGTACCCATTTTGGAATGTATTTTGATCCGAAGTATCGGAATTGATGATGACATTGCAAAAGCATTCATAGACTTTTTAAATCAACTGCGAAGCTTGCTTAAAGTTGATATATCGAATAATGAATTGGCGAAACAATACATAAAAGAAATAAGCAAATTTGCTAGTGAAAAATAAGCGAAAGTATGGGGTAAAGGTGTCATTCTACCTTTAGATTGAACAGCAACAATTCAACAATGAGAAGGAATTGCGTAATAGAATATATTATAGACAAAAATAAGTATACAATTTCAAGAACAATACACTATTTCAAGTAGAATGATGATAATTGCTGCATTTTGTTTAATTCTATAAATGGGAAGACTTTTTAACGATTTACTATTATGTATATTTGTATGTATATAACAACCAAACAGCTATAAGAATTGACTTGTCGACTGCATGAAGAAGGAAAAGATTTTAAAAGATGAAAGTTTTACTAACAATTTGGTGTTTTATAATTTTTTATAATAGTTCAAGAACAATATCAGTGTATAAAAGCTGTAGGCAAGGGCTATTAAACAACAACCTAATTAATTCCACTTATAAAATTCAACCAATACAAGGTGGTGAAATATTTGATATTTACTGCTCTGTAAACTCTTTCACCAATGAGATTATAACGGAAATCTGGAATGATGTTGAACAGAATGTACTGTTTCAGTCTATTGGCGACGGTTACGTAACTGTCAATATTAACTATCAGAATTTAAGCAATGTGGAATTGAGTAGGATTTTAGAATTTGCTGGAGATTGCAGTCAAGAAATGTCAATAATGGTGGATGGCTCGCAGGCGAAAGTATTAAATTTTACATTCTTTGACAATAGTACATTCTCATTGAATGAATTTAATGATAATATCTGCAAATGTCTAATATCTACTGTGTGTTTGGAGACAAACAACAGATCAAAGGAATGCGTCAATACTGGAGATACAAATTTCCATCAAATATACAATACATCCGGAGGAATATCAGTTTTATCAGAGAGATTACCTCTAATGAAAACTGTCTACGGAGACCTAGACGATCCTATTAAATGGGTAAAACATTATATTGGGCCATTACGTTGCGTTTCTCCAATGAATAGAAGACTTTGGCTATTGTCAAATACGTGCTATAATGCAGATTTAACAGTACTGGAGGATAATGACACCAGTACGTGTATTAATTTTAAACTATCTGAAGTTTTCCTTCAAGTGAACAATATGAAAACGATGAGAATACACACAGACTCTGATAGGAATTTCAATGCTTATTCCTATTCAAAGGCGGTAGATGGAAAGGTGAGAATGTGCCAAGATATGAATAACTTGACCTTCTCTTGCAACAATTATTCGAAAGAAATAATTATCTATTTGTGGAATGACGTGGAGAATAGGATTAAACTGTGTGAAATTGAAATGATACCTTAATTCAAATGGGACAATAGTTTCATTAGATTCATTTTTATTGTTTTAAAAATCACTATTACTCCTATTAAAGGGGTTCAATATCCCAATGCATTTTTCGTAATGATAGTACTTGGGAAGTAGATATCTATTGAATATCCTCTTCTCCCCAAACAGTACAGTCGATTCCTGTCAATAAATATTGAATGTAAAACAAGTAGCTTTCTTCTCCAATTATGTCAACATGTATATAAGTTATTTCTACAAAAATTTATAGGAAGACAGAGAGAGAGAGAGAGAGAGAGAGAGAGCCATACAAACAAACAGACAAACAAACAAATAAATACACTAACAGAGAGTGAGAGAGTTTGCGAACGTCAAGTCAATTAGTAACCTTGTCTACTTTGTCCATTTATATCATCTATCTCTTTTTAAAATTCGCCCAACTTAAGAATTTCACATAACGAGACGTCAAGTACAGTTGGGGCTGCTTGAGTGGGCAACTATTTTATTAAAACTATAAATACGAATGAAATAAGAGAGAAGGAAAAGTAATATTTATAATATTAAAAAAAGTCTTAATAGAAATGTGAAACTTGTAAGAGATATTGAATATTTTATTGAATGGTTTATTATTATTGAACGTTTGTTGCTTTATTATTTGTTGAAGAAATGACAAAGATTACTAGCGTATTTCTTATAATAAGCATATTTACTGTAAATATAAAATATGGAGAGTTGTTTTTTTTCAAGGGACTTTTCTCCAAAAAAAAGTCAATAGGCAAGTTCAATGGCAAAAATTACCATTTTACCAAATTCAATCGAAATTGTACAAATGAATTTTGCTATGGATATGTGACATATGAATATAGGAAACAAAAACGTCTTCTTTGCTCTGGTAGCAGAAGAAGTGGAGCATTCATTAGCGATCACATATGCAAAAAAATGGGATTTGATTCATTGTATTCACTTGGATTTTTAACGAGTTGTTTAGTCAATAAATGATTGTTCTATCATTCCATATTTACTAATATTTGAATTGGTTTTTATTGTAGAAACGAGCAGGGGCGGATGTTCTCATGGTACAGAATGTAAATCTAGGCGAAAATGTCTGTTTTACAATTTGAATTTACGAAAAGCTGTTACGCTGCTATGTTTAAAAAAGACAAACACGTGTATAGTTTTATTCTTTTAATGAATTTTATTAATGAAGATCGTTAATTGTCAGTTTCTTCTATTTCATTTCTTTTAGATTTTTATAGCTTTACTAAAGCGAATAGATACCATATGAGAGGTGTAATCTATGCCAGAAAGGATGATATCTCGTATAGTGTTTGCGTTGAAAGTGCTCAAATCTTAAACAGCACTATCTGTCCAAAAGTTTTCCACATGACGCACAAAGAACGTCCAATAGGAGATATGGCGTTTAATCAAACGCATTACGTAATAGCCTACGAGAATAATAAAATACGAATAGAAAATTCTACTCCCAATGGATTTCTTTGCAATATGATTTGTAAAATGAAAACTGGACAGGGCAACGAGTTTAAACTACTTCCGCTTTCCTTTTACTTATTTAAACAATTTAAACGAGAGTTACTGGTTGCTTCAATGCGTGTTGGCCTATTTTTTATACCGTTGTATTCTCGAAAATCACTTCAATTTAGTAGCGACTACTCATTTTCTGAGTCGTCAACTTGTAGGCTTATTTCAATCATTTAAATCTTTATCTATATAATTTACAATTTGATTTATTTCATACTTTTTTTTCAAGTTGTTAATTTTGCGTTGTATGCTATAACCACTTGCAAATTATTTGGAAAAATACCAAATTCTATGGCGAATCATTATGGAATCAAAAGAGATCAGTACCTCATTTTAACACCTTTGAAGAAAATTCCGTATCTATGGTATTATAATTGTTCAAGCCGATTGAATAGGACGGAAACTTGTAAAAAGTACATTGTATCTTCAATGAGTCTTATGTATTTTAACAGTATCAAGTGTAAAGATGATATTTCGGAAAATTCATCAAATGCCGTTTATTCAAAAGCGAATTCAAGCAGTTCTGGTAGGAGGAAGTTTGGGGAAAATTTAACATTCATTATATAGTTTATTGTCTTTTGAATGTATAGATTATTTATATAGATTGAACGAGGCACATTCTATTGAAGGAATATCCGTTAAAGGTATTCTGGAAGTGTATCACAAAGGGTTTTGGCATTTGGTATCCAATTATAAATTTGGTGGGCAAGAGGCAAAGGTTAGGGAGAAGAATGGAATACTTGATATACGTTAATATTTGACCTCATTTCTCATCGATAATAGGTTGTATGCAAGAGTCTTGGGTTTGAAAGTGCAAGAATAATGAATAACTATAACTTTTATCACACTGTAAAGAGTGTACTCTTTTCGTTAAATTGTCCAAAATGGTCGACTAGCTTAAAGGATTGTTACAAAGAGAATTTCAACAGTTTACTCTTATTGAATTCTCCATTCCTGCATGTACACATCTTATGTTCTAATCAACAAAATTTTGGTATTTCAAAAGGTGTTGAATTCGTATCGGTTGAAATAACAAACTTTTCCCCCATATAGACTGTCCAGAAGTTGAGGAGAGTACTTTCAGTCAATCGTTTAGCGATACTTGCTATTACAATTTTCCAACTGCTTTCTTCAGCACATTTCAACGATGGAAGCGCTTTTGTATTTCTCGAAATATGACGACGGTTGTGCTAAAAGATCAAGCGCAGATTAATTTCCTGAGGCATTTTCTGTTGCAAAATCAAATTTCAGATGAAATAACTATAGCCCTAGGTAAATGAGATTATCTGTTTGTTGTTTGTTTATTTAAATGCCTACTTGTTAATCCATTTTGTATTGATAATTTCTTATATAACCTGAAAAAAAAGTTGGTAACTTTAGAGAAACCGTTCTAAAACATTGGATATTATACACTAAACGGAATAGTACATTTGATAGAATGGATTTATTTCAAAAGTAGTCAAATCTCTTTTCTCCTCTCTCTCTCTCTCTCTCTCTCTCCTTCTCACTCACTCACACTAAATTATATCGATATAGCTTAAGAAGATTTAGATATAGAGGTGTTGAAGAAGTTTGCTTATACTTGAAAATGTCTTATTATCGGAGATCAGAAGCTACACAAACTTCAATAATCCCTTGTTCATTAAATACAAAGTTGGCTTTTACACTATGCGAAAAGGTCAAGACAAGTAAGTATTGATAAGATATTGATATCTTTTATATCAATAAATAAATAAATATTGTTTATTTATATAACAATTTAGACTATACGATTTTAAATTTAAGCAAAAGGGTGGCAAGTAATACTAAAGAAATTACTTGCGCAATCAACTCGTTCCTGTGTCAAAGCGAAATGATTTGTATACATAGGAGATATGTTTGTAATGGTAGATTCGATTGTCTAGATAAATCTGATGAAGAGAATTGTAGTCGTATCTCGTATTTCCAATGCTATCGTTCAAAAGAAGGAGGAAAGGGAGGAGAAGAAGAAAAGATCAGTGCAAACCTCGTTTGTGATTATATACCGGACTGCGCTGATAGATCGGACGAAAGATACTGTTGTAAGTAGAGAAAGTAGTAGAAAGGATGGACTAATTACATCTTCAATTCCCTCAGCGTTTATGAAATGTCCAAAATTGTAAAAATTCTTCAAATATTTTTTATTAATTCGACAATGGAATACAAATAGACTTGATTCTTTTTTAGAACATGCTCAAATGGTCAGTGTATAAGTGCGTCATTGGTTCATAATAAAAAACGTGATTGTTTAGATTATAGCGATGAATGGTGTGAAAGTTGGTGAAACGATGTAAATGAAAAGTCGTCCAGACAATTGAATATTGTTTTTTTTCAGTTCAAGAGTCCCTTCAGAGGATTTGCGATGAAAATGATTGTTCAATTGGCCTGGGAATGCATTGGGTAAAACCTTGTAAATCGAAGGCTGTTTATATAAACTTCAAGTGAGGAGAGATTCGGCTAATAGCTGTCCACCAATTTACAATAATCTTGTCTCCTTTGCAGAGGACAATGCTCTTTTAAATACAATAGTATAGGCGTGTTAATTCCTAGTGAAAGTGGGAAAACTAATAGTTTGATATGCGAACAACAGTGCGAATATGGACAATACCAATGCTATATGACAAACGAATGTATTGATATAAGAAACGTTTGCGATCAAATTGCGCATTGTTCTCATTTCGACGACGAGTTTAATTGCTGTTTGTTTAGTAAATCATTTCAAAATTCATAAACGACTGAAAGTTTCTTTATTGACTTTGCAGCAAAATTTAGACCTAGAGGCTATTTTATGTGCGATCCTTTAAAGGCAATATTTCTTTCGTTGTCGGAAGTTTGTCAACAAACTTACAATTGCCCCAATGGAGTTGACGAATTCGATTGCGAACGCTTGATTTGTCCATTAAATTGTACATGTTCAAATTATTTAAGAGTCGTCTGCAATAACGTTGCAGTTGGAAGAGTATGGCGATTAATTGCATCTTTGAAGAGTGTAACGATACGTAATGGACATTACATAATGGAAAATAAGTCGATATTTGATATTAAAAATTTCAAAACAACTGTATTAGGAATCCATTATGGATATTATTACAATTCGAGCACATTTTCATTCATTAAAAATGTGATTAACCTAAGAATTTTATGGTTGGACTATATATTTTCAAATTCTACCAATAGCTATAACGCAACTGAAAAACTGGAATCTATCTATTTACCATTACCAAAATATTTACAAACATTTTCAATAAGTAACAGTTTTGTTGAATCGTTCCATAAGAACATTTTCAAAAATATGAACTATTTGAAACATTTAAATTTATCATTCAACAACTTGAAAAGTATTGATAGTTTATTATTCAATGATTTGATAGGCCTAGAATATTTGAATTTGAGAAATAATCATCTATCGTCGACTACTTCGAAATTGTTTATTAGATTAGTTGAATTGAAATATTTGAATTTGAAAGAAACTTTTGATATTTTCATCGATTTTCAATCTTTGAATGTAGAGAAATTAACTGATTTGGAATATTTGGAAGTTGATTATTACCTTTATTGTTGTTTTATTCGGGCGATAAAAGAGATTTTTCAATGTAAATGGCATAAGAGAATGTTGCATAAGTGTTCTCCAATGTTGACCTCTTTACCAATAATACTATCTTTAATATTTACAATTCTTAGTCTAGCGGTATTGATGATAATTGAATATTTGATTACCAGAATCCTTAAGGAGCGTGTATCATTTTCATCGGCATTAAACTATTGTTTTGACGTAATTTTTGTTATTTACATCGTAGTCCTATTGGCTATCAATTTCACGACTCGTAACTTTTTTTATACTTTTATAGTTTCCTGGTCGAGCAGCTTATGTTGCGATTTATTCAATAAATTTCTATTCTTTCTTATATACTTTACGCTATTCAATCAATTTCAAATACTTTTCAATTACTTGATACAAAATTCAATAACAACCAATTCAAAAATTGGCGCTACAAAATGCCTAAAATTTTTGTTAGACTACAATATTTTACCTTTGACCATTTCAGCTATCCTTCTACTATTTTATACTTTAAACAAGGTAGGCGTTCTCTTCTATAGACCTCTTCTCGTCCGCTTTACCAATAGAGATTTCAATGTTAGACTGTTCATATTGAAAATGCCATTTGTCATCCGTTGGGCGGCGTCAAGTCCAGTAGATTAATATCATTTCTCGTCGGCTATTTCAATGTTGCTTTCACAATTTTGACGCTTTTCCTTAATATTTTTATCTATTCAAAACGTTCAAAATTTGGAAAAAAAAACTATTTCGTTATCTATTCAAATATGCTAAGAAATATAATATCAGTAATATTTTGGACGTCTTTCTCATCACTGGTATTTGGTTATTCGAATATCATTTCTCATAAATATATGATGTTGATACCGTTCAATTTTTGGATATTATCAATCTATTATCAAAGTCGAAT
Organism: Dimorphilus gyrociliatus; assembly: GCA_904063045.1. Lineage (NCBI taxonomy): Eukaryota > Metazoa > Annelida > Polychaeta > Dinophilidae > Dimorphilus > Dimorphilus gyrociliatus. The sequence continues at coordinate 69,195 of CAJFCJ010000045.1, read as the reverse complement.
TTATTACTTTTGTAGTATAACAAGGAATTATCAGAAAGAGCAAAAGTGAGTATGAACTTTATATATACTGTATATATATATATATAGATTTCATTCAAAACAAACAAACAAACAGGTTGAAAAAACTGGAAATTTTATTCAATAAAGTACTTTTTCCATGTAAACATTTTCATTTCGTAAAGAATATTTGTTGAGAATATTTAAAGTGTTAATCGATATTTTTGCTCTCTAGCCGCCCAAGAACTATTTCTATTGAAGGAGGTGTTTAGAGGAGACTATCCGCTAGATTGCAGTTTGAATATTAAAGATATTCATAATTTCTGTAGAGAGATGATTATCTTTCTTTCAAGAATGCATAAATTGAATATTTATATTGTAAATGAGATAGACATTTCCTTTCTAAATATCGTAAGTATTGTTTCTTTGTAGATATTGAATTAATGAAGATTATATTAACCCTCTACAGAGAAGCTCCAATACGGCCAGATACGGCTATTCAAAGAGTTTAATTGAAAAGGCGAAAAACATCAAAGAATTAGCTTTACTATTAAGAAAATTACTGCAAAGACATCATAAAAAAATTATTAGATAGATATTTCTTTAATAAATAAAGCAAAACCAAGTGAAATTTGAATAAAACACTTGAATTTCAAATATGAGTTGTTTTATGTATATATTAATATTTCGAGAGAGAGAGAGAGAGAGAGAGAGAGACGAACAGCGCCATGAAAAATTTCATCTTTCAATTGTTTACCTTTTATTATTTTTCGGTAAATTTTAATTGGTCGTTAATAGTATTACCAGTTATTGTAAATATAATTTTTAAATCGTTAATGTTATTAATTGAAAATGTTTGAATGAAACTATTCTAGAAATTAAAATATTCAGCAATTCAACCTTTCTTCTTCGACGAACCGTTTTGTACTAAAATATTTTGTAGAGGTCAAGTTATTATCAAATCTAACGAATACGCATCGTTCGTTGCTATACCATTAAGTGTTAGGCATGCTGGATTTCTATGTTCGAAATTAAAGGGTGACGATGGTCTGTTTGACGATGTTAGAACGGATTCAGGGTCAATCGAATATGACTTTAAAGGCAGAATCTCTCGAGCCATGTATTGTGGCAAAAGAGCTTGCTCATTCTACAAATTATATCAACATTTTCAGATGGAGCTTATATGCTACTATTCAAAGAATCCATGTAAATTATTATCCGTCTATCCATCTGTCTTTTTATATCTTTTTTACTCTCAAAGATTACGTCTGTTACTCTGACGAGTTTGTCAATAATAAGAATGTTGTTTATTTGAGAAAATTTCGCCGAAATACCACTCCTTGCCTATTAGATAAACCTTTGCATAGTTGCGGAAATATCGTTACGATTCGCGGAAGAAACGAAAGAGCAATGGATTACGAGGAAAGTTACGAAACGCTTCCAATTTGTTCGCAGTCGGTATGTTTTGGGGAAAATAATGAATTTAGAATAAATTCAAGTCTAGGATTGACATTCGTCAATATAAAATCATTACCATTTCTTTACAAACCAACAATTGATTTTCTCGTTCCTGGAATATTTAGAAATATGAAATTTCTTCCAGTTCTATTCGAATTTCATTCGTACGAAGAGAAAGTGACAACTCATGCAATTCTTTGTAAAGTTGTCAATTCCGACATGTTGAAACGATACGAAATTGATCAACAACTGTTTGAAAGTTATAAATTTTGGAATTTAGATTATTTAGAAAGAAAGTTGATATTCAGATGTTTGAACGGAGTAAAAGCGTTAAAAGATTGTAGACGAGTTAATGCCGAGTACAGCTATTACGATCATCAAACATTGGGAATACAATGTATAAAAAAGCCGCAAAGTCGTTTAGAATCGTTAAACAGTAAGCAACAACAACAACAACAAATGTTGAAAAGATGTTTAATAACGCTATTTTCCACTATGATTATCATTGATAGACGTTGATCTAAGATTAAGAGGAGATGACGGGATTTTAATTAGAAATCAATTGAATCAATATCAACATTTTGTCGGAAGATTAGAGTTTAATTGGGAGAATGTTTGGTATCCATTTTCAAATATAGGGTTTGATTATCATCAAGTACAAATAGCCTGTCAATATTTTCACTTTCGAAGTGGTAAAATAATGCCATTCGAAGAGCGTCAAAACGGTACTCACGCATTCGCAGTAATTGATTGTCAGCTGGCAAATCATCTTGAAAAATGTAAAGTTAACCATTTTATGGAAGATTGGCTTATGAAATTTTACATATCCGACATTTCAATTGAATGTACTAAACAATTTTTAGGTTGAATTGAAAATTATTCAAACAATACGGTTAAGTAAGTTGATAATTTTGTTGATTTTTCAAAGATTGTCCAGATAATATCAGTGGATGTCAAACAAAGTTTATCTATTTGAAAAGTTGCTATTATCTTTGTAAAGTTGATAAGATGATATCGTACAGGAATGGTAAAAGGTTGTGCAACAATACATTAGTTGGAATATCCCATCAAGAGGAGGCTAAATTCACTAATTTCATGATTAATTCCTACGAGTACAACTCGTCGGATAGTTTATATTTTCAATTTAATCTTTCGCAGAGGAAGATAGCCATCCCGATAGGTATGTAGAGTGTCTTTTCTTTTTTTTCTATCAATTAACAGCAGTCGCCTGTTTTGTTGGCAAATTGACAACAGGATTTGCTTATAATTCGACTGTCGGTACGTTTCTCAATAATGATAATGTACCTATGAATATAGTTGGAATGTGGACATTACACTACGACAAAATTAATGTACAAATGTTTGTTTGTCTCTGTTTGATGAGTTAAAATTTACTGAATGAATTATCATTCTATTCCTACAGAATTCCCAGAGATCCTGCATTTTTTTACGAATGTGGCTATTTGAGAAAATACAACAATTACGAATATAACGCTTTCTTTTCCTGCAATAGTAGCCTTTTCCAATATATCGTTTGCGAAAGGAAAATTACAACGAAATGTAAGTTGGGAATGAATGAGACGGATAACCTCTCTCTGTCTCTGTCTCTCTGTCTCTCTCTGTCTCTCTCTCTCTCTTCCTCTAATACCATTTTTATTATAGATTACCATTCTCCAATCAATCAACCAAGGGTGTTTGAAATTCTCAACAGCGGGAACGGCTTTTATCAGTCTGAGAAAGTGAATTTATTTAAATGTATCAATGATGGATATTCTATAAGTATAAAGTTTATCTGCGACGGATTTCCAGACTGTTTTGATAATACGGACGAGTTGAATTGTTTAACATTTGATGAGGACAGTTTTCAATGCGCGGACAAAAGTCAATCTATTGGTTTACATCTTGTCTGCGATTTCGTTAATGATTGCAATGATAAAAGTGACGAGGAAGATTGCGGTAAGAACCAGATAGAGTAGAGTTGTCAATTTTTTTTATGATTTTCTTGTTTCTTTTTGTTTTTTTTTTTCAATTAGAAAGGGAAATTTGCAACGAATGGTTTGAAATTTTTTTTAACTAACAGTTTTTAATCTCTAATTCATATCTACCGCTTTGATAACTTTCTACAAGGACTTGTCTAAGTGGTCAGTGCTCTTACAAGAAATTAGACTGCAGGCAATTGTCGGCGTGCATAGATAAAAGTGACGTCGATTATTGCTTTGGTAAGTAATCGCCCGTTTGTTTGATTGTTTGTATGCACGTATGGTAAAGTGTATACCTCAAAAGATCCATTAAAACAAACTTGTCATCAGATATGAAGAAGGTTAATGAAAAGGAATATTTCAAACAATTTACCTATAAATATGCAATAAGAAACGACATAAAAGTAGTAGAGGCTGATATTGACAAAACGATAGGTTGGAAAAATGAGTCAATTGACTATACAACAGATAGTTCCAAATCTCACCATTCAATAAAACATATTGCCAAGCTGAAAACAAATCATAGAATACTTCACATCAAAGTTTACTGTATTGTTTATTTTATTAACGATAATAATCAATTAATCAATCAATCAATTTGTGCTGATTTCTAGATACTTTGGAGAAACTTCTATTCAAAATGAAAAGTAAAGAAAAAAGCCTTTCACCCATTTAAATCAATCAATCAATTAATTAATCAACTTTTTACCTTCTTCACTTATTCTATAGAGATGAAGCGCAGTTGCCGACTCCAATATGTTCGCAATTTTTTATGGACGATAACTATTATTCCGTTTTCGCAGTTGATGGAATGTAAATTAAAGACTTGTAAAATGGGTGAATACCTTTGTAAACATTATCGATATTGTATCGAAAGTGATAAGATATGCGACGGTATCAGTCACTGCCTTCTCGGAGACGACGAGGAGGGCTGCTCAAATAGTATCTACAACTAATTTTCAATCGATTTGAATTGTTTGTAAAAAGAATACGTTTGTTTGTATTACTTGTAGAGATATTTAAAATATCAGAAAATCTGTTCAAGTGTCGAAAGTCGGGATTATTCATGCCGATGTCTAACCTATGCCTTAAATCTGATTTCGGAAGATTTTTCTTTCCACTTTGTCCAATGCTCGACAATCTAGACTGGATTACTTGTGAACAGTTTACCTGTAAAAGCGGGTGCGAATGTCAAAATTTCATTAGGATTTCTTGTACAAATGGTTCGGCTGACGTTTTATTCAAAGACGACAAAATTCAAAATTATTGGAGAATTATTCAACTTTCAAATTTTCCAGTAAATAATTTAATTTCAAATTTCAAAGTGAAAAGATTAATAGATATAAATAAACTTGAAATATTCAACGGAGGCCTAATTAATTTGAATATAATAAAAAATATGAATAATTTAATCATTTTGAATTTAACTGAAAACAATTTAATAAAATTGTTGAATAGAGATTTTCAACTGTTGAAAAAATTACAAAGATTAATTCTGGTCAAGAATCAACTGTTGAATTTAAATAATGAACGCAATATTTTACTTCCGCCTTCCTTGTTGACAATTTCATTAAGTTATACGAATATGGTGGAGATTGGAAACGATGCATTTTTAAATTTGAAACACCTCGTTCAACTCGATTTATCAAATTCAATAATTTCTGTTAACGACGATAATAGAGATTTGTTCAAACATTTGGAAAATTTAAATGAATTGAATATGAAAAATTTAACATATTTACAAAAGGAATTTTCTCGAAATACTTTCAAAAATTTAAAATCAATTCAAAGACTATACTCGGATAAATATAAATTTTGTTGCTATATTGAAAGCGACCATTTGGAGGAGTGTCTTCCTAGAAAGAGTGACACAAACTCTTGTGGAGAGTTGATTAATTTCAAATTGTTTAAATGTAGGTTAAATATCGAATAGAACGTCCTGGTTTATTTTTGTAGAAGAGGCTAAATCCGCTTGGCCACTTTTAAATGACCAAGGACAGAAAATTTTCTTTCTCTCTCTCTCTCTCTCTCGTTCATTCATTCATTCATTCATTCTGCCAATCTTTTTTCTTTTCAAAGATATTTTCTACAGTTGTACCGTAGTGTCTCTTTTGGCGAATATCGTTTGTCTTGTAGTGAAATTAAGAGATGTTAATAGACCTTCGAAAATCTTTTCTATAATGTTAACAATTGCCGATTTACTGTTATCTGTCTATTTTCTTATGATAGCAATTCACGATATAAAATATTCAAAGAATTTTATAGATTACGACGAGCAATGGAGAAATAGCCTTGCTTGTAAAATTTCTGGAATTTTAGCCTCCTTTTCGTGTTTTCTATCACAAAATTTCCTTCTACTTGTAACGTTTGAAAAGTTTATAATCATCACTTCCGGATTAAGATTTCAGATGCTCTCTTTATCAAAATCAATATTCTTTACGCTGGTTGCAACCCTCCTATCGGTGGCTGTATCCATTTTACCTTTGTTCATTTTCCAGGTAAAAACAAAAACCAGAAGTTTATAGTTTTGTTGTTTTGTTTCTAATAAAACTAACTTGTTGTTTGTCATCCATTTTAGAATTATCATTCAAGGTATTCATTATGTTTTTCTTTACACTTAACAAACGACAAAAAGACTGGTTGGATGTATTCGTTTATTATATTTTCTATATTTTCATTGATTGTATCATCGACAATAATAGCGTTATACGCGAAAATATTCTCTACAATCTATAAAAAGGCGAGTTTAGTACTTTCAAAAAAAGAACAAAGTACCAGATTAAAGAAAATGCTCTCATCAGCTTCGTTTATTATCATCTTATCAAATACAATCACTTGGCTACCTTTGTCATTTTTAGGTAAGCAATTATCAACATTTTTGGCGTTTGTTTCTCTTCAACTAATTGTTTGTTTTAGGTATAATTGCCAGCATTGGTAAGAGTATTATCACTCACGATACCTACATCTACGTATTCGTCTTTATCCTCCCTTTAAATCCGGTTACAAATCCTATTGTTCACTTGACCTACTATTTTATAAACGGGTTTAAAAGAAAGTCTCATATTGAAAAGTAGGTTTTCGAATGTATTTATTTAACAAACAACAAAAAAATGGTTTATTTATACAAAACAAACAAACAAACAGAAAGATAAAAAAAGATATGATTGTTGACAACTACACTAAAAACTGTATTTATAATTTCCTACTACTCTTCCTAGTCCGCCATTTTCTATTATCTATTTTCCATATTTTCAGTGTTATACCTGACGAATGAATACGTTAATAGTATATTATTTATAACAAATAAAAGGAGGAAGCTTCCATTGAAATTCGAAACGTTTCCATACGAAATTAATAGTCTAATAAATTTATTGAAAGCTTTAAAGATATCATTTCAAATACTAAAATATTTTCATCTTCTTCATATTTCTTTCCAGCATTTTCATAAAGGAATTTTCATTCAATACGTAAAGTTTTTCAAACATTCTGTCTATTTCTGTATTGTTTTCTCTTTTTTTTTTTTGTGTTTTAACAGAAAATTGTTGAAAATTTTCAAGAAACTTTAAGAATTGGAATAAAAGTTGATATTCAAAGTTTAATTCCAAATTTCAACGACAAAAGTAAAAATAAAGATTTTCAACTTATTTCAAAATTTATTCAATCTCAATTAATTAAATACAATTGAAAAGATTATTGATTGAATTAATCTTTCATTCATTCATTCAACAGATAAATCGTAAGAACAAGATTTTGTGCTTCTATAGAATAATTAGGTTAAGCTAATTATTTACACACAAACACACACCAACCCAGAAGTCTTGGCGCAACACATAAATTACTCCAACGACACCGTCCATATTGAACAAATAACTAATAAAAACTATTCATTCAAAAAATAATAATCACGTGACTAAATAGTAAGTTAAAACTAAAAAAAATTCCGAAGCAATGCTTATACGGTGTCCGCAATCTTCTAGAGGATGTTGGGATAGGTTTGTAGCTGTTTGTAAAAAAAAAAAATTTTCGTCTGCTTCTATATGATAATATAAATAGTTTGTAAAGTCGTAAAACATAGAGAATTGCGAATATTGCGGGATTTATAAGGAGCAATGTGCAAGAAAGATGATTCTAATAATAGTAAACGGTTCAAGTATTACGAAATTGGCTCTCTCGTCTTACCAGTTTTATTCACTATACCGCTGCATTATGATTTTTTGACAAGAGATTATCGTACAATATACAATTTTCGGTCAGCGTTAGATTTTTCAATTCTAAACAAGTCAAGAGAATGGAACGAAACGGACGAAATTTGCATTGAAACCGCCTACAATTCAGAGTAAAAAGAAATATCATTAAACGATCGGTTTTAATTTACTGATTTAATGATTTGTTGGCAGGATAAACGGGTTAAGCGTCTACAACATATTATCAACACTGGCTCCTATATTTTTCCTCCATTTAAAGCCATCTTCGCTAAACGTAAAGCAAATTATAGCAACTATTATCTATTCATCCTATAGAACATATCTAATTGCGCATTATACGTTTCTATTCTATCCTCCAAACTTTGGTTTTGACTTGTGCTACAAGTACAATTACCTGAATTTTACTCTTCCTCTCTTCTTCACCGACTCCATTGTTATTTTTATCATATTTTTAAAAGTTTACTATTCAACCGTCTTTAACGATTCAACGAAATGCAAACCAATGACGGTTGTTGGTCTATTTTTGTCAATTGTCTCTTATTTTTTAATTCATGTTGAAATTTGTCCTAAAAACTTTGCCCAAATTCTTAGTTATAATCTACAGAACGGCACCAATCAACTTATTCAAGTTGATAAGAATTCAACAGTTAATTCAACATTGCCGGTTTGCGTCGATACGCCTTACAATAGATATGGAATGGATTTTTTGCCATTTGGCGATTACAACATCTACGCCTATTTAAATATCTTATTGCAGATTTTCTGCATAGCGTTCAAAATTCCAAATGTATTAAATCTATTTTGGTTTGTTAAAACTAAACAATGGATAAAATATCTTATCTTTTCCGTTGTATCGAAAATCTATATTGTTTTGTTAATAGTTTATTACAAGTCAATTCACGGTGGAAAAGTTGAAAATTTTGACCAGTGCAGTTCCCCAGCAACTCTCTATGACTTCTTAACGATGGCTCTCATCATAGAATGCTGCATTGAAATACCCGCGGCTCTGTTGTTATTATTTATAATTTTGAGGAAGATCGCCTCTCTGTATAAGAAAGACACTTGCGGTTCGTCCAATTATGGAAGAGTTCGAAGTTTTCAATTTGTGAGAAGAGAAGCTGGCGAGACGAATGTTTGAAAAAATCAATTGATATTGCTCTGATGAAATTGAACAATTGTTCAGCTTGACTATTTTTATCATCATCATCCCATTAGATACATTACGTATCTCTCTCTATACAGTATAATATAACCTCTTCAGTGCTTCCTCTCTAATCTAATCCTTTTACTAATAATTTTGTCAACTACAGTGTTGTCGAATTCTATTCTACGTAGAGTGTCGTCCCGCAAAACTGTAATAGTTTATTTGTTGCTTGAAGAATTGACCTATTATTAATATAGATGAGAAAGAGAGAGAGTGTGTGTGTGTGTGTGTGTGTGTTTGAAATTATGTAAATAAATCAAATCTATTCAATTTGCAAAGTTTCTTATCTATTCTATTGGATGGAGAATAGACGATGGATTTCTTTCATTCGCATTAAAGTTACCAAAACAATTACGGTAAACATCCTTGATATTCGATTCTATGAATGTTTTTTTCAACATCTCCTTTCCTGTTTGCCGACCTTATTACAAAATAGATTATCTTATCGAATACATCGATTGCTCTGAATGCTCGTTATTATGGTTTTTTTCTTATTTTTGCATGCTCAGCAATCGCTATGATTAAATAAAAGAAAATGTTGAAATTGAATATTTTTATACAAAAAATAATAACAATTAAAATCACGTGACCTGCGTCTAGTTTGTAGGCTTATTTCGTAGAAAATTTAAAGAAAAAAAAACGTAGAAAAAAATAAAGAGAGAGAGAAAAAAAAAATTTACCAGAAGTGGGGTTCGAACCCACGCGGACATTCGTCCATTGGATCTTAAGTCCAACGCCTTAACCACTCGGCCATCCTGGTTGTATAGATGACAGCCGGTTAAAATAAGTGTCATTATTTTAGCAATGGTTAATCAATGTAAACTTTTCAAATGTAAATAAAGTATCACTTAATTAACGTTAATTCAATATTTAAATAGGTAATTTTAATGCAGGTTATCGAAATGAATTCTAATCAAGAAAATATAATGTCCATAGTTTATTAACTGTTCATAACAAGAAAAACGTTTCACTTAATCTTGAAGACGAAAAGGGAGAAAATCTGATTAATTTGCTTGAATATAATGAATATTATACAAAGATAGAATTGCTTTGTTAAAAATTTACACAAATCCCCAAAAACCTTTTTTTACCCTAACCCTAACCCTACAAGTTTATAATCGAGTTTTCCGACGACGTTGATGATGAGACCTTACCTGATCATTATTTAAATATATACAGTATATATACTTAAATGATCGACTACTTGGGTGTTGCGTTAATGGGTTTGAAAGTAATAGAAGACACAGAATTATAGAGATGAAGATCAGAAGAATATAGAAAAATGTATTTATTTTTCATTATAATAAAAGCATAATAAACATTGAATAAATATGAAAGTTAAATTAATTATTTAAGAAGAATTGAACATGAAATATTTGATAATAAACTAAATTATTTATGATATTTATTGAACTAATAGAAAGCGTTTATGAATGAATAGAATATACCAAAAGTTCAACATTTTATTAAGTTGGATCTAATCCATATTTCATTAAAATTATCCATTAACTAGTCTTCTTAGGCCTTGATGCTACGGTATGTTATACATTTCTTTCATTTTTCAATATTTTCCGTCAGTTCACCATCGGTATAGCTTGCCACCAAGCCACTAAGAGCGAGAGAAAGAGAAAGAGTGTTTGGTAGTGTGCGTAATGTCGAGAATTCAACAGTTGAAATTCACTTTTCTACTTGAATTCGTAATATTTTTAAATGGAATCAGTTCTCGTAAAACTATTTCTTTTCATTTTGTTATTATTATTAATTCTATTAATAAAAATTGCCAACATTTGTCTAGCGTGTAATTACGACAAAGTACAAGATCAGGCAATAGAGACCAGCAATATAGGAAGATTTCACGGGGTAAATGTTGAAAAATGTAAACTTATCTGCAATAACCTAAAGGATTGCAAGTAAATGGCGAGAATACTTAAAAAGTCTCATGTGTTTTGACTTTTATCCCTTTAACCGATTTAGGTCATTCGTCGCTGTTTATACAAATGATAATCAGTGCTATTTTAAAAATTTTACAAGAATTGACAAGAGTTTAATTACATTTCCTTCAATCGACTATTACGAAAAAATTTCAATTTGTCGTAAGTAGAGAAACAAGTTAATCAATCAGGCCTATTGACTTTGATTAGTTAATCTATGTTATATTTTATCAGCCAAGACTATCCTAAACTATGGTAAGTGAAAAAAAGTTCATTTCTCATTCAGCTAAAGGTAAGACAGAGTATTGTTGTTTTATTAAATATCATAGGTTGCAATTATACTAAAGTGATTGGATGGCAAGTAAGTATTGAACCAATTGCGTATTTAACTACTTCTGATATTACGGAATGCGAATGGATGTGTTCAATTTTAACTGAATGCAAGTTAGTGAAAATTTAGTGAAATTTTTCAATATTTCAACAAAACTGTTGCTTTCAAGTCTAAAATAATTTTGGTAAATGAAAATTTCAGAAGTTTTGATTATCATCCGATAAAGACGGAATGTTACTTTAGAGATAAAGATTCTACTAGTTCAAGTTATATAAACGATTTGAATTATAATCACTTTATTAAACAGTGCGGTAAGGGACAATTTTTTTTTTTAAACAATATCAACATTAACTCCATTTCATTGAATCAGTGGTTCAACTAAAAGAGGCCACCACAGCCATTTTGTAATTATTTTCTATTTATACACAGTATAGTGTATACATTCATACAGCTATTTTAACAACAGAAATTAACTATATCCACATATCCATTTGGCAAGATAACTATGCAATTTTTATTTTTACATATATCTTCTTCCTCTTCTTATTTACATTTGTTGTTAAAGTAGCTTGAACAGAAAGAGATATGTTTAGAATCTATGAAAAGAATCTATTCGGCGGATTTCTTTATTTAATTTTCAATTTTTCTTTAGCTAAAAATCCATGTCAGTTGAAAAGGGAAGAAATATTTTCAATGTATTTAGATACTACAAACGTTGTCTATTTTATGGAATCTCTATTCGAAGATAATCTATCTATTTATGGTCGAATATATTTAAAGATTAAACATTCGAATAGAACTTATAACATCGCTTTTGATGTGAATATTGATACGGTACAGCATAAGAAATTGTGTCAACTACTAGGATACGACGATATTCATTTTACTGTTCAAGTTTGCGAGCGAAAAAGGGGTATTTTTTTGTTCTTTTAGCGGTTGCCTCAATCATTTGTCAGTAAGAAAGAATGTATATTCAATATTTCAGACTATACGTCATTAATGCCAGTAAATATTGGTGATGGACTACACGTTTTGTATTAGTTTCTATTTTGAGAATATATTCTCCATCGAAAGAAATAAACGTTTGTTTTTGTAGGAAGCATCTCGAGGCGTCTGACGTTCGGAACAACGGTTCACTCTGTTTGAAATGTTTTAAAATTCAATCAAACTGTTAATTCATTTATTATTTCGTGAAAAATAGATGATTTTACTATTTTTTTTTTAATATAGATATTTTCGCATTTTACGAACCTAACCCCAGAATAAAAACGTTAGAAGAATACAATTTCAAATTGTTTCTTCAATTCAACGGTAGAATATTTCAATTGGTTAAGAAAAAGGGAATAAATTTGAACATTTGTAATAAAAGTCAATTCTTTAAAACAATGACAAGCGTAAATGAAATTGATATAAATCCAATATTTATTAATGAATTATTACAAGTGAATATATTAAGAAACTATTCAGAAGAGAATTTTGAACAGTTATCTTGTTCGATAAAACAGTTGAACGGTAAATATATATATATATATATATATATGAAAACTATTGAATAATAATAGTTTCGAATGCAATTGTGAATAGATATAATTACAGTTTTTTAATTAGATTCTTATATTGTTGAAATGTCTTCATTTCAAAAACAATACTACTTTGAAATGAACTTGAACGATTGGCTATCGCTTATATTTGTATCAAAGACATTTGGCGCTTATCCTCTTATGTTCACTTTCCTCAACAGAAATCGTATAGCCGAATTGCTATGTAAATTTGCTGGTAAAATTCGTATTCCAATTGAATATCAACAGAAACAAATGAAAGGCAAAAAGGTCAAGGTGATAAATTCATTCAAAATTTAATTCAAAATTATCAATTAAATAGGTTCAAATATGCGGAGAACTACGAATTCATTATAAAACAACAAAGTATCCTGCTTTTCGAGCTTGTAAATGGCAGAATGACCTATTGGGCGGCTGTAAAGCGAGCTTAGACGTTCGAGGTTTTATAGCGGCGGCTTATTGCGCTAACCCCAATACGGTTAAAGGTGCGTTAAAATACAGAATAAAATTTCTTAATTATCTTTATAAAGAATCAACGGAAATCATTGAATTTTTGCTGTTTAAGACTACGATCTCTCATTCTACCAAAGTGATAGGAAATTTTCTTCAAAAACAATTAAAACTTCTCTGGCGGATTATCACGGATTAGTCATAATCTATTATCAAAACAATTGGTTTTATAGAGATATTAGAGAGATAAAAAGCTACGAAGCAATGGTTATATGCAAATATTTCGGATATAAAACTGGTACAATTAGAATGTTGAGAGGTTCATCGATTAGATATCCGTCGGCGTACGAATTCTCTATGGATTGTCCCAATTATTCCAATATCTCGCAATGCAATATAACCTTTAGTAAACCTCCTCCTAATAAGTTTGTTCTTTTACCTATTTAGTCGCTATTACGTCATCCATGTTTTACTAGGCCTATACAATCTTACGACGTATCACACAATTTCGAATTGGAATGTACAAATAATACAGGCAACTTTTTCATTTTTCTATTGAAAAAGAATGTTGAATAAAGTTGAATAAACTTTTTATTCGTTTTCTTTTCAACAGACATTTTATGTTTAAAAGAGAATGCGTATAGTTTTCAGGACGGTTGTTATGTAAAATTGAAATACGGTAGAAGAGTGTCTATAAGTAGAGCGAGAGAAGAATGCCAGAAGATAAATTCAACTCAATTCTATTTTTCGAATGATGAATATGAATTTTTTTCCCAAATAACAACAGGCGACAATAGACACGTTGGAATAGTTAAAAAGAACATTGCCGGAAGTAAATATTAACCCTGACATCATTTTTTACCGTATTTGAATAGTTCAAAAACCTGTTGTTGTTGTCGTTTTTTTATTATATAGAATTGAAAATTGTTAAAGATGTAAACGAACGCGAAATATTCGTATACGACGATAGAAAACCTTATGAATTTTACGCTTTCATCTTTGAACAACAATCAAAGTAACCAAAAAACAAAACAACACATACTAATGTAGGCTTTATTACAGTTTTTGCCGTTTCTCCAACTGTATAGATATTTAGGGGAATGTCTAACTATTCAGGAAACATTAAATGCCAATAATAATTTCCATATTGGAAATGAAGAGAGATGCTACTATTTGGAAAAAGTTTTTCAATTTTATCCAGTGAAATATACAGTTATTCCAAACAATTGTAACTTGAATGTTATTACCGAAACGTTCTGTAAATTACCTTGTAAGAATATTTCAATTATTTCCAAATAAATTGAGAATAAAACAATAAAAAATTGAAAGACGACTATGGATTTTCTTTGGTGAATAGATTGAAAAATGTTCAATTCAACGGTTGTCCAGATCATTTCTATCATTGTACTATGGATAATATATGTATTCATTCGATTAACGTTTGCGACGGTACTGACGATTGTATTTCTGATGGTGAAGATGAGAAAAATTGCGGAAATATTCAATTGTTCTATTGCGATGTAAGTTCAACGATAGCATTCCAATTAGTTTGTGATTCTGTGTACGATTGCCCTAATAAGCTGGACGAGGTGAATTGCGGTAATTTCTTCTATAAACTCAATAGAAATAATGGGATTATTTACAAAAAAAAATACATATTCAACAGAAACTAAACAGTGTAGAATGAATGAAACGAGGTGAAAATATCCAAAAAAAAATCTTCAACAGTTATCTTCAGTTTATAGGCTAAATTGCAGATGCGATAATATGCAGTGTATAGATGATGGATATGTCTGTAATCGGGAGAGAAATTGCTTTGACGAGAGCGATGAAAAATGCTCTCAGGAGCGACTATTCGATTATGATTATGGTAAAATATCATTGAAAAGATACCGCTGCCCTTCATTTACTCGTCTATTTTGTAGACTGTCTTCAATACGATAGATTCAAATGCGATAGGAAATGCCTATCGAAAGAAATATTATGCAATAAACAATGGGATTGTTTAGACGGAAGAGACGAAAAAGAGAGTATTTGCGCCAAAGAGAATGCAATTCCACCGGAGATTTGTAAGAGTGTAGAGAATTTGAAAAGCAATAGTTGCGAAGTTGTCTATACTTCAATGGGAAATCTGTTGACAAGAGTTCATTTTCCGTATTCCAGTCTGGAAAACTGTAATAGAAAATCTTGCGAAATGGGTAAATACTTGTGTAATAAAGTTGGTTATTGTATATCGATAAAGCAGATTTGTGACGGAATTGTACATTGCGTTTATCACGACGACGAATTCGATTGCGGTTGAAAAAATTATGAAAAAAAAAATTGAGAGATTTTTCTTGCAAACTAAGCGTTTTTTTCTTTAGATAAATTCGTACCGAAAGGATATTTAAAGTGTAGAAATCAGAAATTATACATTCCACTCTACGATATATGTAACGATATAATCGACTGTCTAAAAGGAACGGATGAACTCTACTGCAAATCGACAGCCAATAGAACTGTTGTAGAATATTGTAAAATGAAAAATTTCTATTCAATTCATTGTTCATTCAAAACGATTGAAAGTACGAAAATAATTTTTGAAAATGATTATCTATCGAAATTTAAATATTTAAATATTTCAATTTGGTCAAATATGACGAAATATAATAATAATATAGATAAGAAATTATCAATAATTTCATTATCATTTTATAATTCATCCGGAATTTTTAATGTTCAAATATCGAAAATTTTCCCAAATGTTGCCTATCTTTATTTAAATAATTGTAAAATATTAAATATGTCATCGACTCTATCGCATCCGTTAAGAAATTTACAAGAATTGAAAATATTCAATACAAAAATACTGATTTATTTCGATACTATGCTAAAAGATACGCTCAATCTATTATCAATTGATTTTATATCGACGGATATTTCTTATTTGAACAATGCACTGTTCAAAAATTCATTAAAACTCGTTAGATTAACAATTAAAGATTCGTTTATTAACGATTTCCATCCGAATGCGTTTATATGGTTGAACGGTCTTGAACGTCTTTTACTGACAAACACCAAAGTACCGTTGAAGCACGCAACATCTCTTATAAAGCCGTTAAAGTCGCTTAAAGAGTTGCAAAGCGATTATTTTTCATTTTGTTGTTTTTCAAAGATCTATTCGAAATCTCTTGAAAATTGTTATCCTTCCACCTCCTTATTCAATTCTTGCAATGATCTTCTCGGTTCAAAGACAATTCAATCGATTCTTTGGATTTTGGCGTTAACCGGCCTATTCGAGAATTCAATTTCCCTTCTATTCAGATGTGTATTGACTAAAAAGCATAAGAATTGGTTTCATTTAAGTCTATCATTCGCCGATTTATGCTCGTCGGCCTATTTAATTTCAATAGGAAGCGTCGACATCTATTACAGAGGCAAATACGTAGAGAACGACTTTGTTTGGAGGAATAGCCCATCTTGCAGTATAATCGGCTGGCTGTGCAGTTGGTCAATTCTATTGTCAATTCAAAGTCTTTTATTAATTACAGTCGAAAGATATTTAATGATAATTAATCCTCTAAAGAGAACGTTAACAACATCTAGAGGAATATTAATAATGTTGATTTGTTTCTTAACGTCGGCGGTCGCCTCGTCACTTCCGCTGTTCATTTACAACGTAAATAGAATAAGTAAGAATTATTGTCTAAATGAGATAATAGTTGAATATAAATTGTAGACTTATTATTCAAAAAGTCCCGTATGTTTTACTTTACATATAACAAGCGAAAAAGCCGAAGGATGGCTCTTTTCGTTTATCGTTTTTGGGGTTTTCGTATCAATAGTATGCCTTATAATATTTCTACTCTACTTTCAAATTTGGAAAGAAACTTTACAATCAAAAGATTTATTGAATAAACAACAATTCAAAAACAGACAAAATAAATTCAAGTTGAACGCATTTCTAATCGTAGTAACAAACTTTTTATGTTGGTTTCCTATTTCTATTTTAGGTATTAAAATCTCTTTTCTCAACATTTTTTAACGCTGATAGACGCCCATTCTTTTATCCTCTTTAACAGGAGTATATTCGGCATTGTTTGATTTATCAATAAAAAAGAATATTTACGTTGCCATAGTTATTGTTATTGTACCGATAAATTCCGTTATCGATCCTTTATTATATACTTTAAGGGATTTGAAATCATTTTATAAATACAAGAAAAAGGTGAATGCCGAGAAAATGTAAGTAGCAGTGTTAAGATAAAAAAAAAACCCAATTACAATCCTCTTAAAAAAAACATGTCGATTTAAGGCAAAGTCACGTGTCTCAGATTATAGAGTTGAAATTTTCAAAGCGTAACTATACACTTAGAAAAGGTTGACTAGACTTAAAATATCATTTACAAGGGAAAATTTTTTCTAGATATTGCATTTATCAAATCAATTGAATGTTGTTCAACAACAAAAACTGTTGTTGTATGTATAGAAGAATTTAAACATTTACCATATTTCTACAAAATTATGAATATTCATAAAATTGCTGAAAATGTCTGTAATCATTTAAATCTGAGTCATAAATGTAAATTTTCATTTAACGGATTGATAAATACATCAAATATTTATAAATTAGTAAGTAAATGTCAAGTTTTTAGACCAACAGCTTACTTTCGATTTGCAGACTAGCGGCAGAAAAGTTAAATTTCTACTTTCGTCAAAGAATATAGAAATGGCAAACGATGAAAATGTATTAGAAGATTTGAACGGTTTTGGTCAAATGTTGAAAAAACTACTACAAAAGTCAATTTTCGTTAAATAAATCATTTCTATTTTTCATTGAATTTTTATCAACATTGAAAAATTAACCCTAACCCTAAACTCTAAAACCTCTGCTATACAAAAATCCTGTAACGTTTGTAAAAGAATTATTCAATTATATATTCAGTCGACTGATCTGAATAAATATCTTTTGTAGAGTCTAGACGAGCGTGCATGGCTAAGTTCTCTGTGTCGTATTTGAACCGATATCATATGGATACTCCAATAGCATTATATTAAAGATTAGATATCTCAATTCCTCTTGCGTTTCTTGATGAAACCGTTGAGAATAATTTTTACTACTATTTCAAATGCGAATTGAATAATAAAACCTAATCGAATTTACACGAGTAGCGATAGGCATTTATACGTAGACATTGCAAAAAGAAAGAATAACTGTAGAATTAGTTTATTATAGGCCTAAAATAAATCTTTAAACTATGCTTTTATGATTGTGTATTATTGTTGGTTCAACTGGACTCGTTTTCGTACTCATTCTTTACAAGAGGTATTCTAAAGATATATAACACATCTATTGATATTAGGAAAGGAATGAATAGTTGTTATAGTCGAGCAAGTATAGGCCATACGTCCAAGAATATAAAAAATGTTCTCATTTTACATCAGATATTTTCTAATATTAAGAGGGGCATAAATAGTTATTATCGTTGAGGATGCATGGACTATACATCCTCAACGAAAAAAATGATGTTCCATTCCCACAGCAGTCGGAATTTCGCTTTACAACCCATATTACTTGAAGACATAAATTGTTAGGGTTAGGGTGAAGGTTCTCGCAGGGTTCGTTAAACTCTACTAATATGATAGAGCATAGAGAAGTTTTCTTTATTCAAATTCTATGGGTTTTTACGTTGGCTCTTCAAAAAGACTATCACGTCGTCATACAAAGCATTTCTGTATTATTGTATAGTTGTTCACAAAATCCTACACCTTAGTTATTATTATTAAAGAATGGGGAAACAGTGGCTTATGATATGGAAAAACACTGACTCTCCAATAGAGTATGTCTCGAAAACAATTCAAATTACTGACAGAGCAAATCTCTCTTCTTGTTAAGAGAAGAACAAAACAACTTTAATTTGCTATTACGAAGGAATACAACGAACTAACAGGATGGCACTTGAATATTGGATTTCAGGGTTTTTAGGTCAAGATATTTTTCAATTCGATATTATCGCCATTTCTTTAGAGACGACTTTAAGTTTGCATATTTCGACAATCATTTTACAATGTAGTGCAATAATTTCTATAAAACTTGTTTCTCATTAAATAAATCAATTTTATTTTTCAATCAAATAACAAAAACACTGTTTGAATTTTGTATCAACACTGAAAATTAACCCTAACCCTAACCCCTTCTATTCGAAAACCCCCGTATACTTATTCGAAAGTATTGCGCAATTTTGGTCAACAGTTGTTGAAATTTGTGAAAGAATCATTGAATTGTTTAATTGGTCAACTGATGCGAAAAAATATCCTTTGTAGAGTCTAGATGAGCGTGCATAGCCAAGTTCTCTTTCGTAATTAAACCAATATCGAATGGATGCTTTAATGGCATTTTATTAAAGATTAGATATCGGAGTTCTTCTTGTTTCTTAATGAAATCGTTGAGAATGATTTTACTACTATTTTCAATAGGAGTTGAATAGTTAACAATTTTAAAGATTTTTAAATTATCAAGCGAATTAATATGAGGGAAAAAGTTCATTTCGGAGATGTTTGAACAATAATTGAATACGTACTTGAAAACAATAGATAATTTTTCCATATTCATTTGAGAATTGACAAATTGTACTGGTTCATTTCCGAGTTTTTCACATTCGAATGTCAGCTTTTTCAATTGGCATCTACCTAGAATCTTTCTAAAGAAATCTTTCTTACCGTACATGTTATGGAAGCAAATATGAAGATTTTGTAGGTATTTCGATGAAATAATCAATTCCGCGTATAATTCCATTGATATTCTTGAATAAAACTTTAAATTCAATTTTGTTAGATTCGTTTCAAAGTTGGAGATATTCTGGAAAAACATTTCTTCTTTTCGGAAATCTGAATTATATAGAAAATGAACAGACAAACTGTGCAAACTATGTTCACTGTTCAAGTAACTTGTTAATAAATAGATATCTTGGAAAGTGAAATTATAGGATATCAGTTTTAGGCTTTTCAACGACTTTAAATGGCTCATTACCGGTAGTGTTGTATCACCGCTTTCCTTTTTCATAATTATTACGTCACAAAGTTCAAGTTTTTCTATAAGTAATTGATTTTGAATAAAATTGATAAACGGTTGAGATCTTTGCAGTCTAACTTTAATCAGACATAATTTTTGAATTGTTCTCGTTGATAATAGATTGTTTAATGTAAGATATTTCCCATTCAGTTCGGATTCGATTGTAAAGATCTCAACGAAATTTGGATTAATTTCTGCTAAAATATCGTTAACGTTTAACACACGTAACAGCTTTAAAATCCTTATCGGGTGATTTTTAAGAAATTTTACATTATCTAACTTTGTTGATTTGATGTTAACTAATTCAAGAGTTGTTAATGTTGTATAATCCGATGAGAAGAAATTCAAGTCTTTTGTTTTCAATGTTATCTTACCACTTTGGTTGGTAATTTTAAAAATTTGATCTGAGACGATTGGTGGAATACGGAAATTGTTTATTGAACAGATCTTATTCTGATAAGGCATATCTGATAATATTAGTTTTAGAGACAATTCTTTTAAAGAACAAACGGCGTTATCCATTTTTTAACCATAGATATCAACAAAACTTATATGAATGGCGATGGATATCGAAAAGCAGAAATTGGAAACATTTTCGATAATAGTTTGAAAATTATCCACGCAATTTCTTAAAAAGTGACAAACCCAAAATTCATTATTACATTCAATAAACGCTTGTAACTATTGATTGTCCATTCTTTTCTTTTCATATATAATATAATATCACTCAAAAGTCAGTTTTATACGTCTTTTAATCAAATTTACGCGAGTATCGATAAGAGTTTTATACAATAAAATGGCGACGTGGACATTGCAAAAAGAAAAGAATAACTGTAGAATTAGTTTATTATAGGCCTAAAATAAATCTTTTAACTATGCTTTTATGATTGTGTATTATTGTTGGTTCAACTGGACTCGTTTTCGTACTCATTCTTTATAAGAGGTATCCTAAAGATAAGTCACACACACACACACATCTATTGATATTAGGAAGGGATAATAGTTGTTATTGTCGAGCAAGTATAGGCTATACCTCCAAAAGTATAAAAAATTTTCTCATTTTCACAATATTCATACTTTCTCTTCTCAAATCGAGTTGAAAAAACCAAATATTTGTGAATGTATCATTGACAATCAATCAGTATAACAATGTATCAAGAACATGTTGTTTTCGTATTCCATTATTCAAACTCGACAGCAGTTCTGAATTGGTTATTGTATCAAACTATTATATTTTCAGAAAAAGCCTATACCAAATAATGGCGAACCAGCGCCAACTATTTCCTCAGCAGACAATATCTTGAATATGCGTATTATAAACCCATTCAGAATCTATTTATAGAACAATTGCTTTCTTTCAATTTATTATAAATAGGACTTCTCTCAACGCCGCAGTTCAGTGCTAAATTTGAAATTTATGCGAAGAACCTTTTCCTCACAATTATCAACCCAAGACAATGAAGAAGCTGCTAAGTTTACTCTTCTTACAAATATTTGTCAACTTAGCTGTAACCCAAGTTAAGCTG
Source organism: Dimorphilus gyrociliatus (assembly GCA_904063045.1). Lineage (NCBI taxonomy): Eukaryota > Metazoa > Annelida > Polychaeta > Dinophilidae > Dimorphilus > Dimorphilus gyrociliatus. The sequence goes on along the minus strand of CAJFCJ010000045.1, from coordinate 47,504 downwards.
GTAATAAATGAAGTGGACACTGGATCTGGAAATGTGGAGCTCAGAAGTCTTTCTTCCGGTACAGTTAGCTTGGGTGATTATGCTTTGTACAAACTAGAACATAAGAATGGAATGAGATCATTTATAGGTGGGGAAAATTTACCTTCTACTTCTCTTCAAAATAATGAAGTTGTAACAATTAGCTTGAGTCAACTGTCTTTTAGCTTGGGTTTAGCCAATGATTTTGTTGTAGCACTACTACTTTATCGAGGTATGATAGTTTAAAAGCTATGTAGCTTACAGATTTACACTTTACTTATCTTTCATCTTTTTAGGTGATGGTATGACTGAGGCTACTGGTCTGAACGAATTGGACCCAAATTTAGTTATAGACGCCTATATTTACACAACAGGGGCTGCTACAGTCAATCCATTCAATACTAGAGTCCCTGCATGGACGGGAAATGTTTTTGTAGCTGATGGTGCTACAGTATCTAGATGAAATGACAATATGTTTGAAGCTGGTGCATTTTCACTACAAAGCTCCTCTTTGGGAAACCCAAATCCTTGTGCAGGTATTAATAATATTTTTTAACCAACAAATGTTTGAACAATACACAAATAGAGAGTATAAATCTATTCGAAATATTTGCTTAGGTGGTTCAGGAGATCCTCATTTTATTCAACAAATACTTGATAAGAATAGCAAAACTCCACAAACTATTTGCTACGATGTTGTTGGAAAGTCAACTAATCAAATTAGAATTCTACAAGATTTTCAAACAAAAACAAAGATTGACGGAATTTTGAAAGATGATTTCTACATGCATATCATGAGAATTTCTATATCTGATGAAATATTTCAATTTTTCACCGATTACATTCAATTTCCCAATGACAAAGTGATGATATGGAAAAACACTGACTCTCCACTACAGTATGGATCATTAACAATTAAAATTACTGACAGAGCAATCTCTCTTTTGGTTAAGAGAAGATCAAAACAACTTTCATTTGCCATTACAAAGGAATATAACTATCTAACAGGATGGCACTTGAATATTGGATTTCAGAGTTTAAATGCTACTGAATCAAGATTTGGTGGGATGATGGGAGATATTGGAAAGAAAAGTTTTGAATTTAGAGAATCAATTCAAAATAATAGAGGCGCTATGTTAAAAGATGATAATCATATAATACAAGCCAGCTTAAAAGTTAGATCTGATATTAAATGTTGGTTTGTGGCTTTTGAAGATATTATTTACCCTAAAACCAGTGTTAACTATGTCTACTGATGGCAGAATATGTTCCTATTATAGCACATTATAGTTAGTCTCAAAGTAGATCAGTTTAATATGAACATACTTTACATTTATGCTGATTTTGTACTAGTAATACAATTCAGTAAAGAAACAAATGAAAAGTTAACTGATTTCTATTGTAGATGATTGAATAAGAATCTAATATATTAGCCAGGATCGAAATATTTCAAACTCTGTATTTTTTGTGAGAAATCTTTAAGCAATTTTATTTATTTTTTGTTTATGTTATGACCTATAGTCCTACTTTAAAAATGTTAACAATTCTATTTTTTAATGGTCCCCTCCTTTCTCTATGCACGGCAGCCATTTGCTTGGAAGTAGATCGATACTGTTCTCATGAGGGAGGATTGTTTTTATCCATAGAAAATCTTTGATATCTTTACTCAATTTCTTCCAAATTTTCAAAGTGGACCCCTCTGATATGGTCCTTCAATCTCCCAAAGAGATAATAGTCAAATGAGGGCTGTATGATGGGTGAGTAGTGACCACCTTCATCTCTTATAAAGTCTGCTGTATAGAGACTTGTAGGTGGTCTTGCGTTGTCATGCACTAAAAATGCAATGATTTTTCGTTGATCACTTCTTTTGAGACAACATTAACTTTGAAAAGTTCCGGCTAGCGTTTACAATGTGTTAAAGTGGTTTGACCTAATTGAATCATTTTAATTGGTTAATGATTGTATTTATTAAAAGTAGAACAAAAGATACAAGCCTTTTGATTTCAATTAAATTGAATGTTTTATTTTTGAATAAATTAAAATTAATAATCTAAGTACATTTAAGCAAAAAAAAAAATTAATTTTTTTGGTGTGTTTTTTTAATGCCAAATTTATGTTTTATATTCCCATTAAACTTGAACAGCATTCAAAATCTTTTTGGATTAGGAATACAATTGAAATTTAATAAAAGTGATTTAGTGTTCATTATACATTTCCGATTAAATGATTTATCATCATTTACCATTCTCTAACCTTGCAGGTATCGACAACGTCCAAGAGCTTTTCAGTCATAACTTCAAAGCTGTTGTCCATTTCCAAATCTCCTACAGATTCAATGCTTTCACCTTCGAAATATTCTGGTAAGTATCCCTTCTTGACGGCGTATTCTTTATCCATACAGTAGTATTTAACTGGTTGTAATTTGCCTTTGGAGAATTTCTTCAATACTTGACAGTTGGCGGAGCATTCTGGGAAGGCGAGGACGGAGATACAGACCTTGCTTGGTCCTCTTGGGTAAGATTGTTCTTTAACTTTGTGTTTGTAGATTGGTTGACACTCTCTGAGTGGTTTGCGTTCGATTCTGCATCTTGAACTGGAGGCGATGGTGTGAGAGATGAGTGTTTTAGTATCGACAACTCCATCATCGTTACCGCATTGACCGCAAACGTAGTTTCTGATTTCTGGGGCAACAGTTACCTTGACTTTGTAACTGTCGCTAACAATCTTCCATCCAAGAGTTTCGCATTCGCAGACAATTTGTCTTCCGTCTCTGGTGCAGGTGATAAAAGTTGGATTATATTTGGCTGGGATTCGAAGAGTAGAGAATTCTTCAATTTCCTTAACTTCACCGTTGATTCTAACCTCTGGAAGTTCTCCCCAGGTGCTTGGAATAAGTTCAAGTGTTTGTTGGTTGCCAAAGTAAGCATTGATTTGTTGGTGAGCATTAGAAAGTACCTTAGAGGTGATCATCCATTTCGGTGCGCGACGGCAATCCTTGGCCAAGACGGATTCGCATTCGGTTTCTTCGTTGGTATGGTATTCAACATTTTCAAAAGTCTGAACAAATTTGCTTGTCTTAACACAGACGGATCTAGAAAGACCAGCGGGGAAGGTTTGATGAATGAGTTGTTGTTGTGCGTTAACTGGAACGGGAAGAGCTTGAGGAGCCAAGAATCGGAAAACTGGGATGTTAACGATTCTGATGGAGTGTTTCATTAAGTTGGCAACAACGTCAACTTTGCCCAAAGCGGGGCATATCTTCATGTACATTTCAGTTTCGGTAATTGGAAGAGATGGAAGATATCTTAAAGATACATCAGAAACTTTTCTGAGACCTTGGAGGAGGGTTTGTTGAGCAACAACCAAAGTGTTAATGAGACCTTCGGGTACGAATTGCAATACAACTGGGCTGGTCTTGATTTGCATACGGATGGTTTGGGGAAGAATTTTCTTCAAGGATTGAGTTTGCTTGTTGAAACATCTTTCGTTTCGGATTCCGAGTTGTTCATTGATCTTTTCATTATCATCAACAAACAATTTAATCATGGATACACGTCGTCTGTTCAAGAAGGTGGTGAGTCCAGCAAATTCTTGTCCTTCGCATACTCTGTTCAAGCAGAGAGATGGAACGATCAAATGTCCCTTGACATACAATTCAGGAAGGACAGATTGTTTCATCAACAAAGCAAATTGGTGTTGAGTAAATTCGGGAGTAAAGACCCAATGGAAAGTGCAATCAGTCTTTGGTTCAGCCATAGAGAGATCGGTGGTGGTGTCATGGATGATTCTCAATCTAAGAGAGTTCTTGTAGACGACTCTTCCTTCGCTGCCTTTTCCGAAAATGTAAGAGATACGGGATTCATTATCTTCCAAAGCGTATTTGACTTCTTCTTCACCGAACAAAGCCTTTCTCAAGGTTTCGTAAACTTCAGATTCTGGTCTTTGGATAGCTTGGAGTGGTCTAAATTCCAAACTGAATCGAACTGGTGTTGGTACAACTGGTTCCAAAACGAGTTCAACCTTATTTGGGCAAGCGAAAGGTACGAGGGAGGAAACTGGGGTCTTTCTAATGCAAGATTGGATTTGAACCTTCAAGTTCTTGGCAACGTATGGTAATTCGATAAACTTTTCAATGGTGTATGGTTCAGTGGTCATCTTAGATAGGAGAGGAGTTAGGTGCTCGTGTTCTGGGTATTCGACAAAAGCGACTGGTCTGATGTATGAAACAACGGTTGGTCTATATTCGGTGGATGGTTTGTATAGTCCTTGGATCATCCAGACATCCTTGTTGTTTCCATTGACAAGTTGTAATTCACCTTTGACGGGGAGAGAAGTACTGACGAATCCTTCGTACATGACTCCTTGGGACAATTGTGGGATCATGCTAACCAATTTGCTTCTGAAAAAGGTGATGGTTCTTTGTTGGAAAGTTTTTTCGCCAGTCTTGATGACGATCTTTTGGGGTAGTCTCATTTCTTCGATGCATTCCTTGAGGGATGGTCTAGCTTGAACTTGGATCTTTCCGTTGAGGTGGTTGATCCAGGCGACAGTTTTGTTCCATGCAGCACCGAATCCAGTGGGAGTTGGGACCAAAGTCATTGCGTTTACAGAAGCATAGATGTTGGTGGTTTGAATTTGAATTCCTCGGTGGAGTTTTTCAGCCAATTGCTTAACTTGTTCCAAAGGAGATCCTCTGACGGTGGTAGACATGATTTTTTCAACGGTATCCATAACAACTTCCTTAAGACATTCGAAATCGGCGAACATGAGATCGTAGTCAAAAAGACGAACATTTAGTTCTAATCCGGTTTCTTCTTCAACATCCATGGAGTTGTAAGTATGTTTGTTTTGGGTGAAAAAGTTGAAGAATTGTTTGGGCATTCTCATTTCTTCATCGGTAAAGAGTTGAGTAATCTTTTCAAGAGAGATATCTTCGCTAAATAGTTTTGGGATCATGTTGATATTTCTGCCGAGGAATTTTTCAGTATATTGGTTCATTCCTTGAATTTTCATGGTGACTTCCAAAAGTCTGGTGTAGTGGCCCATGGTTGAAGTGAAAGTTTTAAGTCTAAGCCATGTTGGGACAACTTGGGAAACTCTACTGTAGGTATATTGCAAGTAGGCGTATACTCCAGTCTTGGATTCTAGATCGAGATTCCAGGCCTTCAATGTATGAGAGTATTTTGGAGAGAAAGTTGGGAGTCTGTTGGTGATCATCAAGAGTCTTAGCTTTTCGACGAATTTGTAGTAGACTGGAGATGGAGTTTCGATTTCGGAGATAGCCTTTAAGAGAGAATAAGTAAAAGATTGCAAGTTCAAGTTTGCTTCGTTCTGGAGGTGTTGAACGATAACTTGGAGAGTTTCAAGTCTACATTGTTGATCGATCAATCTTTGTACGGCGTACATTCTCAATTCAACATGTTCGTTGGTGTTAAGGAAGATTTGGAGGAGAACTTTTTCAACTCGCTTTACTGAAACAGTCTTTCTTAAAGCTTCGACGGCTTCGACTCTCAATTCTCTTGGGACGTCAGTGTTCTGTATAAGTTTAAGGATTTCGTAGTATTTGTTTTCTTGACATTTCATGTTTCCAAGAGCCTTCAAAGCACATTTGCAAAGTTCAACATCTCTCATTTGGTTCTTGACAATTCTGATCAAAGATTCTTGAATTTCTTCAACAAATCCGACGATCTTATCTTCCTTTCCAGCAACTTGGTAAACTTGGAGAAGTCTGTTGGTCAATGTACCGACAGCAAGGATCAATGGTCTCTTAAGGCTCTTCTTTTCAACATTTTGTCCAAGAGTCTAATAGATGAATAAAGAGAGAGAGAGAGAGAGAGAGAGAAAATTAGTATTGAAACGAAAATGAACACGAGTTGTTTAAATCTACTTACCATGATGTATTTGATGATTCTCTTGTTTGGTTGAGCGTTCAAAGCGATCATCTTGACGTAGCTGATTGCCTTAATGAGTGGTACTCTTTCGTTTTTGATGGCATCAAGAACAACTTGAACGCATTCTGGAGTTGCGCAAGTTGGAAGCAAATCGGTGAAAATAACTTGTTTTTCTTGTTCAGAAAGTTGTTTGTAGATTTTGGTTAAGATTTGTGGAGTGCATTTTCTGATTAATCCAACAGTCTTTTCCAATTGTTGTTTAACATCTTCAGATCCGACTTTAATGTGTTGGTGGAGGCTGTTAATTTCGGAAACGATTCTTCTAACTAATTGTTCTTGTTCTCTTTCGGAAAGTTCAACTTCCTTAACAATTTGCTCTGGGAGCAATTGTTTTTCGTTTACTTCAAATTCGATATTGTAACGTTTGTAAGTACTTCCGTCCAATTCTGGAACTGCGGTTTCTCTGTTCAATTCGGATTGGATAGTTGCCAATGTGAATCTTTGAAGACCGTAGATGGCCATTGTGGTGGTAGTTTGTTGGGTCAATGGTAAGAAGTAGACGGTCTTTTGTTGAACGGCTGTGAACATGTGTTCCCATTTGGAGTTTCCGCCAACTTTGCGGAGTCTGTATTCAACTCTGTTGGATGGAACGACTTGGTATTTGCATTCCAAGCTTTTTTCTGGGAGATCATTGCACATGGAAACACCAGACAAAGAGTATTGGTAGATTGGAGCGACTTCGGCGTTGCGGCAGTTGTTGAAATTGCGGATCTTGGTCAAAGCGAGTTCGGTTTCATCTTCAGGGTTGACTCTGGAGACAACAACGGTACTTTCACAAGTTCCGATGACATCGCGTTCTTCAAAGTTGACTAGTTGATTTTCCTTGAGTTTGTATTGTGGAACGTTGATTTGGAGGGTAGAGATGATGGATCTCTTTACATTTCTGGACCATTCGGTATCTTGTTTGTGACAATAGATTTGGCCAGAGACGATTCTCTCTTCAGTGAATTTAGCTCCAAAAGCCAATTCAAGTTGTTCAATCAATTCGTCAACGTTGGTCAAAGGAGTCATTTCACCTCTGATTGGTTGATCGAATGGAGTGGGTAATTCCATACGTTTAACACCCAAAAGTTGAACATTTTGCAATTGGCATCTGACTCCCAAATCAGATTCCATTTCAATAACCAAGTTAGCTCTGATCTTTAATCCAGCATAGTGTTTAGATACGCCATTAATTCCGTTCAAAATATCATTTTCATACTTGTAGACAAGTCTATCGTTGGATGTTAAAGTTTTTCCTCTATAAGAAATTTCGGGAAGGGTTGAAAAGTCGATTGCAGCTGCAAAATTCAAGAGTTTGATTGAATATGGAATATACAAGAGTTGTATGTTACTTACCAGTAAATGCCAAAGAAACTAAAAGCCAAAGTGCCGACTGCTTCATGATTGTGCCTCAAACACTGCTTCGTACTGATTTGAAGCAACCAACCTCCTTTTATACTAATTTTCTACGTTAATTATCAACAGTTGAATAGGCTAAAAGCTATTTTTTTAGTCATTAAACTCTTATGTAACGATACCAAGTCCATGTACTTGTATGCTTTTTATACGCGGCCTTGGAGATAACTTTACCAAAGAGTTATAAAGCACAACGTAAGCGTCAGTAGACTTGATTTCTTTAGCCTATAATCCGATAGGATAATTCACCAACTTGTTGTTATAGTTCATAAAGAGTTGATTGAAAACAATAAAAAAGAAATTCTATTGGTATCTATAATACTAATCATTTTTATAGATAACGACGATAATAAAGTAATTTTAACTGTTGGAAGAGTGGTGTTAAGTCAGGGATGAGAGAAGTGTTGTGTTTGAATTGAGAAAAGAAATATCTCTAGTCGAGCGAAATGGTCTTTGTGTTGCAAAAACGCTAGAGAAATACGAAAGAATTACCGTTAATTTAGCTAATCTAAACCCTGTTTTAAGTATTTGAATAATAGAATTTAATCTTGAATTACTGACGAGAAAATCAATTTGGCTTCATCTTAAACGAATTGATTAAGAAAGTCTGCTTCCCGCATGAACGATAATTTGCAACTCTAATATTTTGTACAGTATTTGACGATTGGCCTAATCCTTTGTGTATTCGTCTATCAGTAATTTGTTCCAATATATCAGTTGTATAGATTTACATTCTTTTAAAAAGGAACCTAAATAACGGCATTGCTTTTTAGTTAGATTGCAAGAAATTACATTTATTATGAACCGTGTATTTGCAGATGATTTTAAACTAGTGCAGATCTTCTCAAATTCAATTCCGCAATGATCATTCCCTTCAAAATGAATCTCTTTTAACGATTTACACTGTTGAAAGAGTGAAGCTAACCAACGGCTTTGCTCTTTGTAGAGATGACGCATGTTAAGGTCTACTTTTGAAAGATTATCGGATGAAGACTTTAATCCATTACATATACTTTCAAATCCATCGTCGAAAGCGATATTACCAGTCAAGTCGAAGAGTCTCTTTCGTAAAATTATAAACACAAGACAATGAAGAAGCTGCTAAGTTTACTCTTCTTACAAATATTTATTAATTTGGTAGCAACCCAAACTCCGATATCAATAAATGAAATGGACCTAGGATCAACAAATTTGAGATCAAAAACATTGCGAATTTCGAATTTCGCCATGTACAAATTACACAATCAACGTGGAACGGTAAGCTTGAAATCTGGAGGAGCTATGAATAGTAACACTCTCTCTCCAAATCAAGTGCTAGATATCAATTTGAATGATAAGTCTATTACTAACCTAACCCTAACCTAATTACTAGAAAGTAAAAAAAATTTTTAAAAGAATTTTATCTTTCCATTAGTGTGTTGGCCGTAGATTTTAATCCGTCGCAGATTGCCTCCCATCCTTCATCGATTGCAGTATTACCCTTAATGTTGAAACTCTTCAATGAGTGGCATTCTTTCAAATGATTACCTAGGGAATAGCTTTCTTGTTTTGTTAGCGTATTGAAAGAAATGTCTATTCTTAGAAGAGATTTAGAGGAGGATTTCAATGCTAAAAAGACTGCGTTAATGCTTCTATTATAACGAAGGCTATTATTATTTAAATTGACCACTTGTAAGCGGCTGCACTCTTCAAGCAAAGAAGCGAAGCGTAAATAGTCATCTTCAATCAGCGAACAAAACGAAAAGTCTAATACTGACAGTGTATTTGACGATGATTTTAATCCGTTAATCATAGAATCTAACGTGTTGGCGCTAGTCTCTTTGCATATATAAAGGATTTCTTTTAACGAAGTACACTCTTTGAAAAGTAAACTCAACCAATAAATTTGCTGTTGTGTCAAATTGCAGTATGACAGGTCTATTTTTAAAAGTGTTTCCGATGCAGATTTTAAACCAATACAGACCTTTTCAAAGTCAATACCTTATGAATGATTGAGTTGAAGAGAGATTTCTTGCAATATTCTACATTCGCTTAAAAGCAAGCCTAACCAATAAGTTTTCTTTTCCCTAATATCGCAATGATCGAGTTGGATTTTCAGAAGACGATGAGCTGAAGATTTTAAGCCATTGCATATCATTTCAAATCCATTAGACCATTGCTTGTTCATTCGAAGATCGATCTCCTCCAGGAATCGACAATACTCTAAAAGCGAACCTAACCAATAGCTTTGTTTTTCGGTTAGATTGCAATCAGCCAAATTGAGTTTTACAAGATTAGCAGACGAAGATTTCAAACCGTTTGTTATAGTTTGAAAACTGTCGTTGCAGTATTTATTCGACTGCAAATCAACTTCTTGTAAGAATTTACAACTTTTGAATGGTGAACCTAACCAATAGGCTTGATCTTCTAGTAGATAACAAAATGAAGAGTCAACTTTCGAAAGAGAATTAGACGATGAATTCAGTCCAATGCAAATATTTTGAAATTCACTACGAAATGCTGCGTTCGATTGGATGTTGATTTCTTGTAAATTTACCCGAATCTCGAGTTAGGGAACAATGGGAAAAATCAATTCTTCGAAGAGTTTCGCTGCTAGAACTTAATCCATTGCAGATTAATGAAAATCTATTACCAATTGATTTATCATAAGACAATTCAATGTCTTGTAACGAATTGCACTGTTCAAATAGATTAGCCAGCCAATTCACAATCGGAAATCTTAATCTTTAAAAGATTTAAACAAGATTTTCTTAATCCATTAGCCATACTTTTCATTTTCGTAATAATTATTGTAGTTAAACAATGGCAATTTGTTAATAAATGACCTAAATAATTTAATTCTTTATAATTAACATTGCAGTTGTAGAATTCCAATTTTTCAATAGAATTGAATAAAGGTAAATTATAAATTGAATAGAAATTATGTAAAGTCAATTGTTTTATTGGATGATTGTTTAAAAAGTTGAAATTGTCTATATTTTTGAAGTTGACCTCTTTGAATGAAATGTTATTTATTTCGATGATAGTATGTGTTGAAAAATTCCAATTCGTTAGTTGAGAATAGATGATTGTTTTCGCTGAGCAGATTGAAAACATCTTGTCCAATTGAAAAAGGTATAGACATTGAATATTTCTTTGAAATTTCACTTAAAACGTCCATTGAACTCTCCTGTAAAGTTTTAACAGACATACTTCGAGTAGAGCCGTTCACAAGCATTGAAAGTTAGGTCGTCTGCATCTATATTTATTTTTTTATACGTTGTGGACATCACATATAGTAAATTAGATTAGTTTTCGATAATAATTCAAGATAAGTATTCGCTACGTGAAAAAAGGCTTGCGTAGTTTAGTTTAGATTATTGTGACATACAGCAATACCGCAATACCGCAATACTGCACGGTTAACTCTGAGTGTTAAAAGAAAGAAATTGAATGAAAATGATGCTTCACGCTCTCCTTTGATCTTCGGAGTCAATGACATTCTTAATTATATCCTGTTCATTCCTATTCAAATATCTCAATAAACCGCGGAATTCTTCATGATTGACACGTTTACCACCGCTAAAAGCTTTATCATAATCGTCGTTGTCGTTATCATTGATCTCCTTTATATTGTTGTTGTTGTTGGAATGGCAAGGAATCCAATAGGGTAATAATAAATTGATTGGAATTGTGAAGAGAAACTCTCTCTTATAGAATTCATTGATAAGATCGTAATTTCTATATCGATAATACATTCCGGCTTTCTGTTGAATTGTATCATAAGTGCTAGAAAACATGGCGATAAGTAAATTAACAAGAATCATGTTTGTTATAAACACGTATACTCCAGTAATAACGATTGCTAGTATTGTTTTCCTTGGACAACGGCCACTGCTGTTAACCGGTGAATTGCACACTTGTTCGCTACTTCCTTCAATCTCTTCTAAGAATAATTCTCCGTAGATTTGCCAATATGGAATAAACATAATATCTTTAATAATCCAAAAGTTAAACGGAGAATTAGGATATAAAAGTCCTAGAATCGGTACTCCGAACGATAATAAAGCAACAAGAAATATAGGTAGAATATTAAAAGAGTCCATAATCATTTTAAAAATCATGATAATCTTTGGCCCAAATCTTTCGAATGCAAGTAAAAATTGCAGACATCTGATATAGAACAACGCCACCGTTACGCAAAAGAAACTTCTGGTTAATTCAAATAGGTCCTCGCCAATACAAAATCTTAATATAAACGATATTATAAATAGACAATACATTATACAATCGTATATATTCCAAAAGCCTTTGAAATAGTCTAGAGATTTATGAACAAACCCCGGCGAATCCGTTTGTATAAACTGGAAAAAAGCAAAAAAACAAAAAAAAAACATTGATTATTGCGCAATATCGTCTTGACTTTAATAACTAAACTTGAATGATTTCTTCGATTAGAATATAGAGAAACCAAGCGTAGGTGATTTTTTCGCTTAATGGCAGAGAGCCATTCTCCAAAGGTTTCAGGTCGATAAGGTAAAAGTAGGAGAATAACATGACAAAGAAAATGTAGAAAGACTGTTTAAAAGTGGTCAACTGTAAACTGGAAATACAATGGATGTAGGCTGATTAAATTACTTACCGAATAGATAGTAAACTTTAATCTTGCCGATAGGAATATTCTTCTCCCTTTCCATTTATTATTCAAGTATCTTTGGCAGAGAGGATTTTCAAAAAATGTTAACGATTCAACGGATCTAGCCAGTTGGAGCATATTTTTATTTTCCCATTCTTTCGATTTTGTAGCGCTAACTTCAAATCCTTTTGAACTGTTTAACGCGTAACAATGTTCCAGATTTCCGCAAGCTCTCCTCTCCCATAGATCTTGTCTTTTAGACATTTCCGTTGAGAGTACAATATCATTTTCAGTATTTAAAGAACATTTTAAAATTCCAACTGCAAAGAGTGCGTATCTTATCGAACTTTCTCCCTTAACCCAAAAATAATCTGCAACTTTGGCTTTATCGCTAACGATTGCCCATAGAAAAATCCATCTTTTCTTCGAGCATTTCCAATCCAGAAAGCTATTTTCGTACAAATCAAAATCTGAATTATACTGTTTGGCGACTAGTTTAAAAGCTTTGAAGAAACTGCACTTATAAAGGTTTTGGTTTATTTCTAGTATAGTTTTAACATTATGTACAACTATATGAATTCCCGATCTGTAATGTTCTTTGCATTTAGGCGATAGTAATACCTTTAAAAGTCTTTTTAGCTTATCAATACAACGCTTACTCAATAGTCCTTTAGGTTGAAATCTTTTCAATTCGTAAGCGCTTCCCTTCTCCTTTCTCTTCTTTTTTTGGGATCGTTCATCTTCTATGGTCGATAGTAATTGCGAGAATTCTTTCTTGGCCGAATGATAATTGTCAATTAGCGATAATATTTCGCTATCGTCTTGAAATAATCTAGATATATTTGTAATTTCTTCTTTGATAGAATCCGTAATAATATCTTTGTTTGGAGTTGAAAGAAACTGTAAGAAATGCCTTAATATTTCGGATAGAAATTCGGATTTCTCCCTTTCGTAGTACAACGAATGTAGTAGATCGTCCACGTAGATTGTCTCAATAATCGTCTGATCGTTGTTATGTAGTTTTTTTAAATGATTAACGTTATCGTTGATTAACGCTTCTTCCAATGAATCTTCCCTATCTTCATTAATTGACGGATTAATACCGTTGATTGCTAATGTTAGTTCGTTTTCGGTTGTAGAAATCAAGTTGATTGTATAAATATCTTCTAGTTTCTTGTGAATGTCAACCAGGTTATTCCAGGATGTATCCAATTGGGAGTCTTCAATGCCGGCACCTTTCAACTCTTTTATCCATTCTTCGCGTCGACTATAGATTTCTTGTAGGTTTTTCGTTCTTTCGTAGAATTTTACGAGGAATGTTGAAGATTTTCCAGAATTTTTAAATATAAATATCTTGTGTTCTTCTCGACGCAAAGACGCTGTAAAAACGTCTGTTATGGCGTCGAATAGTTTACCGCCAATTACAAAAAGTATAGATAACAACACGGTCGGTTTTATCTGTCTATACTCTCTTCTTATCTGTTCGCAAAGTTGCAATTTAGTTTCAATATTCCGAACTTTATCGTCTGTTGAGGCGAAAAAGCGTCTATGATAATTGCATAAACGCCTATTTTTAAAATTCAATTGAACTTCCGGTTCATTCCAATCGTTTCCAATAGATAATGGTAAAATGCCGTAGCATTCAATTCTTTTTTCACCAATTAACTTTAACGTTTTAACAACGATATTAGTTATTCCGCTGGGTAGTCCGTCGGTCAAGATTAAAGGTGAATAATCTTTGAGTACAATATAGAAAGCCTCTTCAAAGTTATACAGAAATTCCCTACTTAGATCGTCATTCTCCCAACTGTTGTTGAACGTTATAAGTAAATTCGTATTCCTAAGAGATTGTTCGGCAAACAATTGCTTACAAACTCTAAGTATATCAGAGTTTCCCTTAAGTTTATGATAGGAACCTTCGCATCCATCGTCGAATTTAATTTTACCGTTATAAACGAACGATTGTAGTGCATTTTTCAAATCGTCTTTCTTCTCTAATCGAACAACTTTTAACCATTCAGATTTCAATATAAATTCAATATATTTATCGCAATCCGTCTTTTCAGATTTACTCAAACCTTTATAAAAGTTGTTGTTATCTTCTCTTCGATTTTCTTGTCTTATAGATATATATTCGGCTAAATGACCCGAATTAGCGATAACAACAACTCTTGTCTTACTCTGTATTCTCTTGACAATTTCTTTTAGTGTATTGAAATCTCCGCCTAGTATTAGCGAAACGCATTCTCTAGAATTTCCTTTAGTTATGAATGTGTCTATACCATTTTCTTCTAATTCTTCATGTATTGAAGCTTTTACAAAGAGAAAACAATTATGTTTAGGATTCAAGTGCGGTTTAACGTCTTCTATTTCATTCGTAGTTATATATCCGGTTTGTGAATTTTCCGATTTATATACTATACCTATACAACACATCTGATCAATCAGATTTCCAATATATTCAGATAGACCGTGATTTAAACCATTTGTAAGAATGCATGGATTAAAAAGGGTTAGCGTCTCTTTTATATTCTCTTTAATAGTCTGCGCCGTCTCGGCCATAAAGTCTAAAGTTGTGTCCGTATTGCAAAGAAAAGACAGGACAAAACTATCGGTAAAAGGTAATTGATTCTTATTGATCAATTGCCTAAAAGCGTATCTTAAGATGCTCTTTTTGTGCGCAATTTCATAGTATACTTTTTTCGTTTCGTTATCTTCGTTATCTTGAAAATTGAAACTGTTTTCCAAGAAAAAAAGGCGGTAGATGTAAGTTTTAAATTTTGAATCGACTTTAAAGTCTAAGAAGTAGCTTTCCCTTTCTATAGTTTCAATAACTTTTATAGGAATATTACAGTTATCTCGAAAAGTTACAACTGGCGGTAAACGCTTATTTTCAACGAATAGATTGACCAATCGTCCAATTATATCGTTGATTAAAATCTTATCGAAATATAAATAGATGTGGTTGTCGTCTGAATTTTCCGATCTATTCATCCATCGGATGTCGGTAGAATGATAAAATTCTTCGGCATCTAATGTAAAGATAATCTTCCTCATCTGAACATGTCCACCTACGATAGCTGAATGATTTGAAGTGTATTTATTATAGATAGTTCTTACTAATTCAATACCATAATCCTTCAGTTCTTCTGTTAGAATATCTGTCAAAAGTAGAACTGTATGTTTTCTTAAATTATCTATCAATTCGCTCTTTGCATCGTCGGTTATTTCATTTTTAAACTCATTATTTAATAATATAATCAATTCAGGACAAAAGTTATCTTTTAATATATTATCGCTATTGCAGTCGAACCGTCGACAATCTACAACAAAATTATTAGATCTGTTTTTAAAAGTGATTCTACTCCATGGAATTACACGTATGATATATTTCGTAAGAGTGTTTCCTATATCGTCGCCAATTGTTACTAAATAATCTTTATTCTCACACAATTCATCAATTATACTTGATGATTCTCTATCATTTTTAAACCATAGAACATGATAGTTTCTTTCCAGAATTGCAGACGTTTTTACAGCAACGTTGTAATCGCTACCAAACGCAAAATATAAATATGGAACATTTCCATCGTTGCTCAACTTTTCAGCATTTCTCCATAGCGTATCGTCATTGTAATCCTCAAGGAAATATAACTGATCAACGTGAACAAAGTTTCCGATAGTGTTTTGTTCAATTTCCTTATTGAATACTCGCATTTCCGGTTTTAGTTTATATGTATCGCATATAGATATAAATTTATACTTATAAGTAAGTCCCGTGCGTTCTCCATTCTCATTGTTCAATTCTTTTGAATGGATGAATAGCAGACGATAATTACGTCAAGTTCGATACCTTCTAATAGATGTTTAATTTGATTTGTGAGCACTTGTTCAGTTTTCAACACTTGAAAGTTGGTTTTCGCGTTATTGCCATTGTTCGCGTTAATAATGCTTCCGAAGAATTGCTCCATCTACGTTTCTCTAGTCCTAGCTAAATAAAACTATTCAGCAAATAATGCTAGCGTTATTAAGCTGTCGCCTTGTTAAATAGCCGCAGATTATTGAATTACACCTGACAACGCATAATACATAGAAATTGATTAACTCCCATTTCTACTTTCACTTTCGTAATCAGTGGTTGATATTACAGTAATATAAAGAAAAGCGCTCACAAAAATGTTGAATGATTGATTTTATTAAAGAAAGTTTTAAACATCGTCAAAACTGGATTGCCTAAACAATAGAGTTTGATAGGATTGGGGAGGCGAGAAGAATTTTATTCTCCTTAAAATAATTTTGCAGTCGTTACGCAATAGATTCGAACATGAGAAGAGAATATCATTTTTAGTTTGAAGTTTATCCAGTTTCTTTGCACCGTGGAATGATAGATATAATATTTTTAACGATAGACAACAAGTTAAAAAGTCTTTAATCAAATGTAATTGATTGAATAGAATTGAAAAATTCAAGTATAAAACTTCCAAAGTTCTACAAGACGATTTTAAACTTTCCAATAGAACTTTTAATTTACTTTTATCGATTCTAAACGTGTTTAGTGTAAGATTCTTTAATCTTTTACAACTTTTCAACAGACTATTCAAATTCTTATCAATCTTTAAATACGGTATCTCCAATGAATGTAACGTTTCATTCGACGACTTTAATCCGTTACATATTGACTTTATACCGTTAATCTTCATTTCGCCGTTCATTGCGTTAATTATCTTCCTTTTCCGGTAGTAGAGTAGGCATTTTTCGTACAGGCTATACTTTCTTCTAAACCAAGATATTTCAATACCTCTCATTAGATAGTGTAGATGAGTTTTTAAATTTCTGAACGGTGTATAATCAATCTCCAATGTAAAACTTTCGAGTTTCCGGCAAGATTTTAATATTTTACCCAAAATTTTCATTTCATTTTCAGTGATAACGTTACACTTTAATCTAAAATGGACGAGTGTATTGCAAGAGAATTTCAACGCTTGAAAAATCACTTCCAAACCAGTTTTCTCCAAAGGAATCTCTTGTTGGCAAACGTTTATTTCAAAATCGAATATCTCAATGGAAAAGCAACATTTCAATTGGTTACTTAGAATAATTGAATTATGAAAATCAAGTGAACATTGTTGAATTTGAATTTGATTTATTGAAGAATTCAGTTCAAGTTTTTCAAAATTATTGAATCCATTTAGAGATAAATTTGTTAGACGATTTCCTTGTAGGAAACTTAAATTATTAATATTTTGAAATTGATATTGAAATAATTCCAAACTGGGTGAACATTGAAAATATCCGATAAAGAATTTCACGTCATCTTCATTCAAAGATTTCTTGCAGTTTGATATATAATTGAATAGGGTTTTATAGATACCAAAAGGTAATTTGATACTATTTCTCTCTTTCAATTCAAGCAGTAATGGAATATTTCTATTAATTATCTTCAGACATATTTGTTGTAAACAATAAACAGACATATTTAATAAAAAAAACACCATTCGAAACAAATCATTAACATTTTCAAAATCTATTCTAATCTCAATTTAATTTGGTGTGTCCATGATTTAGAGTCCTTTTCTCTCTCTCTTTCTCTCTCTCTCTCTCTGTCTCTCTCTCTATCCTCACTTTTCTATTTATTAATCAATTCTTAGCGCATGCGCGTGTTTATACTTCCGCTCTCTTGCGTATTGACATTAAGAACAAAGCTGATTTACACAATTTCAAGAATGATAAGTTGAGAGGATTATGACGTTGTTCCTACCTTACAAGACTATTGTATACATTCTTCATTTACAAAATGAATCTACACATTCAAAAAACTCAATAAGCATATTTAATTAGCACACAAAAGGTAATAACAACAACGGGTTGTAGACATTCCATTAAGCTATACAGTTATTATATCAAATCTCGTCTGGCACAAAGGACACACATTTCTTCCATACTTCTTTACATTTACAATACAGGTAATATGAAAAATATGATCACAACATAACTGAATAGATTGCAGAAGTGTATGCCTCTCATGACAAATTGAACAGATATCATTCTTCTCAAAATTCACTCTAGTTATTTCCTTTTGGGCGTAAAGTTTTATATTTTCTTCAAACACTAACTCAACAGGCCTATACCTTTCTGCCGCTTCAATTAACGTCATTATTTGTGCCGTAGATAATTGTAGCTCGTCAACTGATTGATTAAAAATGTTTTCATTATCGTTAACCAGCTGTTTCATTTTGTCTTCAGGTAACGGTTTAATTCCGTTGTTTTTCATAATTTCATAAAGGTTATTCAAATTTTTTTCACTTTCAACGTAGCTTCGAAAAGAATAAGGCAAAAGAGAACGTAATTGACGGATTAATGTCCATACGATATGAAGAAAATAGGACAAACTTGCAAACAATTGATGAATGTGAAAATGGAGTAGAGATAGCACAATCAGGATAAAGACAATGTTTTGACGCGATATAGTAAAATATAGAACAAATATTAAAGTTGTGAATAAATAGTCAAGTCTCTTTATCATGCTATTACTTAAAATCTTTTCAACATAATGATCCATATCTGCGTATAAAAGCCAAAACAAACCCAGCAAAGGGAACAAGTGAATATTGAAAGAAATGTCAATATTGTCGTATGAAAAATACAATAAATCATAGCTATTCATACTCCTCTTATAAATATATACAACACCAAAATAGATGACAAACACCGAATGTAACGACATGTAGAACCACGGATGAAGAATGTTAGGCATCTTAAATGAAAGATGTAGATGAATAGCCACCAAAATGATGAAGGAAAAAATGATAGTTATATAATCTTCATCTAATTTACGAGTAGTTCTCTTGTCAATAATATATTCAACATCTTTTCTTTCCACCGGTAGATAATCTCTTATCAATTCACGGCCAACTGATGAATTCGAGTTGATAATTCCGAAAATACCGCAGCGAAATGAATTCAATTGTTGAATTGGAAGATATGAAGAATAATCTGACTTAACAATCAGTGTTCTAGTTTGAACGATTGAAGAAGAGAAATGTTTAAAATCATTAATTGATTGAATAAATAGCATGATTTTCAGACGATTATTCGTTAAATCATCTAACCATTCATCAATCGATTGCGAAGAATCAGTTGAATACGAACCGATAAGCAATGGTTTATACTTTCTTTCCTTATTCCAGTACACAACATAGACGATGGATGACGATCCATCGGCGCCGGTTAGATTATCAATTTCCAGATTAGTTCCATAGTTGTATTCTTCAATATCGATAGGATATTGACTATTCAAGCTAATGAAATCGTTCCATTGTCTATTGAGATGCGAACTGTTGTCGCGTTGATTATTACCTACAATTCTTATTAATGAAAAACTATTTTCACTAAAGAATTGAATTGGTAGGCGAATATAGACGTTATTTTCTATTTCAATTCTTTTACGATGATGAAAATTAAAAATCTGTTGAGAAGGGTTCGATTGGTTGTATGATCCGTTAGTGGATTGATAAGTTACTATATGGAGATAATTGTAGACAAAGATATTAAAAAGAGAGAAGATCACCATAAGAAAGTTCATGTTAAATAATTGAATAGTGTTTTATACTTTCGATACATACAATAACCACAGTAATATAAGTAGAATAACCACTGATAGTCGTCATTTTAACTATTATTAGAAATAACTACTAAATCGTATTTGAACGTTTTACTTCGAAAGTAGTTGAAAGTAAAACATTTAAAAGCGTCTAATGTAAAAATTTTGAATAAGAATAATTTAAAGAAAAACACCGAATTATTGTGACAAAAATATTTATTATAGATATAAAAAATATGCAAATACTAAATTGAATGAATTTAACTCGGCATATAGATCTTATCGAATGGAATTTTACATAATACACATCTCATCATACCACTCTTTACTAATTTTGTTAAGCAATTATTATGATAAATATGATCGCAAAGTAGTTGAGTTGAATGTTCTCTATCATTCTGCTCATAGTTACAAAGTTTGCAAGTACCCATTCTGTTTACAATACCTTTCCGAGTGTAGAATTGGACATATTCCCCTTGAATTCCCCTTAAAATTGGCCTATATTTGTCACTTTGGCATTCTATATGGTGTATGCCGGCACTCGATCTATCCTTATAAACTTGACAAACGTATTCTCGTCCATATTCTGAAAGTAGCTGTATTTTATTGTACTCCGTTAGCGTTTGAAGGATTTCTTCACTTATCAATTGATTAAGGCATTGTAGACTATAAGCCGTATATCTTTGTTGTTTTGACAAACATAAATAAAAGTAGAGATGCTTTTTTAGAGCAGTAAGAATTAGCTTGAAAAGTCTCAAACCGAATATAAAAACAAGGTCAGCAGTCAAGTCAAAAATAATAAATGACGCCAAGTGATAAACAACCATGGTGAATCGACAAAATATTAGAGCAATAAAAATGGAATAGTAAATAAATTTTGCTATCTTAAATGGTATTATAGGGAAAAAGTAAAGCATACCACACGCGTAAAAGCTAATACAAGCCAAGATGTAATCTCTGGTGCAAGTTGAATATCCGAAATGTGAGAAATATACTAAATTGATATTGTTGGTGAAATAAGAATGGACAAACTTGATTGATAAATAGACAGATATCATTTTTAAAATATTAAATAATAAATAGAATTTTAGACGAAATCCATATTTCACCAACACCCCAACAGTACATCTATACAAATGTTTAATAAATAGAAATATTAATATGAAATAACAAAGATCTATATCCGTTTTATTTGGATGATATCCTCTTACTACGTAATCAACATCCGTTTCGTACGGTAGATATTCACTTCTTATTTGTCGGCCAATCGTTGCTCCTGAATAAATAATCCCATAAATACTATACTGAAGACTATTTAAATATTCAAATTGTAGACTGGAAGAGTAGTCGGATGTAACTGATAACGTTTTAGCTTCACTTACTGAACGAAAAACATTGAAATCTTCAACAGAATCAATAAATACAATGATCTTTAAACGATTACTCATTAAAATATTCAACCATTCGTCCAATGATTCCGCAGATTCCTCAGTGTACGAATCTATTATTATTGGCTTATTAATCAAGTGATTCTTTTTATCTGGATATAGAACATAGCTGATTTGAGATTGAACGTCGCAAATGTCTGTACTAGTTGAGCAATTATGTTCTTCAATTTCTACGTCAAATTCTCTCTTCGAGTTAATAAAATCAGTCCATCGATCGTTCAAAACTGACGTTTGACTTTCGCCAATTGTTCTTCTTAGAGAAAATGTCATCTCCTTCAATGATTGAGCAGCAATATTTACAAATATTCTATTTTCCTTTTGGACTCTTTTACTAATTTGAAAATTTACATATTCCTCTTTCAATTCACTTGAATTTGACGTCGTTCTCTCAATTTTCGTAAATAATGTGCTATCCAAAGATTTAGAATAAACATACATTGCTATACAAAACAATGAAACTGGTGGTGGGATCATTTTACGTTGTTTTATTCCTACTGAACTGGACGTTTCTATAACTAAATATATACCTGTAATAACCACTTGATAGCATTGGATGGTTATAATAGGCGTATAATTTTGATTTGAAGTGCCGTAAAGCCCTACATTAAAGTTCTCTCTCTCTCTCTCTTCACTTTTCTATTTATTTATGAATTCTTAGCGCATGCGGTTTAATTCCGTTGTTTTTCATAATGTCATCAAGATATTTCAAATTCCTTTGACTTTCCTCCAAGTATTCATGATTGAAAGGAGAAGGGAATAATTTATCATAAACAATCTTAATATTTGTCAATAAGAATTGATAAAGAAGCCTTGATAAGAACACAATAAACTGATGAATATGAAAATGAAGTAGACAAAGCGTAATTAAGATAAAGAGAGCGTTTTCATATCGGTCATTATAGCATATTATAAATGTTACAACTTGGAAAATATAAGCGACAATTTTGCTATTTGAAAAGTAAAGAACATAACGGTCCATATCCGCGTATAAAAGCCAAAGTATCCCTAGCAAAGGGAACAAGTGAATATTGAAAGAAATGTCAATATTGTCGTATGAAAAATACAATAAATCATAGCTATTCATACTCCTCTTATAAATATATACAACACCAAAATAGATGACAAACATTTGAAGGATTTCTTGACTGATCAATTGATGAAGGCATTTTAGACTGTAAGCCGTATATCTTTGCTGTTTTGACAAACATAAATAAAAGTAAAACGGCCTTTTCAAAACATTAAGAAGTTGTTTGGACAGGAAAAAACAGATTTCAAAAAGATACAGTAATTATGTAATAAGAGCGAAAGGAATGAGGTTAATAGCTGAATTCTTAATTGATATCTATACTTTTCCAATACTTCAACAGTATAGCCATAAAGAGCGAGAATAAATGTAGATATTGCTATAAAATAGCTCAGATCTATATCCAATTGTTCTTCTTAGAGAAAATGTCATCTCCTTCAATGATTGAGCAGCAATATTTACAAATATTCTATATTGCCTTTCGATTCTCCTACTAGTTCCAAAACGTAAATAATCATTGTTCAATTCCCTTGAATTTGACGTCATTCTCTCAGCTTTTATAAATAATGTTCTATGCAAATAGTTAGTATAAAAATACAGGATTATGCAAAAAAGTGTTCAATCTCGTGAGATCATTCTACATTGTTTTTCCCTCGACTGACCTGGACATTTGTATAACCAAGATAAAAACCTATAAAAACCACATACTGTATACAGATAATATTGAATGGTTACGTTAGGCCTAAAAAATTCGATTTGAAATCTTTTAAAGCGTTATATTGAAATTGGTTTTAATACATTTTTAATAAATTCTTCATGCGATTCTCCGTAGAAGGGATCGTGTAATTTGAGAATTTTTAAATTTGGCTGCACCATTACTGCTTTATTAATAATATCTCCAATTTCTACTGTAAAACCGCAATATTCAAAATTAATCAATTTTAAATAGCGGCAATGTTTGTATATATTTTGAAAGATATCTCTTCCAATTTCATTACGTAGTTGATTACCTCGGAATGACAGAACGGATAGATGTTTACATTTTTCAATTATCTTACCAATAATAAACCCAATTTCCGATGTAAAATTACAATGGGAAAAGTAAATTTCAGTGATATTTTCACAATTTTCTTCAATTTCCTTAAGTATACTTTTCCCCATTTCATCTCCAAGTTGATTGTGTTCAAGCGATAGTACTTGAAGGTATTTTTGCTTTCCAATAGCTTGTGGTAGAACTTGACCAATTTCATCAGTAAAATTACATTTACCCAAACCCATTTTCTTAATATGACAACAATTATCTCTTAGATTTTGAAAAAGAACTCTGCCAACTTCATTTCCTAAACAATTACCTTTAATTAATATAATTGAAAGGTATTTTTGTCTACCGAACGATTCGCCAAGTAAATTTCCAACTTTAGACGTTAAATGACAATCACTTAGATAGATTTCGACGAGTTTTTTGCACGATAATTTCATATTTTCAAACATAACTCTTCCAACATCTCCACCTAAACTATTATGCTCTAACCACAGTGTACTTAGATTTTCAAGTTTTCCAATCATCTTACCAACAATATCTCCAATTTCGTGGTTAAAGCAACAATCGTCAAAGTGCATTCTATAAATTAAATGGCAATTTTTATAGATACTTTCAAAGATATTCCTTCCAACAGTACTAGTTAACGGATTGCTGGAAAGATCAATATTCAATAGATTCGTTTGTTTAGAAATCGCTTCGCCAATAGCTGTTTCTATCCTATTCGTAACACCAATGTCCTTCATTATTAATGTAGTAATATTTGTACAATTATCTCTAATATTAACAAATATTTCTCTGGCAACATCGTCTCCAATTTCATCGGAACGTAAAAGTAAATTTTCCAGATATTTTTGTCTTCCAATCGCCTTTCCAACGATACTACCGATTTGACTAGTAAAACCACATTTTGCAAAGGCAACTGTAGTAAGATTACGGCAATTTCGTTCAATATTTTCAAATATTTTCCTTCCAATTTCATCTTTAAAGTCGTTTAAACTTAATGAAATGGTTTTCAATTGTTTTTGTTTACCGATTGCGCAAGGTAAAAGACTACCAATTTCTTCATTAAAATTACAGCCATTTAATCCAATGAATGTTAAATTATGACAATTTTCACTAATACTTTTAAATAGACTTTTTCCAATAGTACTTCCTAAAGGATTGAAACATAATCCTAGTTCACAAAGATTTCGTTGTTTTCCAATTGCCCTACCGAGCATATTTCCATTTATTTTATCGTCAAAACCGCAATTAATAAGATTCACAATTTGCAGACGAGTACATTTATTATTAATAATATTTCTAAAGATATTATCGCCAACCTTATTTCCCAAACTATTATTCGATAAATGAATTTCTATAAGAGATTTTTGCATTCCAATTGCATCGCAAAGACAATCTCCTATTGCCGACGTAAAGCCGCAACTATCGAAACCCATTACCTTAATATTACGACAATTTAATTTGATATTTTCAAATAGATTCCTTCCGGTTTCATCACCTAAATTATTATCCCAAAATTGAATTTCAGTAAGATTATTCTGTTTACCAACAGCGTCACCTAAAACGTTTCCAATACCATTGGAAAAATTACAATTACCAAAACCCAAAACTGTTAATCTATGACAATTTCTATTCAAACAATCAAATATATTCTTTCCAATATCATTACCAAGTGGATTATTTTGAAAATTCATAGATTTTAACAATCTTTGCCTACCAATCGCTTTAGATAAACAATCTCCAATATCTGATGTAAAATTACAAGTACCAAAATACATTTCTTCAATATATTTACAATTTTCATAAATATTTTCAAAGATATTTTCACCAATTTCATTTCCAATTGGATTCTTGTGAAAATTTAAAAATGACAAATTTTTTTGCCGTCCAATTACTTGACCAACAACATTTCCAATTTCTTCTGTAAAACCGCAATTACTAAAACCAATTTTAGTTATATTTCGACAATTTCCATTGAGAATTGCTTGAAAGATATCCCTTCCAATTGATGTTTGTAAATTATTATCCCAAAATTGAATGTCTTGAAGATTTTCCAAATTTTCTAAACATTTCGCAATACAATCGCCAATTTCATGAGTAAATGAACAATTACCAAATCCCATAACTGTAAGATTACGACAATTTTCTTTAATATTATCAAAGATACATTTTCCAACTTTATTTCCAAGTTGATTATTTTGCAGGTTAAGTACTACCAGTTTAGTTTGTTTTCCAATAGCTTCTCCTAGTATAGTTCCAATATTACTAGTTAAACCGCAACGACTAAATGTTAATTTAGTAATTTTACTGCAATATTTACTTAAATTTTCACATATTTTACTAGCAATTGTATCATTTAGATTAATATCGAAGAAATGAAGTAATGACAATTTGTTTTGCATTCCGATCAATGACATTGAATTACAATCAATTCCTTTGCTAAGTGTACACATTCCAAATTCAATATATTCTAAATAAGAGCTATTCTTATCTATAAAATTGAGGATATTTTCAAGAAATTTCTCATCATCTTCAAACTTCTGTTCTCTTACGTTAAGTGTTTTAATTACAGTTTTTTCAGTCAGCAATTTTTCTATGTATTTCTTATCATTTTCCAAGAGGATATTAACAATAGAAATATGACGTAGGCGATAATTTGCGCTAATTAATATTTCAATTATAACGCCTAAAGGAAGATTCCCATTGAAGCACGAATCGAAGAATCTATCATTTAAAATATTATCAAAATCTTCGGCAATTTGCTTTGCAGTTGATAAATTGAATGATTTTGAATTTAATTCATTTTCCAAATTGTCTTTTTCAATTGTCGTTTTACGAATAATCGAAATAGGTGAATTGAATTCGTGTAGAGTTTTAATTTTCGTAATTAATAGGGAAAGTATAACAAGATAGTTTAAAGGTAGATTACATTCGTACATGTAGAGATGTGTAAGATTCTTTTGTTTATTTTTAGCCAATTCCATTAGGAACTTTCTTGTTGAAATTCTTGAAAATTGATTTCTAGAAATATCTAATCTTTGCAGAGAAAGAAGATTTTTTAATTGTTCCGTTAAAGTATTGAGGAAAAATTCATTTAAACCGCAATCTCTTAATAAAAGTATCTTTATGTATTGTAGAGTAAAAGTCGTCTTTGCCAAAGAAGTTAAAGTCTCTTCAATAGACGGTAATACATTGCCGGAAAGATTGACTGATAACAATAGCCTTTTCTTAAAGATAATCTCTAAACTTTCAGAATTCGCTTTACAGTTGCAACAACTCAATTTAAATTCATTCAAATTTCTTTCTTGATACGTTTCAGTAATCTCTGAATCGTCATCGATAGAAAATGATAAATCTGAATATTTCTCTTCCGGTATTTCATTTAGAAAAAGTCCATTTAAAATGCTATTTAATTCACCATTCTCCGAGAAGCAACAATCCATATTCAACTGTTGCAAATTTGTTGAAAATTTCAACAATTTGGAGAATAATTCCACTAATTGATTTTGTAGGGAATTTCTTCCAAAATCCAATGATTTTAAATTTAATTTTACTTCAAACTGTTGAAAAATGTTTGTAGGAAAAGAGAAATCTTGAAAAGAAAATACAAGAAAAGGTAATTTTAAATTTTTTAAACATTTCATCACTAAAAGTTGTTTTAAAAAGTTCATTTGTCGATTTTCGTTAACTTTATTACCTTTTAATTCTAATGTTTCAATATGAATTAATTCGGTTTGAAGCGATTCAACTAGACGTTCAACTTGAAAGGTAAGATTACAATCGTTCAATTTTAATGAAGTAATTTTTAAATTACTCTTAGTAAGAATATTTAGAAATTGGCAACCAGATTGATTTAAAAAGTTTGTTCCTGAAATATCAATTGTTGAAAGATTTTGATGAAATAAAAGAAAATGTTGAAATATGGAAAAATCATTTAATTCTAATCCACAATATGAAATATTAATACTTTCAATATCTGAACTAAATTCTAACATTTCAAATAATATCTTTAAAGTTGATTCTAGTTAAAAGAAAAAAAAAGAGGCGAAATATTATATTAAACGGCGTATAGGGCTAATTGAACTTACCATTAAAATCATTTCTTGTTAGATCAATTCTTTTAATATTAGGGCATGTAAAGTTGATTTTGTCATTACCAAAACATCGAATATTACAATTATTCATTTGAAAATCAATTAATAAAACGCTAACCAATTCTATAGGTGAATTAATTGACTTTTTAAAAGGTACATCTTTTAAATGTAAAATCTCTAGTTTTAATAAATTTTCAATAGTATTTTCAATAGTGCAAAGATCTTCTTCTTCTTCATCAGCGACGTATTGAATTTTTAATACTTTAAGTGAATTTTTCAAATGTTCTGAACATAAATTCAACAATTGTTGAAATTGAAATTTTACATATTTAAAATTGATATCCGTTATATTTGCATTATAAATATATATAATTGTTTTCCACGTAACTGTTGAAAGTGAAATATTTTTTAAATTAATTACATTAGGCCTACATCGGATAAGTTTATAAATTTCTTCCGATTCTAGAACAAGGAATGTATCATCTCTAATTTTAGCAATTTCCGAAAAGATTCTATCATTAATTTCCCTAATAAAAATCAAAACGTTCTTTAATAGGAATAGATTTTTAAAATCTCTTATAATCATTGAAATTGAATTGTTTGAATAATCGTTGTTATCATTCATTTCGTTATTGAATTGTTCAATAATATATTGAGCTGTAAAATACTCTTGAAATAGGAAATGAATGAATTTATACTTGTTGATTTCTTCTTTATTCTCCTGTCTTTCGTCTAATGGAATTATTATACCAGCAAATAATTCAGAATCCAGTTGAATATCATTTATTACGATTGGTGTGTTAAAAAGTAAATTTTCAAATGCCAATTTTGAACATTGGTCGTAGAATTTCTTGTAATTAGGATGGTTTATTGATAAGCCTTTAATGGAAAAGAGTACCTCAACCGCTTCTTTATAGATCGATGATTCATTATTATGAATTTTATTTTGTTTCTCATCCCAAATACCTGCCGTTAAACAGGCAAAAAGTGGATTTTTACACAATTCAATAATATGTTTCTTTTCAACATTTAAAAAGTTCCATAAAATTTTAGATTTTCTATTACTTTTATAATTAGTTGTTCTTGCTGAATCATCATTTTCCTCTGTCTGTTTCGAAGTAGCTTTTGATGTATTGTCAATGTTTGTTTCGTTGAAATAATTTTGAAAAAATTCAAGTAATTGAACTGTGCTAAAACCTTTAATTTCAAAACAAGAATCAAAAGTATGCATAATCGACTTTATTCTCCATTTTCTAGACCAAACAATAACTGAAAAGTCAACTTTTAATCTCTTATCTCCATTTATTATAGAATTAAAATAGGAATTTTTAAATTTTAACTCATCAGCGCCATCTAACAGTAATAGTATTCTTCTCTTTTTATCCTTGCATTGTTCCGATAAATAGTAGGCGAGTAGTTGTTTAGTTATTGGTGAATCTTTTGAAAAGTTTGTATTGAATAGAACTGATTCAAAACTATCGTTACTTTGTATATCTCCAAGATTAACGTAAAGTACTAGATAATCTTGTAATAATTCATTTTTACAAGCCCACAAGTATAATAGTTTTAAAGAGTGAAAAGTTTTACCAATACCAGCATCTCCGCAAATCAATATCCTCTCACTACACCCTTTGTTTATAGTTTCCAGAAATTCACGTTCATCGTAGAATAGATCATTGCTATCGCCCAATGACAAATTATAGGATGCCAATTGAATTGACGTTGATATCTCTTCAAATTTAACATAAGCTGAATTCGCTTTAAAAAAGGCAAACTTTTGAATTTTAGCCAATTTATTTCGTACCTGTTTTTTGCAGTCGTCTATTAAAGAATTCCAAGTATTTGTCATATCGTTCGCCAATGTTTCGTATTTCGATTTATTCATTTCGTATAAAATATCAACTATTGTTGAAATTTGGCTCTTAACTATATATTCATTGAACAACGTTTGAAAATCCTTCGAAGGGGAAGGAATATCACTTGGAACGATACCACACTTCTTTAAATGTAGTTGAAATTTTAAATCTTCTCCCAACACGCTTTCCATCTTATCATAATGATATCTTAAAAATATTCCATCCATTTTTGACACTTCCGGTTTATAAGTACTGTAATAACTAATAACAAGCGCTTATATCCAAAAAAATGGCAATGTTTTCGTCGTAGCTATAACCAATAGCTGCCTGTCATAGAATGGCAAAGTGTTGAAGGGCGTTAAAAGATCGAAGAAAACTGGTAAATATTGAGATACAATCTATAATACTGAACATAAGTGGCTGAAGATATTAAAATAAAACTCCCTCCTACAGAGAATTGTATGAATGTATTTAAAGCCAATTTCAATGGAAAATTTGAGATTACACAATTCTTCAATTCAAATTGTAGGCCTAACCCATACCTGGGGTTTGTCTAGGCCTTTATTAGGTGATAGAAAAGTTCAACATTAGCTATGATTTAGGAATTATTAGGAAGAACAGTCTGAAGAGATTACGCCAGCAAATGAATGAAATGACTAAGTGTACTCCTCATAAGGGCAATGCAACAGGTGCCAAACAATGTATGCAAAGGAGCTCATAAGAGACAATTGATACTTAATCCGGACATCACAACTAATAATTCTCCACAACAACAACAACAACAACACCTGCACATGCAGGAAAGGCACCGATGGTTAGAGCTGACGCGTTAGAAAGAAAATAATGGCAGAGTGTTACAGTTGTAAATTATTTTATTGCTCAATCAACAGATACTCCATATTCTATTAACATTTTCATGATATTGGTTAATTAATCTATGTGATTCTGCACTAAATGCTGTTCATCAACAATAGGAGTTACAGGTAAAGGGAAAGATACTTTTTAAGGAACGTTGCTATTGATTGTGAAGTTAAATAGAGTTTTGTTATTTCATTGCCACGTTAGATATGTTAAATTGGCATTTCTATTTTCATTACCATCCGACAAAGTCGTAGTTGACTTTATATAATCTTTACAAATTGTAGATAATCCTTCTCCCATTGCGGGATTATTAGATAAATCTATTTTTTCCAATTTTGGACAAGTCGTTATCAATTGGCCAACACTTTTACCGTCGTCTTCTGTTAGTTTGCAAGACGATAATAGAATTTCTTTGAATGTTTGCGAGGATTTAGAAAATGATTTACAAATGTTCGACAATCCATTTCCCATTGACATATTTTCGGATAAATTCATTTTATGTATATTCGAACATTTTGCAATCATATCACCCAAATACACGCATTGCTGTTCATCCAAGTTGCATTTTGATAAATTAATCTCCTGTAGAGTTTCATAACATTTGCTCAAACCATTAAATATTGTTTGTAACTCATCTAATAGTTTCTTATTTCCGGAAAGGTTGACTTTGGATATATTTTGAAAATATTCTAAAGTTTTTCCAAGTGTATTTGCTTGTTTTTCAGTTAAAAAACACCAACTAAAATGAATTTCCTTCAAAGATTCAGTAGATTTAAGAAGACTATCGCAAATGCTTAAAAAGCCATTACCCATTTTATAATTACGAGATAAAGCTAAAATCTCAATTTTCGAACATTTCTGAAGTAAATTTGCAATAGAATACGCCACATCTTCTTTAATATTACACATGTTAAGGGAAATACTTGTTAAAGTATTCGATGATTGAAGTAATCCATCGCAAATTCTTGATAATCCTCTACCCACATGTATATTACTGGAAAAATCAACTGTATTTAGATTAGTACAACTGTTGAGCATATTTCCAATAATATTTCCTTGACTTTCAGTTAAATAGCAGTATTGAAAATCAATGTCGGTTAAAGTGTTGGCAGAGTTAACCAGACCTTTACATATAGCTAAT
This sequence comes from Dimorphilus gyrociliatus, assembly GCA_904063045.1. Classification (NCBI taxonomy): domain Eukaryota; kingdom Metazoa; phylum Annelida; class Polychaeta; family Dinophilidae; genus Dimorphilus; species Dimorphilus gyrociliatus. Next base: position 16,453 of record CAJFCJ010000045.1, on the reverse strand, counting down.
AAATCGTTATCCAAGTGTTTATTCCAAGATATATTGAATATTTCTACATTTGAGCAATTTTCCAACAGATTTCCAATAGATCGTCCACAATTTTCACCCAATTCGCAACTAGAAATGTCAATATCTCTTAAACAATTTACACTTTTTAATAATCCATTACAAATGGCTGACCAACCATTTTCCAACTGTTTATTTCCGGATAAATTTATTACTTGAATGTTGGAATATTGTTGAAATATCTCTCCTATCGAGTTTCCATGCTCTTCAAGAAGATAATTCCAAGAGATATCAACTACTTTTAAAGTATTGGAAGATTTCGAAAGACAATTAAGAATAAATGATAATTGACTTTTCATTTCTTTATTCCAAGATAAATTAATTTCTTCTATATTATTACAATCGTTCAACACTTCTCCAATAAATTTACCGTATTTTTCGTCCAATGAACACGAAGATAGATTCACCTCTTTCAAAGTACTAGAAGATGCTCTTAATCCTTTAAAAATGGCTATCCATTCCTCCGCCAAACTGGTATTCCATGACAAATCAATATTTTCAATATTTGAACATTTCTCCAACAAATTTCCAAGATCTCTTCCCTGACTTTTGGCCATGCTACACATGGATAGATTTATTTGCTTTAAAGATTTGGACGATTTTAAAAGTGCTTGTAAAATGGACGATAATCCATTACCCATTTTCTCATTTTTAGATAAGTCAACTTTCTGAATATTTTCGCAAATTATAACGATATTGCCAATCTTTTCAACGTGATCATTTGTTAAATAACAACAGGAAAATTGTATTTCTTTAATATCTTCAAAAGAATATATATAAGAATGTTCTCTTTCATTTTCGTATTGAAGTAATTTAGATTTTTCAAATAGTAAATGATTTTCAAGTATCTTTCCAATATACATAACTTGACTTTCAGTTAAGCAGCATCTTTCAAGATTTATCTCTCTTAAAGTTCTTGATGATTTTAGAATACCATTGGAGAAATTCGCTACTATATTGCCCATTGATAAATTGTAGCTCAAGTCTATAAGTCTTAATGTATTGCATCTTTTATCATTGAGTTTAACCGTTTTATTATCAATTACATTTAAACTAGGAGATAAAATACCGCCAGTGTCGCCATCTTGCTTCAAAAAAATGGTATCTCTTTCATTTTCCAACAGGTAATTTATGTTGAAATCGCTAAGAATATTAAATTTTGGTCTGCTATTGAAATGCTTGGAAAGATGATTTTTCAATTCAGTTTCATCTCTACAAAACTTTTTATCAATTAAAAGTAAATTTAAATCGGTGTTCCTTTGAGCAAAGATCATTCTTGCATTAATTTTTATATCTTCAAATTTCTTTTGAAATGTCCTTAATAATTCTCTTTTCGACATTTCAATTTCTGCTAAAGTGATCTTTAAAGATTCACTTTCAATTCTTAATTGATTTTCAATCAATTCTCTATTCTTTTTCCTTTTATTTATTTCAATAGAAACATCATCTATTGCAGTAGTTTCCCTATGAGGAGTTGATTGATCAGTATTTTCCATATAGCAACTTTCACAGCAATATATCAATCCATTTTCATGATTTTTACATATAGCTCTATTATTTACCAGTTTATTTGTAGAAGAATTGGATAGATCAACCTTTATATTGCCAATTACTTTATCGTTAAGAGAACGTTGTAGTCGGCAAAGAGAGCACATTAATTCCAGCTGCGAATCATTCGATTCACTAAGACACTCGCAGCAATATACGTGTTGTTTGCATTCAACTTGAAAAACAAACTTCTTTAGGCAATAATTGCAAAAAACGCTTACTTTCTCATTATTAATAACATTAGCCATAGTGAAAAATGGACGATAGAAGAAAAAAATATTTATTGATTCTTTCTTATACGAAAATAAATCAGTATGACAAAAAAAGACGAAAGAAAGAAAAGAGCTCTACTTTCTACTTTCGTTTTGTATAATAGCTTTATTTAATATGAACAGTATAGTTCTATTAAAAACCGTACAAGTCTTTCGGATCTTCAGATACTTGACGATGTTGACTGGGAAGATTTTCCTCGGAGAATGAATCTTTACCCTCCTTCATAGGTAGTTGATAGGATAGTATAGACTGAACGAATGGTGTTAACCTTTCTCCATTAAATATTTCCTCTTCTGTACAGATTTCTCGCAAGTTTGCAGAAGAAATTATAAGCATTTTAAGGGCAAAAATCATTAATTCATTATTATCGCATTCCCTTTCAAAACCTAATGTTGTTAAATTGATTTTTCTATCAAACTTTTCCAAAAGTTCTTTATCCTTGTCTGATAAAAATGTATTATAATTTTCAAGTTGAATTTTAGGTAATTTCAACACTTTTATATTTTCGTCTAAAAAAAGTTGTTGAATTAGATGAAAATTGCAATTTTCAACAATTGTATTTCCATATAATTCGAGAATTTCAATATTTCTATTGCATCGAAGGAATTCAATTAATAATTGAGATTGAAAGATAACTTTACAATTATTCATTTTAAAGCTTTTAAGTTGACTTTCTCTCGAATTGTTGAACTCTTCTAAAATGTCTATTTCGTATTGTTTACAAAAGAAATTCCCTGACAAATCAATTTCGGTAAGTTGTTTATGGCATTTAATGAATTTTTCAAAATTACAATCTGAATAGATTGAAAGATTACAATTGGATACGTTCAATCTTTCTAAATTGTAACTCATTTCTAGAATTTCCAAGAGAATCTTTAAAGTTTCAACTGAAAAATAAATGAAGATAAGAAGTTTGATAGCGTTCAAAACACGCAAAAAATTGAATTGAAGACTTACGTGTAATTGGATTATTTATAATATTTATAGAAATTAAATTTGGACATAATAGAAATTCTTCATTTTCAATTTCATTAATTTGACAATCTTGTATTGTTAATTCCATTAATTTTTCCAATTTAATATTCACATCATTCAAATCTGTCGTTTCGAGTTGAATATTAATCAAAATCAATATTTCTAATTGTTCAAATGTATTAATTAAAGTTTCCAGAATATTTCCATCATTTTCTCCATTAAAACATCCATTAACCTTCAATACTTTAAGAGTATCTTTAATATTTAATCCGGATTGAATAAAATCTGAAAAGTCTATTTCAACATCAGTAAAATCTATAATTGAAATATTTTTACAAATATTCACAACAATCGGCCATATTGTTGGTATTATTTTAACATTCTTTAAGGCAACAACATTCGTAGATTTCTCTCTGATAATGTTGAAAATTCTCTCATCAATTTCCATTACTAATGAAATATTCGAAAAAGACTTTTCCAATTGGAGAAATACATGAATATTCATTTCTTTAATAAATTGAAAAGTATTTTTTAATAGAAAACAATTTTTATAGTTTTGCAGAGATTTTTTCAATAATTCAACTTCATTTTTCTGCTGAAAAATATCAATAATATATTGCGCAATGAGATATTCTTTAAATGAAACGTGTAGAAAATCTACTTGATTCTTATCTTTCATCTTTATTGGATCTTTTAAAATTGTTAATAATCCCCACAAATACATAGATTCTTCTATAATATTGTTAATTGGAATGGGATTATCCGAGATTAAAGAGTTTAAAGCCATTATTGAACAATCTCTTATATAATTTTCCTTAATTGAACTGTCTATTAGTAAATTCTGTTTTTTAAACAATTCTTCAACTGCTTCGCTATAGAATGATAACTTTTTATTGATAATTTCATTATTATTCCAGATTTTATTCATCAACTGCAAAAAGAATGGATTTTTACATATTTCCAATAAATCTGTATCATTTTGTAGAAAATTCCATAATTCTATTGAATTTGTTTCTTGATTGAAATAATGAAATAGTTGATTATTATTAATTTTTTGAATATCAAAAATTAGGTCAAATGTTTGAAGGTGAGAAATGAATTTCCATTTTCTCGACCAAATAATAATTTTCATGTTATTTTCATTAATATTTTGAAAAAGATGAGAAAATTTGGAATTTTCAATTGAAAATTTATCGGTATCATCTAAAAGTAGAATTATTCGTTTTGGATTTTCATCGCATTTATCCGATAGATAAAAATTGATAAGACATTTCTTTACCCAAGATTCTTTGCTAAAGTTTTGATCGTAGATTATATCGCTATATTGGCAATTATCTTTTACATTGGCAAGATTGACGTAAAGTAGAATGTAATCTTGAAGAAACGTTTTGTCATAAGCCCATTTATATAGAATTTTCATTGCATGATAAGTTTTTCCTATACCTGCATCTCCTCTAAATAGTATTTTATTCTTTTCGAATAATCCCCGATGAATAAAATCATTTTCATCCAATAGGTAATCATTTTGAATATTCAAGTTGAAATTACGTTTAGCTTGAAAAGAAAATTGAAAACCACTGGTTGTTGTACGGTTTTCAAACAATCTTTTCACCTCTTTTTGTCTTTCAACTAATAAATCTTTGCTTAAATTACAAATTCTTGTTTGAAGTGGACTATGAATTGAATTTAAAATCAATACAATTTCTTTAGTTTTTGATTGAATAATATAATTTTCAAATATATATTTAAAGTTCTTTTCATTATTTTCTTTATCAAATTCATCTATATCAATGATTTGTTCTTTGATTGCGTATGATCTGAATTTTTCATATTTCTCTTCGTCATCTAGCTCTTGTTTGAATTCGTCGCGAAAATATAACAATAATTCATTAATCCATACGTTCTCTCTTTCCATCTCCTCTATTTTCCATTCGAAATGACTTGTCTCATGGATTATTACCATAAAAATTTTATTAGATAAATATCAATTGAAATTCCGCCATTCAATTAATATTTTGAACAGACGATAAAAAGGCTTTAGGCTCGCAGCAAATAACATTAAATATTAAATAATAATAATTACATCTTTTCCCAACATTCTTCCAATTTAATCCATAACAATATCTAACGATTAGGATTACGAATTATTCTATTTAATAAAAAGAACATTAGAAGGATAACAGATAAAATAGATTATTGGCAAGCATGATGGGAACATTCTCATTTTCCGATATATAGTTTGTAAAAAATGATATTATGTATGGTAGTGGTAGATGTGTGTGTGTGTGTGTGTCATGAAAAGCATGGCAATGTGAGCATGTAAAAGCATTCGTGATCTGCAATCCATGATCCCCAAGATGCAAAATTGCGAACTATGCACATGAATGTGAGTGTGAGAATGTACGTGTGTCTTGTATAGAGGTTAAAGGTACCTGGTGAAAATGTTAGATTAAACTTAAATTTATATAAGATTTTCTTTCAAATAGGATCTAGGCAAGATTTTACAACATTTTGTTTTCTTATACAATCATGTACCGTTTCATTGATTTTTTTTCCTATTTGGCCAGGGTTGCTAAGGACGCTTCATAATAATTAGCACAAGAGAAGTAACGTTCATATTAGTCTTTTTTTTTGATGTGACTACCATCTTTTTCGATACATTGCTTGAGCCTATGCCCCATTCCATCATGTAGACCTCGTAACAAAACTGGCTGTTTCATCCTCAGCTTCACTGCAAATATTGATAAAAAATTAGCCAAAAACGAAAGTTGGAAAACCCAAGATACTTAATTATTCGCATTACTGACAATCCTTCATTTATTCATTTGTCTTCGAACAGCGACAGTTTAAATGTCTAATTCTTTAAAAAGAATGGCAACTCCTCCTCCAGAATCATCTTTGCCGGTAAATAAAATATTTACAGTATTTAAAACGTTTAATACACTATTTTTCCTATAATCTATTAAAATTTAAAGAAAAATGAATGCAAAATCTTTAAGAATTAAATATTTCATTTCTTTGACCAGATTGTATTATTAAACAAAATACCTTAAGTTGACTGCTCTTTTCAGAAGGAGATGATTATTTTTCATGGAGAAATTTGTATTGAAACATATAAAGAGATTGAATCAAGAAATAAGACCGCAGATTCTTCATTGACAGAAAAGACTGCACATTCTTCATCGACAGAAAAGACTGCAGATTCTTCATCGACAGAAAAGACTCCAGATTCTTCTTCATCAAGAGATAAAACCGCAGATTCTTCTTCTTCAAAAAAAGAGATTGCAGCATCACCTTCAACAATAATTTTATCAAAACTAAAAGAAAAATTTTCTATTGATAAATTTGATCTAACAATTGTCTGTCATCCTTCAAATGACACATTTGATGAGCAAAAAGAAGAGATTGAAAACAAATTTATAGAGAATTTTATAGATATTCTTAAAGAAAAGAAAGTATTAATAACATCGGATAGTCTTGAATATCCTGCATTGAAATTACTATTAAAAAGTATTAAAAAATATGAGGAAAATGGAGGTTGTCCTGTTCCAATAGTTATATATAATCCAAAAGAAAACGATGAGGGAAATGTTAATTATTTATCGATTGTTGATGATTTGAAGAGAGAGATGGAAAATGAAGTAATTCATTTGATTTTTGATGAAAATGATGATAATTTAGTAAAAATACAAAACTGTTTAGCTAAGAGACAAGATGTAATATGGTTGAACAATAAAAATAAACATCGTTTAGCTAACAAGGTGACAAAAAATACTGAATGGTTAAGAATAGCCGATGAAAAGAGAGACGACTTTCTCAAGATAATTATATTCAATATAATTAATAAAGAGAAAATATTTGTAAGAAAATCATATTTATCTGATATTGGAGTAAATTGTATGGTTAAAAACTTTCCTAATTTCAACATGAAACCAAACTTTATAATACAACTACCATATTCAACTCTATCTGATGATAATATTCAACAAATTAAGCATCATCTAACAGAAAATGCATCATTATTTTTAACTGATGGAAAATCAAATAGATTATTGACAAAAGCTACAAATGACAACAAATCTATATGGTGTGGATTTGTAAAGGGTGAACATAATACAATCAAAAATAAAGATAGTGTAAGTCAAGAGACATTAAAGGGTGCCGGTTTGGACCTAAATCATCAATATTTCTATTTTCTTGGAGAAGGTGAGGATGAAATGGAAACTAAAGAAGCATTCATTAAACATGTTCAGACACAACATGAAAAGGTTATTGATGTCTTAATTAATTTTGAAGGCAATAGTAATGATGAGGTTATTCAAAGGTTAAAGTCTAAAAAATATATTATTTCTCCAACTGAAATTAAAGATGAGAAGATGAATGAAGAGTGCAAGAAATATTTGAAAACATTCAAAAAAGAGGAAAATGGTTTAAAAGACTGTCTTCAAGAGATTTATGAAGAAAATTATCCATCCTACTTTATTGATGAACAAGACAACGCAACTGTAAAAAATACTTTGAAAGAAAGGAAAGATATACTGAAAGGCAAACATTTATTTATAACATTTAACAATAATGACGAGCACGATAACTTTGATAATCAGTTTATGAGAATCTTTGAAAAGAAATTTAATGTAGTTGTAAAAGTATTCAAACCATTGATATTAATTGATGGATGTTCAAAATTATTAGGACCCTGTAAAAAGGCGACACAAGAAAAGAAAATTAAATTATATAGTACAGAACCGTCATGTCTTGAACATAGCTCAAAGGAGGAGTGCCCTAATCATAAAGAGAAATATGACGAGAGAAAGCTGAGTCTTCTACAATATCGGAAACATTTGACAGATGATATTTGGAATATTCTTGAATTGCTTATATTCATTTTCTGTTTACTATCAGTAATACTTATTTTTGTAATACCAAACAAGAACTTTGCAGTTGTAAGAAGCTTTTACGCCATTTCAATTTCGTTGTTTTATTTGAGAACTGCACTATTCTTATACTATTGGAAAGCAATTGGAATAAGGCTAATTATGATTTTTGAAATGATTAAAGATACAGGAGTAATGATTCCAATATTCTTAATATTTATATTGGCCTATGGAGTTGCCCTACAAGGACTTTTATATCCCAATTTTCCATTTGGACTTACCCTTTTCAAAAATATTGTATACGTGCCATATTGGCAAATATACGGAGAATTATTTCTTGAAGAAATTACAGGAAATGATGAAGAATCGTGTAATTCAACATCTATAAATGGTAGCAGCGATCGTTGTCCACAAAATTCAGCAGTAGCAGTAATACTGATGGCAATTTATCTATTTGGAGCTATTATTGTGTTGGTTAATTTGCTTATTGCTATGTTTGCAAGTACATATAATAGAATTGAAGACTGCAGATTCTTCATCGACAGAAAAGACTCCAGATTCTTCTTCATCAAGAGATAAAACCGCAGATTCTTCTTCTTCAAAAAAAGAGATTGCAGCATCACCTTCAACAATAATTTTATCAAAACTAAAAGAAAAATTTTCTATTGATAAATTTGATCTAACAATTGTCTGTCATCCTTCAAATGACACATTTGATGAGCAAAAAGAAGAGATTGAAAACAAATTTATAGAGAATTTTATAGATATTCTTAAAGAAAAGAAAGTATTAATAACATCGGATAGTCTTGAATATCCTGCATTGAAATTACTATTAAAAAGTATTAAAAAATATGAGGAAAATGGAGGTTGTCCTGTTCCAATAGTTATATATAATCCAAAAGAAAACGATGAGGGAAATGTTAATTATTTATCGATTGTTGATGATTTGAAGAGAGAGATGGAAAATGAAGTAATTCATTTGATTTTTGATGAAAATGATGATAATTTAGTAAAAATACAAAACTGTTTAGCTAAGAGACAAGATGTAATATGGTTGAACAATAAAAATAAACATCGTTTAGCTAACAAGGTGACAAAAAATACTGAATGGTTAAGAATAGCCGATGAAAAGAGAGACGACTTTCTCAAGATAATTATATTCAATATAATTAATAAAGAGAAAATATTTGTAAGAAAATCATATTTATCTGATATTGGAGTAAATTGTATGGTTAAAAACTTTCCTAATTTCAACATGAAACCAAACTTTATAATACAACTACCATATTCAACTCTATCTGATGATAATATTCAACAAATTAAGCATCATCTAACAGAAAATGCATCATTATTTTTAACTGATGGAAAATCAAATAGATTATTGACAAAAGCTACAAATGACAACAAATCTATATGGTGTGGATTTGTAAAGGGTGAACATAATACAATCAAAAATAAAGATAGTGTAAGTCAAGAGACATTAAAGGGTGCCGGTTTGGACCTAAATCATCAATATTTCTATTTTCTTGGAGAAGGTGAGGATGAAATGGAAACTAAAGAAGCATTCATTAAACATGTTCAGACACAACATGAAAAGGTTATTGATGTCTTAATTAATTTTGAAGGCAATAGTAATGATGAGGTTATTCAAAGGTTAAAGTCTAAAAAATATATTATTTCTCCAACTGAAATTAAAGATGAGAAGATGAATGAAGAGTGCAAGAAATATTTGAAAACATTCAAAAAAGAGGAAAATGGTTTAAAAGACTGTCTTCAAGAGATTTATGAAGAAAATTATCCATCCTACTTTATTGATGAACAAGACAACGCAACTGTAAAAAATACTTTGAAAGAAAGGAAAGATATACTGAAAGGCAAACATTTATTTATAACATTTAACAATAATGACGAGCACGATAACTTTGATAATCAGTTTATGAGAATCTTTGAAAAGAAATTTAATGTAGTTGTAAAAGTATTCAAACCATTGATATTAATTGATGGATGTTCAAAATTATTAGGACCCTGTAAAAAGGCGACACAAGAAAAGAAAATTAAATTATATAGTACAGAACCGTCATGTCTTGAACATAGCTCAAAGGAGGAGTGCCCTAATCATAAAGAGAAATATGACCACTATAAATCACTTAAAAAATCATTTCTCCCTAAAGCGATATTGCAGAAACAAATTACACAAGCGGAAGATAAAATTCCTGATTTCTATTTAATTTCAATATTAATAGTAATTGGCGGTGAAATATACAAAACTCTACAAGAAATATGCAACATACTAACAGTGAAAAATCATAGAATTGATAAAAAACCTAATGTATTTATCATTAGAAAATGTGGAAAAACATCATTATTTCTTTATAGATTTATTTCTATAATTAAATCTGAAAAGGCAGAAAGTGAAATTTCCGATTTATGGAAAAAGAAGATAAAAAATCTTACAATGACAAAAAAAGTAGATGAATGTTTTGAATTGTGTAAAACAATTTCTAAATACAAAGATCAAATTCATATAGTTAATTTATATAAAGAAGATTTAAAAACTGCTATTGAAGATGCCTATTTCAACAAATTAAATGATGATGATCAATTTGAATTGGCAATCCGCTGGGGAATTACTCATAAACAGTTTAAGGAAGATTTTGATCCTTACATTGAAAAAGAAAAATTTCAAAATTACCAAGAATTCTTTACAGATTCCTTAAAAAGTGACAATAAACGTGTCGTTGAAATAGTTCATAGTATTTTTCCAGATGTAACAAAGACTTTCTACCCTGATGAACTTTTTCCACTTTCACTTAACAACGTTAAAGGTTTTAAATTCATTCAGAATTTAGAGAAAAAGCCAATTGTTGTCTTAGAAAAGTTAAATGGTGAAGGGAAATCGATTAAAGACTACAATGTGCGTCTTGAAGAGTTTAATAAGAAACAATCGTGTGAAGGGGCTGAAAAACTCTTAAGCATTTTGAATAATGAAGCCTTTAATGAAAATGAAGATGCTCAAAATCATAAAGAAAAGCTTAATAATTTCAAAAAAGAGTTTAAGAATGCTGTACTGAATTTATTTAATGAACATTTTGATAAGAATTGTTCAGTTTATAGCTCACTGGAAAATAAATTGTTAGATGGTGATGACATAACATTCATATTTGCTTGGTCAATTATTGCCAACAAGACAAAAGTCTCGGAATACTTTTGGCTGAAGAGTAACAATCCTTTAAAATTGGCTATATTTGCTTTTGGAATTTTAAAACGGGCTAGGAAAGAGGCAATCAAGGAATGTGATACTTTTTTAGCTACATCCTTGTTAGAGAGGAAACAAGTTTGGAAAGACAAAGCCCTTAGATATTTAAATGATGCTTGTGAAAATGATGAAAACAATATTGACAAAAAAGTAAAGGAAGAAGCGAAGCAGAGACCAAATTCCATAGACTGGGCTAGAGCTGTAGGATTTAAAGAATATATTGCCAGTGCATTTGGCCAATGGTATTTGAATGAATTATGGCGAGGAAACTTGGGCAACGGAACCAATTTTTCACCAATAGTAAAATTTTGGATAGCTTTCGTAAGTATGATATTTAATTAACTGTTCTAATTTTCTAATTTTACCATTCAATCAACAGATACTCCATCTTCTATGTTTATTCACATTCTCCTTCTATTATTTAATTGATCTTCAACCAAAAACTGATAAATCTTTACATGTTAGCGAAGTGGCTTTTTACTTTTTCCTTAGTCTTATTGTACTGATGGAAATAAGTCAGGTAACAAATTCATTCCCATAATTCACTGTAATGACAATTTCTGTCTTCCCCTCCCTCCCCTCTACCTCCCCCATATAAAATAGATAAAAGAGCTGAGTCTTCTACAATATCGGAAACATTTGACAGATGATATTTGGAATATTCTTGAATTGCTTATATTCATTTTCTGTTTACTATCAGTAATACTTATTTTTGTAATACCAAACAAGAACTTTGCAGTTGTAAGAAGCTTTTACGCCATTTCAATTTCGTTGTTTTATTTGAGAACTGCACTATTCTTATACAATTGGCAAACATTTGGAATAAGGCTAATTATGATTTTTGAAATGATTAAAGATACAGGAGTAATGATTCCAATATTCTTAATATTTATATTGGCCTATGGAGTTGCCCTACAAGGACTTTTATATCCCAATTTTCCACTTGGACTTACCCTTTTCAAAAATATTGTATACGTGCCATATTGGCAAATATACGGAGAATTATTTCTTGAAGAAATTACGGGAAATGATGAAGAATCGTGTAATTCAACATCTATAAATGGTAGCAGCGATCGTTGTCCACAAAATTCAGCAGTAGCAGTAATACTGATGGCAATTTATCTATTTGGAGCTATTATTGTGTTGGTTAATTTGCTTATTGCTATGTTTGCAAGTACATATAATAGAATTGAAGCGAGATCCGAAATTATTTATCGTTATAAAAGATACGACTTCAATTATAGTTTTCACTATTTTTTCCGCTCAGGAGTAAGTAGTTAACCGACCAATTAGAATTCTTTGTTCACTTTTTATGTTCAACATTCATTTCAGATTGTCAGGACTGCTATTGACAAATTATGGTCCTCTACTGCAAAAGTGGGGCCGAATACGACAGAAAACGGCCACAAATCAACAGAAAACGGCCCCAACTGAGACAGAAAACAGCCACAGGATTCTTCAACCTAAAATATATAAAACAAGAAATGAATTAAATTTTGAAAGTGTGTTTATTTGAAGAGTTGAATACATTATGAGACTACAACTTAAAAGATCATGCAATTTAACAACAATTGATTTATTTATTGAGCTACTAAATAAAGTTCAGAACACTTTACTAGAACTTCTGATGAAGTAATCTCATGCTTTTCAAATCTTTCCCAAATTGAAAATATTTTATTTTGGAGGTTCTTATAAAACTTTCTTTGGTATCTTAATATCTTCTTTTCTGATAACATTCTTTGATATGCTGCTATAAGGTCTGCTTCCCTTTTCAATTCATCTATCACAGAATAAAATGAAACATTCACTCCAACATTTCCATTCAACCTATTGTGAAATCCCTCAACATCATTATTTGTTCTGATTGCACATTGATAGATAGACCAACATTTTGGTGACCAAACATCATTCAAAATCCAAGTTCTTTCAAAATAATCAATAAAATCAGCAAGTTTATCAATTGATTTAAGGTAATCCTTATTTTTAATAAACTCTATTGGAATAATGTGAGATGGAAGGAATGGCAAAGCCATTAGCTGTCTCATTTCAAACCATTGTCCATTTTTTTTGTTGAAGTCTGATGAATAACCAAGCTCCTAAAAAAACAAAATTAAAAATGACTCCAGTTTGAGTTTTAGGTTGAATAATACCTGAATTTTTCTATAAACTGCCTGATTCCAATGGAATAAGCATCCTGACAGATTTACATTTTCCCAATTATTTAATACAGCTTTCCAAACAGCTTTTTCAAAATCCATAACTATCTTTTTGGTTCCTTATATTGTAGCAGTTGATTAATGCACTGAAAAACAGTGAAATGAATATTAAATGCATTAAAACTCCACATCTCCAAATTATGGAAGTCTTGTCTTTTCTTTTGACAACAAATGAGTGACCATTAGATACAAGTAATTCTTTGCCTTTTTGACTTCCTGTAGGGAATATTCTGAATTTACCATTGCTGTCATAGTTCACCTCTGGTATACTTTCAAAGGACTCCTCCATATTGATATCATTCTCATTCAAATGTAATATATTTCCATGCAGAGGGCTGCTTTCACTAAGATTATCAACAAGCCTGTACTCTGCATCACAATTCAGTGTTTCAATAAGGGTAACCACTTCTTCATGATCAACATCCATTATTATATTTTGCACATCTATCTCTTCTCTTGAATGATTTAGATCTATATTTTCAGCATTTGAGACTTTATTGGTAGATTTATCTTGTAAAATTTCATCACATTTGCTCAGAATAATTCTGATTCTTTTTTTATCAACACTTGAACATATAGAACATAATCCATCTACAAAAGAAAGAGCTTAGTTTACATTAAAATCAATTTGGATCTTACCTGATAAACAAGCCCAATGGACTTTATGATGACAAAGTGAACAAACACCTTGCTTCAGCTTATTAATCTTTTTCTTACATCCAAAACAATATGGTAGCATTGTGGCAAAAATCTCCTTTGAGCTGCTTTAACCTATTGGCAGGAATTTAAAAAATAGTGCAAAATATTCAACCTCTTAGGAAAAACTGGTGGACAATTTAATATTTTTTCATCCAATATTTACTAACTAATAGAAAAAAATTTTAAATTAACTTATTCTATTCAATTTATGAGTATTGTATATTTCGAAATTTTGTGGCCGTTTTCTGTTCTGATTGGGGCCGTTTTCTGTTCCGGTTGGGGCCGTTTCTGTTCATTTGTGGCCGTTTTCTGTTGATTTGTGGCCGTTTTCTGTTGGGGCCGTTTTCTGTTGATCCCGTGGGGCCTACAGTGTAGAGAACCGTTAACATTTTTGTCATCATTAGTAATTCTTTGAGAATGAATGCGTGAACGATTTAGCCTGTTGAAGAGAGTAATATCGCAATAGTGTAAAATGTTGATTTATCTAAATAGCTGATTATCACCTGTCAGAGCATGTTCCTTTTAACAAAATATAATATATTTCTACTAGAAGAAACTGGTAATTATGAATTTAGAAATCGTTCTCTTTTGGCTGAAACCTTAGACTTAATAGTTTCTGTCCCTATCACCTATGACAACTGTGTTCAATAAGTGACCGTTTAATCAATATCCTCAAAGGTGAAGGTTATAAAAAAAAGCATATTCAGTTCAAACGTGACTACACAATCAGCAAATTTTCTCTATATAGTGTGGCGTAATTTGCAGTTTTTCCCATTTTTACAGTTATATAATTTTGAGATCAACATGACAGAAGAAACTAAAATAGTTCAGAAATATTGTCCTTTAAGTAAATTAACTGCTGATAATCTGAACAATTTATCAGAAGATTTCTCAAATATACCGCAAAGAAAATATACAGTACAAACTGTAACAGAATTTTTAAATCTATTGCAGTTGAAGATTTGTAGTAAAAATGGATACAGCGAAAATTCACCTGGAGCTAGAGGATTACAAATAATTTTGATCGCTTTAAATTTATTTATGATAAGTAAGTAGAAAGAATAAGAGAGAACAACAGCTCTCTTTCCCCTTCCCTCCGCTCTTCCCTCATCTCTCTACCATTATTCAATTACATTATGTAATAAAAAGAATTGTTTTCAATTATCTTACAGTAAAATGTCCGATAATGTTAGTAAATGGAAGCCAATTTGTAAGAAATTAATGATAATAATCCTAGCCGTTTACGAAGAGAATTGCGTATCATGCGGTAATTTCCTTTTCTAATGAACTTTTTCGAATTACAAAACTTTGGCGATTATCTACAAGTAATCAATAATATAGTTTTTAATTAATAATTTAAATTATAACAATTAAACGTCTCTTCTTATCAGAAAGAAATTAAAGAAATGGATAAAAAAGCTTTTAAAAGTTCTTTGTCAGGAGGACATTAAACCTTTGGAAAGCGATCGAAATGTTCAATTATGGTGTGATACGTACGATTCTATATGCTAGAAGATTCTTTTATGAAATATCGTTAGTATTATTACGTAATAACGATTGTATTGCGTATAAATTCTACTCTTGTACATACAAAATGTAGGAAATCGAAGGATGCTATTTATTGGTAACATTATTACGTAAAGCGTTGAATAAATTACGTAACTATCCGTCAATTCCTTAAACTTTCACTTTTCTACGAAGAGAAATGGTAATAGAAAGGTATGGTTAATTAAAATAACTTAAAACGTTACCTATTACAAGCATCCATCTTTTCAATGAGAGTTGAGTCATCCAAACATTGAATCTTGCTATAGAAAAGATTCGCGTTTCGTTCAACGTTCCTTCGAAGTTTTTTCAGTATATTATGAAGGTTTAAAGTCATCCTATAATAGATAAATGTATATTAGATGACAAAAAATATTATCTTAGTTTTACCTTCCAATCTAATTCGTATAAAAATTGAGAACAGCCTCTTGATAAGCGACGCTATTAAAATCAAAGCCTTTTCCACAATGCGTTTAAATAGGTCTTTATTTTTGGGATTTCGATATTATTTCTAATTAAAAATTATTAATTAATTAATTATTATAATATCATTATTGTTGTTTGTTGATATTAAACCAACTTAATTAATTGACAATATCCTGTACAATTGCTCCAAATGCTTCTTTGGTTCCTGCTATTACCCATTGGTAATGTACATTAAATTAAATGACATCAAGAATAGATCAGCGTCCCTTGAATATTAACATTTGCGAACGTTCTACGCAATCTTCAAAGAATTCTTTGCAGATATCCTTGAAAGGATTTTCAATTATTGCGGTTGAAATTGTCTTAATTTATTCTTTTCATTCCTGTATAAACAAAATGGAAAAAATGATAGAGAAATTCATTTCTTTCCTGAAGAAACTTCTTAAGAATTGGTAATATATCATTAAAGTAATGATCCTAAAGATAATAGTAAAGTAGTTGGTTGTTCGCCATTTTTAATATTCTTATATTATCTAGAAATGTGTCTATAGTCGATTTTCCAGAATAGGACAACTGCATTGAAG
>CAJFCJ010000044.1:196186-245842 GCA_904063045.1 Dimorphilus gyrociliatus | reverse complement strand
AAAGCTGAAGGCTATAAATTTCAAATGGCATTGCAGGGGAGAAAATGAAAATTTGGATTTATCAGTAAATAATGAATTCAAAGGACCAAAACTACTCGATATCCTTACACTGAATCAATTTAAAAAAAATGGAGGATGCTTTGGAAATGGTCCTGGGTATATTGACAATAATGACAATGGTTCGAATGGAATATTAACAATTAATACCTTCTATATGATACCAAATGCAACGTATATTATAACTTTAAAGATTTATCAACTACAACAAATAGAGAGGCAACTTTTCAACAGAAATTATTTTTAAATTCCCCAACAAAGCCAACATTTAAACTAAAGTACAAACATTCTTTCATATAAGTATTCTATTATCATTTTTGTTTGTGTTTTAGGTGTAAAAAGAATTGTTTTAGGAAAACGTCTCTTTCATCGACCACAATTTTTGAAGCTACTTGTACATCGAAGTGTACAAGTTTGTATTGGAAAATTGTTTATGATTGGAAAGTTTTGGAAAAGGCTAATGAAACTTGGAATTCTGTCAAAGATCTGTCTGATAAAATCATTGGAAATATTACAACAAACATAGTAGAAATAAAAGGAAATGTTCTCAACCCTGGAACTTATCATACTATTGTTGCTGAAGGAAAATTGGAAGAAATTGGTGAGACTGGATATATAAATGAGACATTTCTTGTAAATAAACCACCATTTGGTGGTAAATGTAATTGTCAGCCAAGGACTGGTTTTGCCTCAATCACTAGATTTGAGATAAGTTGTCACGGTTGGCAAGAGTTTGAAAAGTCACCAGACACACCTGGTTTAAAATATCAGTACAGAGCAAAACCTCGGGGGAAAAAGACTAGTTTCTTACTATACTTTTCTTTTAAGGATGAAGCCGTCTTCTTAATGTTGCCTGTTGGTGACCCAAGAAATCAAATTACTGAAACAATAGTCAATGTAATTGACTCTGTGGACGATTCATTTGAATTTCTATTCGATGTACATGTGAAACCTCCTCCAGAGCCTGAAAATGTATTGTTGGATTCAGCCATAAATGTCGTTTCAAATGGTCTTTTGGATAAACAGTTGGAAACTGGTAATTTTAGTGAAGTGTCTTCTACTATATATTCAGTAACGTCAATTCTCAATGCGAATCTTGATGCGTCTGTAGAAAATGTAAGGAATATGACGAAAACAGAAGAAGCTAAAGATGCTTGTGAAAAGAGATTGAAAAGAATCAAGGTGAGGCAGATGAAGTTTTAAAGTTACTTTTTGTTTTATATTGTTGAATTCTTTGAAAGGCAAGAAAACAAATGATTGCTTTTGCAATAAAAATTCCATCTAAATCAATTGATGAATTGGAACAAAACAATGGTCTTATTAGCACTCTAGTATACAAACCAAAGGAAGTAGATATTGAATCACAGGTTGCTCGCTGTCATTATGTAACTAGAATTTTAAACGAAAAATTCCTTTTTAAATCTTGTAGATAAAGGTAGCTAATCAAATAGGAAAGTTAAATAATGTGTTGAACGAAGAAAACGTTTCACCAACACTTAAAAGAGATTTGTCAATAAGTATGAAAATATTCATTTTAGGGAGACTACAATATTTAATCAAAAAACTTTCTTTTAAAAATAGGCCTGTTAGAAACATCTATTCTAACAACTACAGCAGCTGATACTTATAATGAAGATGTTAAAGAGAAAGAGCAATTTAAAGTTGTCAATCAAACGGCTAATGCAACAAACTATTTCTGCGATGTTACCTCTCACACTAAGCATGTAACAAAAAGTGATGAAAATAGCACAGATGTCCCAACAAGTGCTACTGGTAACAAACTCAAAAATGTTATGACAAGTGTTCTTGAAGTTATTAACAATGTTACTGATGAATTACTACTTGAGCAAAAGGAAGATGCACCGTCTTTAAATGTTGAGTTTGAAGAAATGAGTATCAATATTGAAAAAGCATCTCTTGATAAAGTCAAAAATAGTAGTTATAGTTCAAATTTTGGTTCAATAAAATTGAATGACTTTGAAGGTCACAGTAAAAATGGTTCATGTATAACTAGAAAATTAATCATGTCCAATATTAATCCATATATGTGGGATAAGTCTTCTTTAGATGTTGCATCAACAATTACAGAATTTTCAATTCAGCCTTGTGATCATTTATTACCAACAAAACAAACCAGAAGGAGAAGAAGTATTCAGGAAAAGCAAACATCGGCTAACTTTTCTCTGATTTTGAACATGAAGAACACTAAGGAAGGTATCCAATACATAAACACAACAAAAAAATCAGCTATTCATATTTTCAATGCCACAAGAAATATTTTGATACTCACTTTCAATTTTAAAACTGAGGATGTTATCTCAGTATTCGTTGGCTATAACTTGAGACCAGCTAATGATTTGAATAACGAATCTTTTATTCTACCTGATGTAAATAAGACATGCTCACCAATTCTTGGTCCAGAACATTGTGAAGAATACCAAAGAACAATTATGCTCAGACCTGATAAAAATCATACGATTATGGCTGTTGTTGAATGTTTCAATTGCTCAAATCAGATTCTCAACTACAGTGTAAGAATAGCTTATCCATCGTGTAAAATGTGGAAGGAGAACAAGTGGCAAGAGGACAATAATGCTTGCACAATCGACAGAGAGACAACAACATCCAAAGCAAGGTTTACAAGTAATCTATTTGCAAGTTTAGGAGCTGGATTAGATATGGCACCAAATCTTATCAATTTTGAAACAGTATTTGATGATTTTGCAAGTAAATTAGCAGATAATGCAGCCGTCTTTGGAACAATTTGCTCATTAATTATCCTTTTCATTCCGTTTGCATTATTAGTCAGAAGATTAGACAAAAGGGATAAATTACTGTGGACACCACTACCATTACTAGATAACTATAAGGAAGATAAATATGAATACGAAATACATGTCTACACAGGAAATAAGAAAGATGGTGGCACTCAGTCCAAAGTTAAGTTAACATGTTATGGAAGTGAAGGGAGTACAGTTGATCGAACATTAGCTTCAGAGAGTGTAGTTTCCTTTGCAGCTGGATCCACTAGATCATTCATTATGGCAACATCTAAGAGTATTGGATCAATTGTTTGCATAAAAGTATCTCTTGAACCAACAAATTTCCAGTCAAAAGAATATGATCCGTGGTTTTTAACAAGAATCATAATTATCGATAAAGTTGCTGAAAATTCTTGGTTTAGTTTTGATTGTAACCAATGGTTATCATCTACACATGCAGATTGTCAAACGGAAAGAGTACTTGTTGCAACGAAATCAGAGATGGATTCACAATCTATTAAAGATATTAAAACAAAATTGATGGATGACCATTTATGGGTGTCTGTTGGAGCAAGAAGAACAAAATCAATATTCACAAGACTTCAAAGATTATCAGTTTGCTTTGTTGCTCTCTTTCTATCAATGATTGCAAGTTGTATGTTCTATAGAAATTCTGGAGAATCTGATGTTAAAGTTGGGTTGACATTCGGGACAGTTACATTTACAGTATATGAATTATATGTGGGTTTAGCAAGTAGTGTTGTGGTGTTCCCTGGATTGGTTCTCATAACATTGTTGTTCAATTCAAAAAGATGGAGGAAGTATACAATCCCAATAGGATGGGCTATAACATTTCTTACAGCAGCAACAGCAGCATTCTTTACAATTCTATATTCAATTCAATGGGGAAGAGAAAAATCATTAAAATGGTTAATGTCATTTTTTCTGTCTTTCATACAAAGTATTATTCTTGTTCAACCAGTCAAAGTAATACTGGTTGCATTCTTGATAACATTTTTGTTTAGAAAAGATTCTAATCTTACCAAAGTTGAAGAAAATATTAAAGATTTGAAAAGATTAAGAATGAAAAATCTATCTCACATTCCTTTAGGTAAGAGAATTCTGTTAAACATGAATACTTTACATATTTCAGAATACCTAATCATTTGAACAGAATTGAACATTTATGAAAGATTGAACAAAACATTGGACAATACTCGTACTCTAAAAAATGAAAAACTTTTAAAAGATAAGATGCACTATATGATAAAGAATATTCTTCTACATGCAATATATCTAATATTTGTTCTCTTTATATGCTACAGTAATCAGAATCCAATGGTTTACTATCAAAATAAATCAATTTTCAATACAATACCAAATGTTAGTAGGGTGAATAATTATGAAAATTTTTGGAAATGGATTGAAACTCATGCCATACCAGAAATTTATCCTACAACTCATTATAATAATAAAAATCTATCAAACTATGATCTTAAACACACAAGTGAAATGAATCATATGAGATTTTCAGCTGTTAGATTATTTCAACTAAGAGTCAAAAGTGACAATTGCCAAATTCCTACTGGTATGGATTTAAAACAATACTTTTCAAATCGTAGCTGTTTTGGATATTACTCAATGTCTAGTAAGCTTAATAGGAACTTTTCTGTTTTTTGGGATGATTTCAATTTTAATAGAACTCATAATGCTTTCATGTATTCGGAAAAACATAAGGGTTATTCAATTTCATTGAGCCAAACAGCTGATAATGCAATGGAAATAGTAGATGAGCTGAAAAGGTATGGTTGGCTAGATCGTCAAACACGCTATGTCATATTAGATTTAACAATAATGAATCAAGAAATTGTCTCTCAGGCATCTTGGAAATTTGAATTCAAACCATTTGGAGGAATTATTGCAAATATTCATTGTGATTCTTTACAGCTTTATAGATATACTGGAGTTGGTGGTTTAGTGTCTCTTATATTTGAAGTTATATCTATGTTAATTTGGCTCGTCTTAGTTACAATATGCTTTTATTCTTTTATTAAGCATTCAAAAGTCCCTGGTGTACTTTTACTCGTCTCATTGGTATGTTTTCTTTGCGCCGCTCTTCTTTATATTTGGAGAACAATAATTGGAGTAAAAGCTGTGGAAACTGTTATGAATTCCAGAAATGAATATACGGATTTATCCATATTTTTTAATGTGCACAGCTGCTTTATGATGTTTATTGCATTCTGTGGTTTCTTTGGTGAGCTGTATGTGTTGAGTTTATTAAAAATATCTAGAACAATTTCAGTTCTAGTGAGCACATTGAGAAAATCAGGCAAAGATTTAGCATTGATAGGACTGTGTAGCTGTATTATTCTTATTGGCTATGCTTGCTGGGGTTACATGATTCTCGGGAGAAATATAAATAACTATAAAAGTTTTAAATCTGCGTGTTATGCATTAATTGCAACAATTTTTGGTCATTTGGATTTTCATATATTGTCTGACGGTGCAGGATCTATGGGCAAAATCTACATAATTTCATATGGATCTGTAATGACGTATTTAATTTTAAATGTTTTTATTACAACTTTAAATGAATTTTTAAATGCAATCAAAATTGATCCAACTGTTTTACCAGAAGATCATCAAGTGTTTCAATATATTACTAAGAGTTTAATGAAATTATTCTTAAAGGATGATGACAAAGTAAAAACATCACATAAAGAATTTGATGATACGACATTTAGAGGTTGCCCTTTTCATTTGTTCTTTAATGTGTATTACTTTATTTTCTTTTTGTAGCATTGTACAGTAGAATTGAAGATTTGGAGAAAATTGCTTGCTCATGGGATTCTCCTGCAGATTTGGAATTATTTGATATAGTATTGACTACTGCAACAAATCAAGTAAATGAAATAGATTATAAAAATAGAGATAATCCTCGAAACAGCAAACTGGACAATTAATGAGTATATTTGAAAATTCAAAGGATAACAAATCAAAATGTTTAGATTTCTAAATGTATTGCAATTTGTTGCATTTGATGAAAAAGGATTTATCAATATATATAATAGAATACATTATTTCAAACATGACGTTATTTGTACTGTTACAAAACCAACACACACAAGTATACTCAGAAATAAGGTTATATTCAAATTCAAATCATTCCAATCATTTCAGGGTTAGGTTTTTTCAATAAATATTCACGAAGCCAAAATTACAATAGAATAGTTAATCATTTAAGTTTCATAGATTGTAACAAATTGTGGATAAACTTGAAAGGTGACAAAATTGGCAGAGTTTTCAAACATCCCATTCATTTTATGTGTAAACAAAATATCACGCTAACAATTAACTAAAAGAAAAATTTAATTCAAGGAAATTGTATAACAGGCTTAGTAGATGTTGAAAATGTCGTCTATTAAATGTCAGATTGCTGATTAAGATATTCTTTCTCTCTTTAAAATTGTTGTTACAATTGAATGATGAGTTAGTTCTTTTAAAATATAACATAAATCGCCCAGTAATTTTGCCATTATACATGTTTAAATTATCAAATTTATTAATGTTACCCGAAGATTTCAAACGGAAAGTTTCAAAATCTGTGAAATATTCAGTTTTAAAAAGAAAACTTGTATATTATTTTAGTTGTGACGTTATCACTCAAACACATTAAGTAATCTTTTAAATATATAAAGGCTTTGAGTAGTGAAAAATAAGATAATGAAATATTAATAAAATGTACATTATTAAATAAAACAATAAGTAGCATTTAAGTCTTTTTTTAACTTTTTTTTAATAGTTTACTATCAATTTATAAAAATAAGTTTTTTGGCTGTTTTCAATCAAAGCTCTGGTCATTTTCTACCTGTCCCATCTTTGAGTACATCTCCAGGTGATGGAACATTCAGTTTTTCTTTTCACAATCAACAGTTTTTCAAATTCATAATGTGATTTCTATTAAACATTGTGTGAAAAAAGGAAGAAAACAAATTCTTTTTTGTCAAAATAGGAAATAGAAATTGTCAAAAAAAAGTAAAATATCCTTTTAGAATAAAGAAAACTGGTTACCATTACTCTGAAAATATTTAGAATATTGTTATAAGTCTTATAAATATTCTCAATTATATTTAGTAACATTATTGTTGATTTTGACCATAAATCAGTGTATTGTTTTTCCTATTAATTTCATATAATTAAATATTATCCATAACTGTTTTAAAATGGACTGAATGACCTAACAACAATGAAAAGTATGCCTTGGATGAAATTTAAAATGATATGTCATGAATAAAAGGATAAATTAAGATTTGCCAACTCTCCAATATTATATGTGAATGTATGGATAAGGTCATTAAGAGCTTTGACTAGCATCTAACAATCTCAAACTCATTCTGCAATTTTTTCATAAAAATTATCAAATATTTTAAATATAGAAAATTTTTTCAATATATTCAGCGTTGCAATACTTGAATTTTTAAGTTGTAGTTTAATTAAAAATGAATAATGATTTTTTACTATCTGTGTCGTCTCCTGAAGGACATCTCTGCTTTCTGCAAATGAATTTCCATATTTACAGTTATGTCTGTGACTTAGAGGGCACATATCAATAAGGGAAATGTATTTAGAACTGTTTCTGCAGCGGTAAAGACCTTTTGACCCGGACCATTCTAAAAGAGAATAAAGTCAATAAAAAACCTTACTAAATTATCAAATTATTATTACCACATCCAAGTTCATCATCTTTCAGATGGCAATCATAAGTTCCGTCACAAATTTTGATAAATTCAATACAATATCTATATATCATATATCTATAAAAACCAGATTTACAGCCTCCAGCACTCCTACATTTGTGTACGTGTCAGCCGATAGCCGAGATCGAAAGACATAATTACAATTAATCGACCCTTTTAGAAAAGATTCCCCTTGTTTCTTTTGTTTCTCATTGTGTTGGAAGTTTTCTCTTTTACCTCTAGTAAACAAACTGCTATTGAAATATATGATTTTTCATATTGCGATCTTATTTTTGAATTTTCCAATCATACAAAGTGAAAATTGTAGTAATAAAACACTTGGCTTTCCTCTTATACGTTATGATTTTGTGCAACATGACCATATTAATTTGATTATAGACTTTAACATTCCCTGTAACGGCCATATAACACCTATAACGTATCTTACAACTGGTAAACATTATCCATTCAGTTTGAGAGTTTGGCAAAAAATTTCAGGTCTTAAATATATTAAAAAAGATTTCAAAACAATTGAAAAAACTACTGCAGTTGAAGAAAGAACTGTAAAATTTGATATTCCAATGGAAGTTTTAAAAATTGATTTCTTGGCATTTGATTTTCTTGAAAATTCATGCCATGGTATTGTATCATATAAAGAAGATAAGCCTGGAAATGCGCAAGTGTACACAGTGATGAGAAAATTTTATCGAGATATAACTACAAAATATACTTCTTTTATGCTTTAGATTATTACATTTCTAAAATTTTCTACGAATTTACCAGTTTATATGTCTGTTACTTTCAATCCAACTATTTATCAAAAATATTTGGCTTTCAATCTTGAAGTTATACCAAAGAGTATCTCAGTAATATGCAAAATATTATTTTACTAGTTTCTTCTCTAAATCTTTTTTTACATACTTTTATAGAAAGATATCCAATTTGTTTAAAACAACTACACATACATGGACATAGCCTAATTGACAGATCTCCGAGTGATGGAGATTTTTCAGTCTACCTAACTGATTCAAAATTTTTATGCACCGGAACATTAAAAAAGTATGTGTGGAAAAGTTGAGTCGAAATTGGTCACAAAGAAATTCAGGAGGTACTCACTTCCTCCCTCATATGTTGAAATTGGAATGAAACAAAACAGCATTGGATACTTACCAAATGCAATTTTTGTTTTTTCAAATTTCTGATGAAGTCATTTGATACTTATTAAATCTCTCCCCATTTAAAAATATCTCATTTCGTAATGTTTTCTCTAATACCTTTGTATCTTAATAAAGCAGTAAAATAGTCCTCTATCAAGAAACCTGGTAAGTAATATACTATAAATCTTTTTAAAGAGTTCCTAATTGATCTACCAAAGAAGATTATTATCAAGTTCCAGTCTGCAATTTTTTAAAAGGTAAATCTAACAAACTCAGATGTACACTTTTATTTGTCAAAATCTCCTGCTTACAGATTCTTTGCTCATCAAATGTATATTATCAAAATTAGACTCATTATTATCTGGACCATGCTAAGGCTCTCGATTGTGTGTGATAATCAAACTTTGGTTCAGAAGCAGAAATAAGATAGCAAGGATTTAGATCTGTTAACTATTATCTGCTATCAGAGTTAGTATTGGGTAAAGGTGATCAATTCTTACAGATAATAATCATAGGGGAGTAATCTTAGATTGATAATTTCATAATTTACATATAGCAGAGTTTGCAATGGGAAAGATTGCCAAATTTAAGTTTCACTAAGCTTGGAGTTCCGAGCTTGCTTCAAGTGATTTTCACCTATTTGGATCACTAAAACGATAGATCTGCAAGAATATAATTTTTTGAACAACCATAACAGTATGTTGATTGATTCGAAAATATCAATGAATTTATGGTCTTGCCCTAACTGCAACCCAGCCATATCAATCAGTAGCTCCTTTGCTTTTACTAACCGAATTTCGAACTAAAATCTAATCCTAAAGTATTCGAATCTGTAAACTTGCAGGATTTAACATTTGAAGCATTGACATATTTGGATCAACAGAAGTCAGGGTTAGGTTAGTTCTTAAAAGAATAAATTGCATCTTATTACCCATTGAGTAATGAAGTAACAATAAACTTGTTGGGTAAATGCTGAAAGAATTATACTTATTCTTCTATGCTTTCAATTTCATGGTTCAAATGATAAAGAATGATAAAATGATAATTAGGTTAATTATGTATTTGAATAATTAAGCAAATCATATTATAAAAATTAGAGCAAAACTATGTAGGGATATTCTTTTATGGAAAAGTAAAATAAACTTTCTTTTGAAGAATTTTTCTCACAAAAATACCATACTCTCTAATGTCCTCTTTAGAATATTGAACTTGAAATCCTCTCAATTGGAAAATTGTAAAAAAATATTTCTTTGATATAGACTATTTGAAAAAAAAGTTTCCTAAAATTTGTATTTTCAAAGTACTCATTCTTTAAACTGGTAAAAGAGGAGAGAGAGAGAGAGTATCTTACATCATAAAGGATATACTTGAAGTCAATTTTATGATTTAGACAAAACATATGACAATGTATATATTTTAATGATTTTATAACTTCCTTCAATATGTTGAAATATTTTTGTTTTCTGTACAGCGTCATATTCACTTTTACAGGTTCGAAATAGTGATAATGTTTACAGTATATAATTTGATTGTCTTCTGATCCACTAAGATACTGCAAAACTTTTAAATCATATAAGATTAAATTGTTATTGAAATTGAAAAGTGAATAATGTCTATGAATTTGAACATCTTACATTTGCACTGGTTTCTATGTAATTCTGATTCTACTGCCGTTTTTCTGAAAAGAAATAATAAGAACACAAAAAAGCAGTAACAAATAGATAAATAAACAAACAATTTTTCTTGTTTAGATCTTTCTATGTGTAATTTATACTGATAAAATTCTCTCACTATGCAGATAATTGGATTGATTACAGAATTTATTGGGAGGAAGAACATTATTATAAAAATGTAAATATCTTCTTTTATCGTTATAACAGTAAACAATGATAGAAAACCTGTAGGGTTAGTTAGAATTTTATATAATCATAAACAAGTGACAATTTGAAAAAGTTCATGTCTAGCTATTAAGATTATGATACACTTTCTCTCTAGTGTCATGCGGAGGAAGTAAAGGAAATATTCACATAAAATAGTTAATGGAATCCAACATAAAATATTTGAGAAAATGACAAATATGATCATTTTTATAGGCTTTGCTTTTGATTTGGAGTTAAAACCCAAGCTATCTAGTGCCTCTCTTGATTCTTTCACAAATAAATATATCTTTATATAACAAATTATTATAACTATAACAAATATAGACAAAACTATTCCAAATATGATAAATGAGAATGTCCATCCCTCATTGATAGTATTCTCAATTAGAATGTTCAAACAAATTCTAGTTTTCGAATGAAAATTCTAAATTTGCAAATGAAAGAAAAGGTGAAAATGGTTTATAAAATACTGAAAAATATATAATATAACTGGAATGAAAGCATTTGGTAACCCTGCAAACAATGATGAAAATAGGATAATTGAAATGAACAAAAAAGCTCTCTTCCTGAAAAATGTCACTTGAACACCATGATTTATAATAGCGTCACTTCTCTCAATAGCTAACAAGACAATACTACAAGATGACATATTTATGGAAAATAACGCCGTAAAACCCAAAGCTTGGCAGGCAAAGCTATATCTCCATGCATGTTCAAAATAAATGTAGTCATTACCAAAAATTGCATCAGCAATTAAGATGATTAAGATATAGATTGAGAGAAGAAAATCTCCAATGCAAAGAGTGGTTTGCAAACAAATAAATTGCTTCTTTTGAATATTTTTTTTAATGGTTATTACAAGAGTTGTAAAATTTCCAATAAAACCAAACATTCCATAAAACCAAAACATCGTTTTAACAAAAATTGATCCTATAAGATTTGAACATGAATTGAATCCAGTTGAAGGCGGTGTGCATATTACGCTACTATTACTGAATTTCCAAGCAAAACAGCATAAATTAAAGTAAATACTAAATAGTTTTTTAATCTTATTAATGTTTTTAAATACTAAATTTGCATTTTTTAAAGGTAAAACTGTGTCATTTAGATGCAATTCTGCAAGATTTGGAAGTGAGCCGAAAAATTTTCTATCAATAGTTTTTATATTAGAATTTGTCATTTTGAATAATGAGAGCTTTTTAAATTGAACACCATTTCTTAGTTCAATTGATTTTATATTTGTATAAGATATATCCAAAATTCTCATGAATATAAATCTAGAATTATTTAAAAAGTTTAAATTGTCTATTGGATTTATTGAAATATCCAAATGCTGAAGAAGATATCCACTAGAGTTTCTACCATTAAATTTAATAAGGTTTGTCTTTTTCAATATAACAACTACTAAGTTAGGAAAAGTTTCCAGATTAAACTGTTTTATGTTATTATTTTCAATATGAATTGAAATTAAATGAAATGAATGGTTCATTTTTGACAATTGAAACATTTTCCCAAATACTGATAGCTTTTTAATATAGGGCTGGTTTGTTGTTATTGTTGAATAAGACTTTGTCTTGCTTATAAAAGTTTTATATGAACAAGAAAGGTGATATATATAGTTTTCAGTACAAGGCGTATTTTCCTTATTGTCGGTTTGTCGAATATGACAAGCAAGTTCGTCACTGCCGAAAAGGCAATCAATAATGCCATTACAAACTTTATTGACGAGTATATAGAGAGTTTGGTTTTTACACTTAAAGAAACCTCTTGGTTTAAAAGTTTCTAAAAAAAGTATTTCTGCTATTTTTCGTAAAAGATTAAAACAAAGCTTTTTACCACAGTTAGATTCATCATCTCCATAAGGACAATGTCTAATTTTATCGCAATACTGCTCAATGGAAATGCAAAAGTTGACACCATAACAAAGAAAATGTCCAGGTGTGCAATGTAATAATTTACAATTTGAAAGTTCATTGTAAGGATAATGAATTTTTGTTAATAAACCTCCACTACTTCGGTAGGAGAGTATGCAGTAGGACTTTGCCTTATCTTTCATGAAAGATCTTCTTACATCATTGTAGTGTGGTTCACATTTCGAATAACTTTCATCATTTTTAGCTAAGCAATCAAATTTTAAATCACATACATTTTCTTTATAAATTAACTTTTTGCCACAAGAAATGATTGATTTGTCTAAAATAAAAATGTTGTATTGTTTTCGTACTGAAAACCAACTAACTTTGAAAATTTTGCATTTTAGTAAAATATGCAAAATCTTCGTCTGTCTTGTCAAAGCAATGCCTCTCTCCATCAGTGAAATTCTTGATTGGTATACATTGCCCATTGGAGCATTTTCTAGTTGAAAGACATTATAGACTAAGAATAATGAACAAGAAACAAGGACAAGCAATTATTTTAAATAATTTTCAAATATTTACAAAGAGTCTTTCGTATCGCAAGAATTTCTTTCTGATAGAACAAAAACGATATGTCAATTTGAAAATGTAAAATTACTTAAAAAGAGAAAGTAACTGATATACCACAAAATATTTCATCAGATTCATCTTCACAATCATTAACAAAATTACATACTAGACTATACACTATTACTTCTGAAGAATTTAAACAATGGAACATATCATTATCATATTTGTCACAATCTCTCTCATCTTCTCCAGATAAACAATCATACTTTTCATCACAAATATACAAATTTGAAATACAAACTCCATCCGTTTCACATAAAAATGTATTCGGAGGGCATTCAACCACTCCATTTAAAGATAAATAGAAGTTGACTGAGTTATTACTTTTAATATCTGAAAAAATTAAAAGAATCTATGCCTAAAAACAACTATAAAAAGTGATATTTAATATAAAGAAATGACGCTAAATTACTAAATATTTCAATTTAATCAAGTCTTCCGTATGATTCCTAAAAATCTCTCTCAGTTTTGTTTTGAAATTCAAAAGAGGGAAATGGAGTAATGACAAAGTTTTTGTAGTTACAGCAACAGATAGACTTATTCATTAAACAATCAACAGTTTGGAAAAATCTTAAATAGATTATTACCTATCAAGATCCCATCGCAAAATTCTAGCATCCTTGGTCCTTTTTAGTCAAAATGTTTTTAATCAAAATCCAGCAGTATCTTTATTTGGGATCAACAGAAGTCAAAATATATTCATCCTAAACAGGCTTTTATGGCTGTGAATCTAGAATGGGTCTAGGATGGTTATCTCTTCCAAATGAATTTCCGGAGAGAATTACAAAATAGACAGATATATTATCGATTTTCGAACAAGGTTTTGCAATAATGTTGGAGGGTGTCAATGTTGCACATGATCGCTTCAATAACGGATATTGGGATAGTATTAAAATTCGAATTCGAAAGCCTTTGATTGACAGAGGCAAAGAGAATATGTAAATTATTATAAGAGTTCTTATTGACAAGACCTCACTTGAATAGTATAGATAATGTTGTTAGGGACTGGATATTAAATTAGGGTCAACTCCATAAAACAAAGTATTGGTATTTGAACAGCTATAACTCAATGTAAGCTGCAAAAACTGATATTTTAGGAATCGTACGGATAATAAGATAGGAACAGCAAATTTTAAAAAAGTTGTTTCGCATAATTTCTGATTACTGATAATTATTATAAAAATTAAAATGCATTAAGGACATTAACTAATAATCAACATTTACTAGGTGATTTCTGACAAATGAATTTTTTTATATCCAAATGGTTGCAATATGAAGGGGAGACTGATACTTCCTTTAAAGTTTTCTCTTCTATTGAAATCCCAAATGCGTAGCATTCTCTTATAGCACTTAAAATATTGCTAACGCCAATTTTAAATGAGTAAATGTCAAAATAATTTATAAACGAAATTGCGTCCCTCTTCTGAAAAAAATTATTTCTGAATTTAAAGTTTTATGATTGGTTATACGCCAAAAGATGTACACTATTAAGAGAGTCAGATTTGAGAAGATACTCTTGAGGAAAATTACTGGCAGTGGCCTTAACTACTGCCTGTCTCCCATTCAATTTTTCATATAATTCTAATTGTATTTAATTCATTAGGTGCTAATGATATTGATATGAATTTGAATTGGAATTTTACTATTATATAAAGCCAATGTTCCTAGAGGAGTCTTTTTTAAAACTCCACTTTCGACAGTCGTAAAAAAGGAGAAAGTGAATTTTGCATGAGGTAAGATGAAGTCGGCTAAAGTAAGATTTCTTTTTTGGCATATTTTTGAAATTTCTTCAATAGAATATTCGTTTTGTTGTTTAAATATATAATAACAGGTATCATATATTATGATCGCATTTTTTTCATTACATTCAATTACTGTAAACATTTTAGATAGTTAAGGGAAATCTATTGGCAGTTCACTATCAAAGTAGCCATTTAGTTACCAATGACTTATTTTCAATTACAACTATTATTACCAAAAGCTTTTTCTATATTTCTTTCAATCAATCAATCGATAAATGAATAGCTACTTCTATGAGGACTTTGGCAAAGTACTTAATACCAATTTCTTTAGAACAACTTAAAGAAAATAAAACATGTTTGTCACGTTTTCTGAAAAATTAGAAAAAATTTTTTTCAACTTTCGAACTTTTGAAAACGGACCTTTTATTTTTTTCAACCACGTAACTGCATTGATTCAAGTCCAAAGTACTGCACGAAAGAGTTTCAAGTCTTAATCCATAATTCAGTTTGCATGTTTGGTCGTATTTTACGATTGTTCCATAATTAAAACCGAAATTTTTACAGATTATTTGAACTTCATGATATGAAAATGTTTTAAAATGAAACCAAACATCATCTATCAACATTTGGAATATTCCAACAAAATTATTATAATTATGCTGATCATTCAAGTACAAGTGTCCTAATGTCTTACTGAACAACTGAAATTTTGAAGCTAAAAAGAGAATGAATGCAGGTTGCTTGCGAATATTTAAAAGTACTTTTCATCTGCCGTTGGTGATGGAAACATATAGGATTTGCCAGATAGACAACTTCATTCTCTCCTCCACTTTTGTCCTCTCCTGTCCTTAAAATACATTGTTTTACACTTCCCATAACTATTTTACAATTTGAAAATAAATAAGGTTCTGCTACAGAATCTATACTAAAGTGTTCATAATTCATAGTTAATGATGTCATATTCCTTTGTTGGCAAATAAATTTATTTAAGATAAGTTCATCCTCCTCGGACAATTTACCATCATTGTCGTTAAGCAAAATGAATTGAAAGCTACAATATGATTGACCAAAACTTTTTGACACACACTGATATCTTGGATAATTAATGCGACCTTGCTTTTGATAGTCTATTCTTTTTGCTTTGTTTTCAATAATTTGAATATCTGAAATCAAATAATGAAAATAATTTAGGCAACAATTTAATAAATGAATTTTCAAAATTGAAATATAAGACCGTTAAGATCAAAATAATCGCATTCAATTGGAGAAAAAGTCTTTTTATTTTCGCCATTTGATATTTTTATATAAACTTTTGAATTAGTTTTATTAACAATAGCAAAGGATTTTTCATTAATTTCGTATGGACGTATTTCAGGCTGTATATATCTTGATGTTTTGCATATGGAATTGTCAGTATCATTCAACGACTTTCGAACTATGTAGATGGTATCTCTCCTTACAAACGCTAAATTATAGAATTTATTATCTGGGCGATGATAGGCAAAGAAAACTAAAAGTTGGAGAAAGAGGAATAAATGCAAAACAGATATTTCTTTTCATAAGTATTTGATAAGATTAGAAAGTAAGTAGACTTACATTCAACGTTTTTCTTGTAGCAACGCAGAGAATAAATCAATTTATATTTAGCAATCCAGCTATAAACATTAAGGTATTGAAAAATGTTTAAAAACAACAGGAAGGCCTACATCCAAAAATCGATACATGTATACATACTATTTACAACATTTCCCTCTTTTTACATATGCAATTTTAGATATTTTTTTCATTTTATAAGTCAGAATTTTACCATAACCACTAAAAAAATTGAATTTTCTACACAAGCTTTTAGCATTCCATTTATGCTTTGATAGTCTGGAAATTGAATAATTGAAATTGGTTTTAGGATGATGAATTTGTATTATTCCTGTTATAGTAAATTGATTTGTTTCTAACACATTTATAGATAATACATTTGATGAATAGACTTTTCTACTAGTAACGTAATTAAATTTAAAAGAGAGTAAAAGTATCAACAGACAAAGAAACATTTTTCAAATTGTCACTAATTTTATATTTGACGATTTATATACTTTATCAGCAAGCAGATATTTAAGATATTAATTACCATTCTTTAAAAACAGACTGAACTTTTTAATCAGCTTTGAAAAGAAGACATTTCTCTTGAAATTTGTTGCTGTAAACATTTACTTTTAATATTATTTTCAATCTGCAAAAACTGTATTCAAGTCCTTTTTTTTAATTTAAATATAAAGGTATAATAACCTTTATGAAATATAATTTTAATAGCTTTATTTACATATAAATTGTTTATCAGATCCATACGAGGAAACTACAGACTCTAAAAACAATACTGTTGACGCCCTGATAAGGCTAAAGAATTTAATCTTCTCGCTAAGCAGCGAAGATTATCATAGATGATCGTAAAACATCCATGAAATTGAAATTTTACCCAAACCCCCTTAGTTTAAATTCATTTATTTTTCTACACCCAAATTTAACTTGCACCACAAAGTTTCCTAACAATGTTCGTTTTCTGTCGATCCCTGAAAGTCATCCTTTTCGTTTTGGTATATGATACCCTCTTTGGAACAAACCGAAGTGGTAATATTTGTTGTTAAATTGTACCAAATACCTGGTTATTGTGAAACTGGTAAGCCTAATCTTAAATTTAATTTTCTACCTATATCCAATTGAATCCACACAAACTGATTTGTGTTTTTTGTATTTTCTACCTAAACAGAACGTTATATACTAACGTTCCGTTCACATTACATGATATGAGTGAATGTGTGTTAGTGTGCGAGTGTCAGTGTCTGAGCGTCACTTAAGAAGGGAGTTTGACTTAGCCCAGAGTCGGGACAGTCCAACTTGATGTTATGCCACATCGTTGATAACGACGTGGCATGAACGTGGCATGAATGTGGCAATACAGATGAGCACAGTCAAACACCCAATTAAGTGACACTAACAAAGTATAAAAGGGAGTGAATGTAATAGAACGGTGTGAGAGACCAAAAGAATATCAAATAAAATTTATACGAAATTCTTAGGAATTTCGTGCTATAAGCGAAAAACAAAATCTTATAAATCATGTTTCACTTTGATTGCAGTTGAGTGTAAATGGATGATACTCTCATTTTTAATTTAGACATAAAAAATTTCAACTTTCTATGAATTGTTTGTCATAAAAAATGATGACAAAAATTCTTGTGTAGATACCCACAGACTAAGATTGAAAGGAGGCTAACCATTACACTTTTTGATTTAATAAATGCTGGTGAGTGTCTCATACTTTAGTGTCCTTCTACTGTTACTGACACTAGAGATACGGGTGATTGATTGAATTAAGGATCGAATAAATTTGCAATATGTACTATTGCGCAATTTTTTTGTCTGCAATTGCAACTGATATAAAATATTTAGATGTTAAAATTATTTTAAGTATCAATTCTATAGTAGAACTGAACAGATTAGAAGAATAATGTGAATAGTTAAATTACGTTCGAGTAGCATTCTCGGTGAATGCAAATATTAGCTATTCGCATAGTTAAACTATATGAATATGTATATTGAAGAAATTCTCTATTATATCTAAAACAAAAGAAAATCTATACTTTTATTTATACAGTTAGAGGATGAAATGAAACTTAACAAAGAAACAGAGTGAACAATTTTCATTGTTTGATATTTATACCTAAAAATCTGTTTACAAATTTGAACTACTCGAAAAAAAGACTATCTTCTTGTAGAATTGATTAATTAATAAATCAATTAATAAATCAATTAATCAATTCGTTCAATTGTTTAAACATAGTAGATGATTGCTATGAGAAAAATATAGAAAATGTACTGATATTATCCTTTCCTGCGTCAAACAATGTTTATACCAAGTTCTAGAGAAACAGAAATATCACTAAAGTATTAAGTTCATTTAATGAAATAAAGCTTATTCTCAAGAAAAACTCTTTCTCTCAAAGTCTAAGATTCGAAAAAATATGATTAACATATTCAGTACTGTAATTGCTGAATACATCGATCAGACACATATTCCACGCTTTGTAGAAAAGCAACGCTGTTCAATAAATCGTTTTCTCACATCCTCTCCTTTAACGCTTCAAGAATTTTCGATAAGGTTGAGAGTGTTCTTAATTGATTAATAATCAAGAAATTTCCTCTTGGTTGTCATTTTGCTTAAATATTTACCTTCAGAATAATGTTATATTCATTAACCTCTATTCTTGTTTTTCTGTATTTCACCCCTGATTTCGGAACGGGAAATTCTGGTAGAATCATGAAATTATTGTATTGTTGTATAATCCATTTAAAAATTCTTCATATGTAGTGTTTCATAAATTTGAAAAATTTGAAAATTCACAATTGGATCCCAGTTTAAGTTATAAATCAGTAGAATGGAATGCAGATTTTGATTATGTTCCAAGTCTTTATGTTTGTCTTACTGTATGTGATAAAGAGGAAGGATGCAGGTAAATAAAATACCAAATTTAACTTTAGTAATGCTTAACATGAGTACAATTCTACAGAGCTGTTGATTATGATACTTCGAATAAGAAATGTAACTTAAAAAGAGCATTTTATGGTATAGTCTCAAGTGGTCCGCAGAAACAAGTCTATGCTAAAGTTCATAAAGGTAGTAATCAGCCATAGCCCTATTTCTCGGAAGAAACTAAGGGAACATTTAGAGAATTAATATATCGACTATATCTGTTTAAACATTTCAAGAACAAATTGAAATATTTTCTCGAAACAGTCACCGAATTTAAACTTTATGAGAATTCTGAAGAAGCTCCAGATTTCCCTCTAGAATCTTTAATCTTTAATTCTACCTTCCTAAACGGAACAACACTAGAATACTGTCAGCAAATGTGTAATATTGATACATTATGCAAGTTAGTAAATCTTTAAACTTTCTTGATATTGTCTCGTCTAACTGATACGCATCTTTTAGAGCAATTTCGTTTTACTCTAGTACAAATATATGTTATTTTAAGAGTAATTTTATGGGAAAAGTGGAGAGTCCAGGTTGCAGTTTATACGTGAAAAAAGGTACAAATACAATTATCTTTTTTACCAATTACTTCGTTCTGACAGATTTTTATTTCTTCAGAAATTTCATATCAATATAGATTGTTTGAAGATTCAATTCCAATTCCCAGTCTACCGTTCACATCTATAAAGTGGGCGTCATCTTCGCGAAAAGTTGAAAATGTTGAAAGTTGTCTTCTTCAATGCAACGAAGATATTATTTGCAAGTTTGTTTGAATTATTAAAACTAGTGTACTATCATTTAGTATTTTTGTCTTTTACGTAGAGCAATTGAGTTTAATGTTGAAAGTATGGTTTGTAATTTAAAAAGTGGCTTTTTTGGCAAAAACTTTTCTTCCGGCCATAATACGTACGTTAAACTAGAAAAAGGTAAACTTGGTTTTCATCATAAACATTTAAATTTCACTTCAAACTATCTTCAGATTTAAAATATAACCTTTACGATAATTCTATTGTTAAAGATGATATACCTTTTACACCTTCAGTATGGCAATTGTCAAACCAAAAAGTTCCAGACATAAGCATATGTCTGGATATTTGTAATAGATACGGAGAGTGCAAGTTTGAAAAATTCAATTTTCGAATAGTCTATTGAATACTATTTATAAAACAATTTCCTTCAGAGCAATTGTATATGACAGCGAAACATTACTGTGTTCCTTAAAAAGTGCCTATTCTGGAAAAAAGTATAAAGCTGGACATAGATTGATAGTAAAAGCACAAAAGAGTAAACATAAATATATTAACCGTATCACAATTAAATTCTTTCAAATTAACAGTACAGAATTTTCAATTTATTGAAAATTCAGCTATGGTTCCTAACAATCCATATGGTTCTTTTATTTGGGGACAACATTTTAAGAATGTTACTAATGTTGAAGAATGTCTTGAAGTATGTTCAACCGAGGTTTTATGCAGGTATATCGACTATTTTTTAACTCTTTCTGTTCAGATTTTTCAATTAGCGAAAACTTTTTCAGAGCATTTGAATTTCGAAAGGCCGAGAAAATCTGCTTTTTAAAGAAGATATATGCTGGAAAAACGAATAGTATGGCATTCGATATATATTTTAAGTTTGAAGCTGATGAAAATCGATGTGATTAATTATTATTGACATAAATTTAATACAAGCCATAGTATACCTTGGAAATGATTATTCAACAAAAAATCTGTGAAATTTGTCTATACACACAATGTAAAACGCTTTCACAACACTGAATATTTATCTAGACAGTAAAAGCTTAAATAGAGTTAAATTAAAGGAAGTAGAAATTCTTTAAAGCACCCACTGTCCCCTACTGTCAAATGTGTGAATACAGAGTATTTGGAAGAAAATTCACAATGAAATGCTCAATCTGCTTTCATCAATTCAATTATCATAAAAATTGCATTTCAAGGAATATTAACCTTTATTATTATATCATTCATATTTATTTCTATAAAGTAGTCCGCATAAAAATTGGAACACCATAAATTTTGATAGGCCGAACATTATTCTATTTTTTTCTGTCTTAAATATTAGATTAAACATAGGAAAAGAGTAAAAATGTTTGGCAATGAAGACACCTGATAGAAGAACTAATAAGGAGATGGTAAACAGCGAAGAATTTTTGGAAAAGTAACATTTGAAATTACTTCATCATTTCTTAATCAAATCCGAAGTTTTATTTTGTCATATCAAAAAACAAAATCTTTATAATTATTATTGCCATTTTTATGGCATGTCTGAGAAGTATGGTACAAGACTAAGAAGTAGCTGCTCCAGCGAAAGAAGCACTTCCTCACGAAAGAGAAAAAGAAATAAATGGGAAAGTGAAAATGAAAGAGACGACATAGAATTGGTAGAGAAGCAGACGGAGAAGGAAAGAAAGATAGCTGTAACGCCAGAGAGGCATTACCAAGCTAAAAAGGAAAGTCTATTGAAAAACTGTTCTAGAACAGAAACAATTAACGTTTTTGGAAATTGAGAAATTGGAAGTTTTTGGCCAAAACTTTTTGAAGCACAATTACCATCGTCAAATACTTTGGAATGTATCAATGTCGGTTGTTATAATTTAAATAAAGAGTATTGTAGAAATTAGAGTATTTAAACTTTTAAATACTCTGTTAATGAACTTTCTTTCAACACTCGAATGTACAAATGATAAGCATTCCCCTGTTAACCAAAACCTATATGAAGCTGTTGTTAAATTCTGTGAGAAGAAGATAATATGTGGAAATTTGATGACATAGTTCCTGAGGTGCAAAATCAGATTCAATAAAATTGGTGCAGTAACCTTATGGCCCATTTATATTCTTTTTTTGAATGGAATGTGGATATTTTTTAAATATCTGCCTAGAAAAAGGATAAATCATCCTATTCTAAAATGGACGATAAGATCTCAAAAATAGTGCTTGCAGTAAAACGTCAATAAATTTAAGCCAGTTTTTCTGTTCTTTTGTAAAAGAGCCATGACATATATTGTAGGATTAAGATTTAGTCATATAGAAGATTATTGATTTTGTAACAATATGGTTAATACTCGTAAAAGAATAATTAAATAATAGTTAACATAAGTTTTCAATAGAAAACTTGCATTTTTGGGAAAGATTGTGATTTGTATAAAGTTTTAGGTTGAATTAGGTTCTGAATTAAGAATTAGTGTTGGGGTTGAGTTAAAACTTTAAATTCATCAACATTTTCTGTCATATCCGTTGAACACTAATAGAATAAAAGACTGCGAACGCAGAGCTGTCCCCTAACCCCCATAAGCGTAGTCTAATTGGTTTTATGTCTACATAAACAAAAGAAAAACACTTAAATTAGTCAAAAGAAGGTTTAGTTTAAAAGCAAAATGGATTCAACTCAATACATTTAGCTTGTCACAATTGAAAAAAATATTTTCATATTTCTCCAAAATGAGATAGGAAGCAAATTTAGTTCTTCCCATTTCAACACGAATGCAAAAGTAAATAAGTCTTCTACTTTTGAGGTTGTTTGCTAAAAATAGAAAACAAAATATATTAGTGTTGTGTCTCTGCAACTAAGGAAACTGAGAATTAGTATAAAAGCTTCAACGCACAATGTAGCCTGGTATTTCGGTGTAAAGTCTCAGAGAATCAATCATAAGCAAAGATGGGGATTTGCTGCTCAACAAATTCTGTTGTTCCAATTTACAATATGGCTGGTTTGTCAATTCAATTTTAATGTTTTAATTTTTTTTTATTTTTCTTTTCAAACTCTTTAGAAATTCAAAGGCAACTTGAAATTGTTCAAGATGATCTATTGAGAGAATTTCAAGATATGGGCTTTCCAACTAATACTAAACTTCGAATGGCAAACATTGAATGGTACCAAATGGTTCAACGTAGGGGAATACCTTTACCTCCAACACTTATTTACCCAAATCCATTCACAAAAGAGGAAATACTGCGTAACTATGATTTTACGAAAATAGATAAATTTGCTTTATCAAAGAAATCATCATGTTTTCTATCAAAGACACCAAGTGACGCTGTAGCTAGTTTAACAAGAAGATATAGAAATGATGAGATAGAAAAGTTTAGAGTACTCTTTCGTTGGTTTGCATCTTTAAATCTTCATTCTATTAACTATAGCGATGTGAAAGTGAACGAAATTAGATATTTAATGTACCAAATACATAGAGGTCAAATGTCGCACTCTGAAGTACTATGCTGGATTTGTGTTCACGCAAATATAGATTGTATAGAGATCAAAGGTCATCAGAAACACGAGCAATTTGATTTTGGAGAAGAATTGACTGATGATTTGCGAGGCTCTTGGAATGCTGTCCGTCTAAACAATCTATGGTTTCTTTGTAATGTAAGGTTTGCCTCCCGTTCAGTAAATGCAAATGAAAGGGTATATTCCCCACTTCTGAAGTTTTTCGAAACAAAAGTTTATGAACGAACACTTACATATAAATACAACGATTTCTATTTCCTAACGAATCCTGAAGAAATGATTTACAGTCATTTGCCAACAAATGCTAAACACGAGTTACTGGCTAGAGAAGTTAGCAATCTAGAATTCAGAGATCAAGTCAATCTTTCACAAAATTTCTTCAGTTTGCGCCTTGGCATTGTCTCTCACCCAAAAGGTAAAATCATAGCTAATTCCATAAAAAATGAAATTATCATACAGACAAACGAGAGTCTTCCAGTATTCTTTTGGAATGAACTCTTAATAGATAATAGAACTTGGCTAACGTCTGAAGTCAATGATAGGGTACAAACGGGAAATGTTGACTCGCAAAAGTTTATCGCAATGTTTCAAGACAAACAGAGACATTTATTAATTATACGACTCAGACTTCCACAATCTGCCAGATATAAGCTTCAATTGTTTGCTAATAGATACAAAGAAAAAATGACATACCTTAATTGTTTGGAATATGCTATCAATTTTACAAAATACGAAAATATAAACGTTGATCCTTTCCCACATGTTCATCAAAAGGAACTTGGGCCAAATTATCGAACTACTAAGTTGAATTTTATAAAAATGACTCCTGAATTAGGAATGTATTATACTTCTGATAGTTTTACTGAAATTCGCTTTGAAGCAGATGACGATGAGTTTGACATCTATGTTGTCATTACAAGCTGTGGGTACACTTCCGAATCATTGAGAAAGTATTGCATCTCAACATTCGAACACAGGCGTGGACTTGTCAAATTCTATTTTCCGGATTGTGGAGAGTATGGTATCAATATTTATGCAGAAAGTAGAAGACCTAAATATTGTTGCAGTTGTCTCTGCTTCAACTTTTGTGAAAAAGACGAACCGAATGACTACCCGTCTTTGTGTTCTTACATCGCTGTGTGCACTCAAACACCAACGAACACAGTCATTTTCCCTAAGAATGATAGGATAACAATTGGCAAGAGGACTGCATTCCTTAGATTAGGGTTGGTTGTTGACCAAAATTTCCAATCCTATCAACAATGCAGAGAATCCATAAACTTTAAATTTAATAAGAGTAAAGCTTGTCAATTTAAGATTAAATTACTTTCATTTACCGACAATGAAGAGGAGATTGATTGCAGCCAATATGCATTCATTGAAAATTCTCTGAACAGTGTTAAATTTTTTCTAAATTTTCCATATAAGGGAATGTTTAAATGTTTCATCTATGGAAAAAAATTGAATTCTAGGAAAAGTTACAAATTAATCTATATTTGCTACTTTGATGTGATTCAAGCAGCTAATAATGTAATTAGTTTTCCACAAATAACCGATAAATGGAGAATCAGCGAAACTCATAGGATCATCGAACCACTGAGGAATCTTCATTGCGACGAATCTGTACAATTCCAAATTACAGGAATTCAGTGTCAGAAAATGATTTGTCGACGTAATCGACGCAGAGACAATACTAATAATGACGATGAAAACAGTGGAAGTGGTGATGGTGATGCATGTGACGATAACAATGATAGAGATGATGATATAATCAACTTTACGTGCGAAAATGATGTTTGGACTACTAATGTTGATACTGGCAATCAAACAGACGATTTAATAATAGAAATTAAATTACGCGAACGTGCAAAATTCTTCACTGAAATTTTAAGGTACAAAGTTTCTGAACAGCCAAGAATCGAAGATGAATCTGGAGAACGGAAGGAAGAGTTAATAGCAGTTAATAATGACGCAAAAATGGATACTAATGAGGTAAGAATTGAGCAGATTAATTGGTTATTGGAATTGGAGAAGCATGTTTACATGAGTGAATTTATTAATGAAGATCTGATCAAAGCAACAGAAGATAGTCAAGAAAAGATAAATGTAAGTAACGTATAATTAATTATTGCTAACATAGTAGAAAACTACTATTATTCTGTTTTTTTTAGCCAATGGAACTCGATTGGGAGAATAGACTTCATAATAATGAAGAAAACGAAAAAGAAAGAGATGGAGAAAAAAGAGACAAAGGAGAAGAAGGAGAAGTTGAAGAGAAACCAGAAGCAAAAAAAGAGGGCGATAATGAAAATGGAAATAACGAGGAGAGAAAACCGGAAGAAAGTCAAGAAAGAGGCGCAGAAGCGGCTGTTGCAGAAAAGAGAGATACGAAAAATGAAGCATATAATATAAGCTTTATAAAAAAAAGTATGTTTTCTATGTTTTCTCATATTACATTGTCTTATTTCATTAATTATTCTTTGTGATAGAATTAAACAAAGCAATAGAAGATCAAGACTACAAAAGAATGATACCTGTTATACAGTTAGCATCGGAGGAACCATATTGTCATCAATTGAGAAATGAATTACTTACAGCTAATGAACTAATGGAAAATTTGAAACAGATTGAAATGTTAAAATTGAGAATATTAAAATTAGAAGAAAGACTTATCACTGAATTGCATAATTTAAATCCTCTACCAGATGTTGTACATACAGTTATACAAGCAGTACTACTGGTTTTGTCAATATCTGAAGCAGAATCTAAAGATTGGAAGGAATGTCAGCTTTATATTAAATTTATTTCTTCTATGTCAATACTAAAAAAGATAGATGAACTAAATATATTGAAAATTCATCCTGGTATTATACTAAGAGCTGATGAGATATTATCTTCAGTTGATTTAAAACTAGTGACAAACGCTAGTAGAGCAGGAGCTGCAATTTTCGCATGGCTTAAGCAGATTATAGAAATCTATAAGAGAGTATATCATGATCAAATATCAAGATTTAAGCCTTCTGGAATTGAAGAGCAAATAAGATTTTTTGGAAAGAAATAAACTATTATATATCTACAAAACTTAACATCATTTTATTTTAAACATTGTAGTTAGTGTGTTTTGTTTGTTTTTTAATTGTTAATAATAAAACTAATAAGGTGATAATGATACATTTAATTCTCTTTCTTCTGATTATAAACGTTAATCTATCAATTCTAAATCAATTGGTTGAATTATATATGAATTCCACCAGTTTAACCATTAAAAAAATTGAAATATATTGCTAATAAATGCATGTGAGAAATGTTACATATTATGTAATAGGTGAATCCCTTAAGGAAGGGTTAAAGGCTAAAGGGTTAGCAAATTTTTACAATGCCTTCTATTATGTATCACATTGTCCATTAAGATGTGAATTCTTTCTGCTTTGAATGGCTGTTACAATTGAATGGTGAAAGTGTTATTCCTTATCACTTCCTTATTTTTATTTTCATTCCTATGGAGAATTACAGATTTTAAAATTCAATTCATAACCAAAAAAGGTCTTATGACTGCCATGGAAAAGGTTGTAAATTTAAAAATTTATTGAAGATGTCAATTCGTTTGCATGTTGGCAAAATACTACATAACATTGACTATATGAAGAAAATTACAAAGTTAAATGTTTATTATTTTGTAATGACAAACTTGCATATTTTCACTTTTCATCTTCAAATGCTGTGACATAGACTGCTTGACAGTATTATGAACCACAACTACACAAATACTTGCAATTTGTGTTATCATTTCCAGATATCAAAGAACAGTCCCAATATAATCATTGAAAACGTGAGACAATTTGTGTATCTACAGGAACAAAGACGAGAACTGTAATTGGTGGAGTCATGTCGAATCTATCTATACACTTTTTAAAATTATATCCCAAAATTTCAAT
Source organism: Dimorphilus gyrociliatus (assembly GCA_904063045.1). Taxonomy (NCBI): domain Eukaryota; kingdom Metazoa; phylum Annelida; class Polychaeta; family Dinophilidae; genus Dimorphilus; species Dimorphilus gyrociliatus. The sequence goes on along the minus strand of CAJFCJ010000044.1, from coordinate 218,314 downwards.
TTGAAAATCAAGGTTGACATGACCAACAGTTGGCCGTGGTACTGTTAAATTAAATTCTTCTGCCATTGTAATTTATACGTAAGTTTCTGGAGTTTAATTATCAGTGATATATTTTAATGTTTGGTCTAATTTTCTATGGTTGTTACTGAACACTGGTCCATTGATACAAGTATCTATGAATGATTCCCTTTGATTGAAAGACAGTTAAATTTTCACTATTCAAAACAAAACTATATGATGATTTCAAAACATGGCTTTTTACAATACCTAAGCGAATCTGCATGAAAGTCACAATCAATTAATTAACTCGACAATATTGAAACTATTGAAATTAACTATGGAAATAAAAGTCTTCTACAGTAGTAGCCTCAATAAATCTGTAGTCGATAGCACATCGCCTAAATTTGGCAGCGAGCCAAATTATCTTTACGTTTTATATATACATATTTCGTTATAGCTATTCCATTATGTTAGAATATTCAGCTTGTTTACTGATGAATTTTCAGGTGATCTTTTCAGGTTAAGAGGTAGAAATAGAGATAGATGAATGGAATGAAACTATAAGCGTTTATATACACTTTAGTTAGTTTACAGTTGGCAAATGTTATAGTTGATGTTTATCTTTAGCAAGAGGACATGACATTTATTGTGAATGTTTTCACTTTTACTTTGTTCCATCTTTCCTTCTTTTCTTATTTAGTTCTTAGCAATTTTCATGTATAAGACAAAGATTATTCCTTCGTGACTAACTTTAAAGTGTCTTGTTTTTGGTCTTTAACACCAGATACAAAGTGTTGGTAATACAATTTACAGTTTGAAGCATCTCTTGTATATAATAATTGTTAAGTGTTTAATATGAAGGATTAATAGGTTATGAACAGAATGTTATACTCTGTGTTCGATAGTGTGAGTCAGTGAATGTATGTTAGTATGGTAGCGTCACTTAAAGGAAGAGATTGACTTAACTGAAGCTAGGACAGTAGATAGAGAGCAATGCGGCACAAACGTGGCAGCGCGAATGACCACAGTCAACCACCAAGTTAAGTGACGATAGCAAAGGTATAAAAGAGAGTGAATGCATCCAGAACAGGGTGAGAAAGCTGAGAAATAATTTTAGACGGAATTGTCCGCAATTCCGTACTATAAGTGAAAAATAAATGGGAAAAAAAATGTTTTTGGTATGTATTATATGATATTCAAATGCTTTTGTAATGCTATCTGTCACAATGGAAACAGGATGACTATATCTGACCTGATCAACAGCATGTTTCATTATTTTTGAGGCATTGGTGCTATCTATCAACCATTCTTCTTGAATTCTTGAAAGGAATGTATTCAAATTTATTAAAATACCTTTGTATGACCTATATCAGAAACGTAATTTCAATGTGTATGGAGTTAGATTAACCATAACTTTAAACATATATCAAATGAATCTTTTATCATATTGCCAAAAATGCTAAAATATGCAGTAAATTATTGATCACAATCCTTTTCGTGTAATCACTAATTTTTTTTAGTTAAGTTTTCTTGTATCTTAAAAGATGTGACTTTTTATGTTGGATGAATGAAGTAGTTGTTTTGTAAGAAAGAAAAAAGTGTCTGTTTACCTGGTTTTTCAGTTGGAATTGTTGTAATTAATTGAGTTGTTAAAATTTCCACTGACTCATAGTAATAATCCTTATCTGCTTCTGTTGTAAGGTTACTTAGATCTGAATGCATATTTGTGTAAAGATTACAAAAACTTCCTTCCTTAACATATGATCTGTTATGATTGTATAAACAATTTTAGAATATAAAATGTTCAAATGGACATATTACTTGCAAACTGGAATGCTGCTACATATAATAGAACAATCGCCAAAAAATCTTCCATAAAGAGTACCACTAAATGCTCTTTGTGATATTTTGGAATAGTGTTTACCTAAAGTGTACATATAAATTTATTCACTAATATTTAAGTATATTTTATTATGTATTACTCTGAAATGGTGGAATGCCTCCTGAATGAATTAAACAGTAAAGGAAAGTTTAATTTAAAAATTGGAACAGTCTAATTTAAGAATATTAATAATTTGGATATACATTACCACAAGAACTCTTCTTGTAACAATCAGAATAGGCATTACTAGGTGAGTCTTTTATTGGTGTCTGTGATATTCTAAAATTACAGTAACTGGTTCGTTTACCAAAAGCCCTTTAATATAAAAAAACAAGATATACCTTGAAGATTGTTATCAATTTTGAAAATCTTGGCTATCTAAGATAAATTCTATAAGATATTTTGTGAATTCAATAACCTTTTTGAACTAATCTTGAAATACTTTAAAATCTGTTATATGAGTACTTACTGACATTGAGTTAGATGGTCACAAACATATTTGCACAAGTCCAAATTATTACCGTAAAATACTACAAATGCGTTTATATTTACTTGTTTCCCAATTATTACATCATAAGTACACGCTAAAAGAAAAAAGTGAATGGATGAATGAATGAATACAGATTTACATTGATGTATAAGAGAAAATACCTGCATTGGTTAATGTTAGAGTCAAAGAAGATAAAAGAATTACTTTCAATACTACCAAGATATTCATCTTCCTGAAAATTCTTATCTGAAAAATTAACAACTATCAAGAATGAAATAATTGAAGGATGCTTCAAATTTTTAACAATTAAGCACTGTTTTTAAGATCAGTTAAACTTTTTAGGTACCTATGAAAATGACAATTTCTGTTCTAATTTTTGTATATCTCTCTTTCTCTTCTTTTTATAAAGTGAAAGTATTCTGACTGGTTGCTTATTTAAATATTTCAACACCTTATATCAATTATGTATGTATGAGAGGAATCATTTTTTAAGGTATAATTCAATACTATACAATTTTTCAAGGGTTGTTGAAAACGCTTAGTTAAAAAGGCCCATTGTTTTAAACGCCCACTGCCAAAAACGCCCACTGACATGCTTAAAACGTTTACGAACCTGTTGAAAGCGCTCATTATGCGTGTTGAAATATTTATTGCTTTTGTTGATGTGTTGAGCATTAAATCAATTCAAACAATATAAATAGGCTTAATCTGTTTCAATTGCACTTAATATACAGTAGATGGCCACTCATTTTTAACTACTCCCTTTTTTTGAGGTATAATTACTAAAACTGGATTTTATAAAAGAAAAACCAGTTTTTGATAATTGTTGGTAAAGGATATTAGTTTATACATATTAATAATTATTATTACCAATTAAAAGTAGTTATTCTGTATAGTTTAATATCTAAACTAAAAATTTTACAAGGTGGCTGGGCACTTTTTGCCTATACTGTATATGTTGGCAGGAAAATGGGTAACTATATAAAACCCTAGAGATTTTGCTTAGTTGGTGCTTTGGTTAAAGTCTCTTGTTAATTTTTAAATTAAACAAATTTGATTTGAAATTAAAATGATAAGACAAAACATTTACTCAAACTCAATACGACATGGTAAAGGTATCTTGGTATCTTGGTAATTAATTTATCTTTTTGCAATTTCTCTTCTCAGTTCAACTTATAAATTACTAAAATGTGATTAATTGGTTAGTATTCTGGTTGTATCAATAAGCAAGAGCACAAAGAAAATGAGAGAGAGAGAATAGAATATTATTGTTGCTATGGCTGTTACCATGGGAAATCACTTTCTTCCTAAATATTTACTAAATTTCTGGCTGAAGGATGAAATTCTATAAATTAATTTGCTCATTGAAATCTCGTTTGTTAGTGCTGATGCTACTCTTTCAAGTCTTGGTTTTTAATATAAATGAATAATAGGCTTTTGCTCAGTTGACTTAAACAATAATCTTATTCCTAAAAGTTTTTGTTATAATCAATAAGTGCCCTTTTTGGTTTATAGATTTATGGTTATATGGTTATAATTATAACGTAATTGTTATTACTCTATAAACTATTGTTTTCGTAAAAATATAAAACATATTTCTAGTCCTATGCAACATAAAGCTATATTAAGAATATTGGAACAGAAGAATTAAAATGTTACCAATAATAAATCTCTGTACAATTCAAAAAAAAGAGCATTTACAAATTGGATTATTAGAGATTTGTCAAGGACTTATTCATTCATCTAAAACCTTAAAATAAATTGAATTTAGTTACTGTAAACTAAGTGAAAGTCAATATAAGCAGATTGGAAATTTTCTAAAAAACTGTTTTAGAATTGAAGTAATCAGTGTTCTGAGAAATAACTTTTTAGAAGATGGATTGGCAGAGATTTGTAATGGACTTGTCCATTCAGCGAATACTTTAAAATAAATTGGTTTTAGTTTTTGTGAACTTAATAAAAGTCATTATTTTGGAATTGAAATTCTGCTAAATAATTGTTCTGAAATAGAATTTAGAGGGGAATGATGGAATGGGAGTTGGACTATTGAAGATTTGCAAGGGACTAGTCCATTCATTTGATAAAGTAAGCTCATTGCATTCAATATGATTACAATGGCTTATGAAAAATAAATATATTTACTCTTAAAGTTAAAATTTTGTTAAAAGAAGGCTACTCATGAAGAAAAATTGGTTCGAAATTTAATAGGCACTATAGTATGAATTTACAGATTTATCCTAATCCTATTCCAGCTCTAGATGTTACCTTTTCAATTTTACTTCTCCTAATACTTAGTTCAGGCCTACCTATTAGCAAAACAATAGTGCTTTTATTCTTGTGAAAAAAAAGTATTGATTAAAAAATCATTTATTTTTTCTCTCTCTCAATTATCGGAATGTATTTTTCTTCTTTGAAGAAGCCTTTTCATCATATTTCCTAATATAAGTACATCTTCTTTTTCTGAATCCAAAGTTTTCATTTTCACTTCTTTTATATATAATTTGTATTGATTACTTCTTTTCTGTTTTTATGTTGATGTCAACACAAAGTGTGCTATTAGTAAAAATTTAACCAAAAGCCTAAGAAAAATTCTACTTCAACTATTATAGAATCTAGGCCAACATCTCTATTGAATGAAAGTGAATGACAATTTAAAAAATGCAAAGCTCTAAAAAGTTTTCTTATGCACTGAACTAAACAATTTGTTTTGTAGAATTTTTTGGATAATGACAAGGGTTGATGAACCTGATCGAAACACTGATGAAATACAAAGTAACGAAAGTTGTTGTTGGTAAATTGTATGCCTTAAATCATTAAAAAGAAATTATTAATGTGAGTGTAAAAAGTTGAATATTTTCAAATACATGTTTTCAGCATTTCTTCCTTAGCTTTCTTTTCCAATGACAATCTGAAAGGAAAACAAGTTTGTGTTTTCTAAAAGAAAACAAATGAAAAAGTTTAAAAATGGTGACCTTTCTACTGCTGCAAGATTTTTAACGCTTTGAATGTAACTAATAATATCGTTTAAGATGTAGATAAGTGGATTTGTTGTAGAATTTAATGATAATAAAATTGATATAATTAATGAGTATAAATCATCATTAATCTGGATATTAATAAAAAGTGATAAGATTCCTGTTGAAAAATTAGCAATGAGTACTTCTCAAATGCAAGGGATCGTGGAAAAACGTCCACAAATGAAATTCTTGAAGAATCTCCAAAGATATTTCATCAGTTGATCCTTAGTAAGGTCACACCTAAGGGTTAGAGGAAAGTGATAAAGCTTCAGCAGTCACAAAGGTGTGGGGATACGACAGAAACATCCCCAAATGCATAGTTTAACCCTAACCCTAACCTAGCCCTTGTCTCTGCCTAACCTTTTTTAATAACCCCTAACCCTTAGATGGAATCCCCCCTAACTATAAATTAAAAGCTACTTTATTCCTCCTAACCATTTTTCAATCCGAAATGTCGCTTTCAAAAATCTCACTTGGGGACGTTTTCTGTCGACCCCATTATATTATATACCTAATAATGAAACTGAGAGCCATAGTACAACATTACAGATTACACTAGCAAATACATTTTTAACTATTTTCTTTTTTTGCATTCCAACTGTCATTGACTTGATGGAATTTGAAGATTGTTGAATTGTTCGAAAGATTTTTAAATACAGAATCGCTATAAGAATACTACTTGATGGAATTATTATATTGAATAGACTAAAAATAATAAACCATCCATCTCCCATCTCACTCCTGATGTATATATTAAAGCAGATTGAAGAATTGCTGTGGATGTTCTTTTAAAGAAAATATGCAAAAAAATCAATAAAATCATTTAAAGGTGTAAAAGAAAAAAATAACTTTGTAGAGAAATAAAAGTGGAATTACAGCAAAAAGACAAAATGATCCAATGGCTATGATCAGAAATTTTGAATGTAAAGTTATAAAGGGTTTTTCAAATGGTTGCTTTATTGCTTGGTATCTCTCAAGCGCAAAGAGCAATACACTAGAAGATGCTAGCAATAGTGATATCGTCATAGATGTACCAAGAATTTTACAGGTAACACTATGCCTCCAAATTTCATCGTATTTCAAATAATCTTCGCCATAGTAAGAATCAAAAATTGCAATTGTTAAAAAGTAGAGACAAGTTAACAAATCACTGAAAGAAAGTAACAGTCGGAGAGGTTTGGATGAGAGTCTTGAAGAAAAGATAACGTAGATAACTGATGTAGAATTTTCAAATATACCCAAAATTGAAATAATCCATATGATAAAACGTGTCAAATTTCTACTAATTAGTTTTGAACATACTCTAAAGAATTGTTGAGTAGGTTCGCATTTTATTTCTTTACTATTATATGTCCACACTAAACAACATAGTGTAAAACTTTTACTGGATACTCTCTGAACATTTGTTAGTCCCTCTGCAATCGTTTTTGATGAAAATTTTGGTAAATTGGTATTACTAAAATCCAATTCGACGAGGCTATTCAATTCTAGTAATGACCAACTTTCAATAGATTTTATATCACAATTTCTCATTTTTAATATTTGAAGATTTCTTAAATATTTTAAATCTCTTTTATAAATATTTTGTATTTTTGTAAATGAAATGTCAAGGTCATTTAAATATGTTGATTTTATTTCTTTGAAGAAATTCAAAACTTTTATTTCATTTATTGACAAATTAAGATGTTGTAGAAGTTTTAATTCAGATTTTAAAATGTTTGATATATTGTTATAGTTGGTTACATTACTTAAAGTTAGATAAATGATATTTGGAAAGAGTAGAGAAGAGAAATTATCATAAAGAACAGCATCAGAAATTGTTAAATTTAATAAATTGTTGGATTTTTCAAGGTTATTTCTATGCATTTTACCTTCAACAGTAATTCTTTTGAAAATTTTACCCAAAGCAATTTTTGAATTTAAACTTTTAAAATTGCATTTCAAAGCAAAATTCGAGTATTTACGACAAATCTTTTCGTTAGGAATTTGGTATATTTCGCAAAATAATTCGTCACTTCCGTATTTACAATTCAGAATATCATTGCAAATTTTGCTGAAGTGTAAATAGAAATTTTCTTTATGACACTTGAAAAATCCTTTTGCAACAAAGTGATCTTCAGCATTCGAGGGAAGAAAACGATACCAATTATTTTTTCTTAATGACAAATATTAAACAAATACTAACCACATTCAATTTCATCATCACCGAGAGGACAGTGATCAATATTATCACATACTTGCTCTATTGAAATAGAGTATTTTTCCCTATGACACTGATACTGGCCGTACTTGCAAGTAGTATTGTGACAGTTAAATGTTAGAAATAAGTTTGTCTTAGCATATCCTAATGAGTTGTAAAATAGATAGCAATTTTTATCTCTATTTGATATGTAACTAGATGAAGTAGGTTCGTCCTGCTGATCGATGCAATCGGTTCTTCCATCCCGCCAAAGCCATTGTGGTTTACAAACCCCATCGCAGTACCCTTGACCTCGATTATGACAGGCTACAATGAGTAATAATAGGAATAACGACAAAACCACAAATTTCATCATTAACCGATTTTGTTGATTGGAATTGGGGAAGCATCAGAGTGGCAGATTTCGTCACTATCATCAAAACAATTGCGTTCATTATCACAAATTTTCATTTCATCTATGCACTGTTGGTTAGCACACTGCATTTCACTGTGTTATGTAATATTAATAACATTCATTTCTTAGTTGGCAAACACTAATGTTTGTTTGTTTGTTTACAAAAATTATACACTAGCCTTTTCGCACATTTATTATATTCTATAGAGAAAAAAAAATACAATGATTCCATAGGTAAGCGTTACATTAAATGTGGAGACGGAGCGAGACAAATGGGGGACGTTTGTCATGCGTTCATCCATCTCTCAGCCTATACAATTTTTCACTACCGCTTACCGCAACTGTCCTCATCCGATCCGTCCAGACATTCAGAAATATAGTTACAAACAAGGAAAGTAGATATGGTTTGATTGTTAGAAAAACATCTAAATTGTGGATAATTCTCGTTCGGACATTGGATTTCATCATCGTAAGAAGGACAATCATTAACTCCATCACAAACGTAGGCGACATTTATAAATATACCATCAGTTTTGCAAAAAAACATATTAGTTCTATTAAAAAGGGTCTCCAATGAAAAATGTCCAGAAGATAATTGATATTTGAAGGCTGTTTTATCAGAAATTTTAATGACATAAGAAACATGACTGTTTAATGACAGAACCCAAACAAGTACGTATTTGGTTGAACAGCTAATACTGCTAATTAGAAGCGAATTTTGATAGATGCCACTTGAATTTTAGCAATGTTTGTTCGAATATGAAAATATAATTAAACTGTATATTGTTTTGTTTTTAAATTGAAAATAGACACAAACAGACTGTAGCAAAACAATGAAATTTCTCTCAATTTTTTCAGATTTTTTAAATGGACATCTTTATTTAAATTATCAAGTTTGATGAAGGATTTATCTACTGATGGATAATCCAAAGTTGTATTAGCAATTGATATATAAGTTTTACTGTTTCTCTTTGTGTTCACTAGTTTAGCATCTAAATTGTTTTTTAGTAAAATGATTAAAAGAAGATCAATTCAGAGGGGCTTAGGCACTCAAAGGAAATGAGAAGGAATTTCTGATAAAATTGGCATTCAACTGACAAATCATTGCAGATAACATTCTCACTTTTCTCTAACCACCTCCCCTCCAAATAAATTATTCATCTAAATTCGTACATGCACTATGCACCAATCCAATATCGATGGAGGCTTCCTGCTTGAAAAATTCAGGTAAGAACAGAAAAACAAAATATTTCCCTCTTGTTGGAAAATCAGCTAGTGTTAAATTTCTTTGTTTACAAAACAATTCTCTTTCATCCAAAGTTCTAAATTCCCTTCCATGAAATAAATAATAGCACGTATCATCAATTAGTGTCGTCAGCATTGTTAAGTCTTCAGAACAATCAATAGCTGTTTGTGTGAAATGAAAAACTTTCAATATAATTGAAATATAAACAAGATTATTACCTTTCTTATTAGACATTATACATTCAATAGGAAGGGGATTTTTTTTAGTAACTTGTCTAGAATAAAGGATGAAATTATAGATATATCAACGACAACAGATGCTGAAGAAAACGTCCAAAATTTTGCATTTTTTCTATTCAAATCCCAACACATTGAATCTACATACAGTTCAACTCTATCTGTTGAAATTTCAACTTTACCATTTAAATAGACATTTTAACTTGCTTCCAATAACAAAAAGAGGGAGCGGGTAAACTCGTCCCTGGGAAAACTTGTCCTTTTTTTACAAGAGCAACTTTTATCGTTTATAAAAGAAATAAAAAGAATATTGATCCAACAAATTATTCAAAATCAAAAAAGTTCTTTGGTGATTTTGAATTAGGATTATGGACTCGTTTTGTCATCTGTTTATCTAAATTCACAATTCAAGGATGTGTTTTCCATTTGATACAAGCAGTTTTCAGAAAAATCCAAGTATTATATTATATCACATATTTAAAGTATATAATAATTTCATGTTTTTAGAATTTGGGATATGCAACTGCATATAAAACTAGTAAGACCTTTAAAGATATGATGAGAAAATTATTGGCACTTCCTTTTCTTCCTTCTCCTGGAATGCCCCATATTTTTCATTTTTAAAAGAAGAAGCTTTTGAGAAAAATGTATATAAAGATTTGTATGAATATATAGAAAATACCTGGATTAGAAATTCTATTTGGACACCAGAAAGCTGGTCTGTTTTTGGAATGAGCATTTGCACAAATAATGATGTTGAAGCATGGCAAAGGAGACTTATTGAAAAAACTTTGCCTAATTTTTGCTTGTATTTATTAGTTTATTGCTTGAAGCATGAAGCTTCTTTGATTCCAGTTTTTTAAAAGCTTCTAACAGAAAAGAAACTAAGAAAATATCAAAGGCAAATGACAATAACAAAACAATAGAAAATTTTTGATATATGGGATGAATATAAATTTGGTCAAATAACAGCATTTGATCTACTGGAAAAAACAGCAAATATTTATTCTGAATAACATTATCTTTATATTTCTCTTTGTGATTTTCATATATTTAGCATTTTTCATCAATTATATTATATACAATATTCTTTCTATTTCTTTTAAAAACGATGAAAGTTGCTCTTGCAAAAAGGGAACGAGTTTTCCTAAAAAGAGGAAAACTTTTCCCAGGGGTGAGTTTTCCCAGGAACGAGTTTTCCCTGATCCCAAAAATACATTCAAGATTACTAGTTAACTTTCTAATGGTTGCAAAAGAAAACGTTCATTTAGATATATGGTTTTACCCCATCCTTGCTTGGTTTTAAATCTCCCCTCATACTATGAATCATTAATTATTTCCATTTTTTCAAAAAAGTTGGACATTTTCTGCTAACACTTTTTCAAATACATTTTTTTAGAAACTAAACAATCTTGAATATTTGATGAATTTTTCAAACATTCAAACTTGTTAAGGATCAATTTATCAACTAAACTATCTGATGGGCTATTGAAATTTGACAATATTGTTCCATAATTAAATCCAAAAAAGCTACAAATTTTTTGTACAGTAATGTAGGACAACAGCTGGATTGATAAATATGTATTAGCTATAAAATATTGAAATTCACCAGTAAAATGAGAGAAATTTCCACCAGTCTTATCAATATATATATATGTATTTGTATTCAGATTTCGTAATCTGTGTCCTATTTTTCTTTTTTAAAAAATATTATTTTAGAGATTTTTTTATTACCAGTTTTTCTAGCTGATCCTTTACTACCACATTTAGGTTGGAAATAGCTTCTTTTTTGTGGATTTGATTCTGTCATAAAACCTAAATTACACGCAATATCTCCTTGTAAAATTTTACATTTTTTTAAGTAGGGCAACGATTTCTAGAATTAAATAGGAAAAAAAGATAAAGCCCCTTTGGCTTGGATGGAGTTTGCCCTGAGAATTTAGGACATTTTCATACCGTAATGGTTACAGGTAAATCGTATTGAATAACAGAAATAAATAGCATCCCTAACTGATGACAGATAAAAACAGCATTAAAGTTGATTTGCACTTTACTCTCTGTTAAATTATATGTTGGTAGGAATACTCCAAAAGTCTTTGATACTAAAAAGTATTCAAAGTTTGCAGTTGCATCGTTCCATTCACAATATTTTTTATTTTCAAAGTTTGAAGAACTTCTTTCTACTCTGATATCTATGCAAGTCGAGTAAAGGATAAATAATCCCTTCAATAATCCTAATAATCTCTTTACCTTTGAGGTCTTTGTATGAGCAGCTGATTTTTATCCGCGAAGCACTACTTTTAGTTGAGTTTGTTATTTTAATTGAACTAATTAACAGTGAACTTTGTGACGTAATGGGTAATGAAAATGATGCATTTGCGCATAGACTTTCTCTATGCAACCTTGAGGCATAAATATAGATTGTTTGCAGACTTTTTCTCATAAATAGACTATAAACATTGTTCTTAGTCTCAAGAGCAAAAGCATCTGAAAAACAGAAATGTGGAAGTTTGCATAAAACAGTGTAGAGAAAATCCAAGAAAATGATAGAAAAATGTGACAGCTATTTTAGATGAATAGGATTAATGAAAAGAAAGTTTTCCCATATTCATTTTCAACTAGAGATTGCCTGGTATATTGTTGTTAATTTTCCCAATTCATAGTCAGATGGATCTAAACTAAGTATTGGGGTTATGGTTAAGAAAATTACAAATACATTATAAATTTTTTCTGTCACATCATTTCTAGCATTCTTCTACTTTCTTCTTACAATGAACATCAATCTTGTAACATTTTAAATTTAGTTCTAAAGGTGATACTTTCATTCTTAAAACCCTATTTAATGATTTACTAAATTTATGATGATAGTTTTAAAAGTGTTTGAGTGATCTACCAAAGACACTGTTCATTCCTGTAACATTGATAATGATACAGTTTAACTTTACTTAATGACATATTTTTTGGTTTAGTTATAGAATGTATAGAGTCATATCCCAATTTCTCACAAATTGTATTTGTTACTGACAGTGACATATGTTGATAATTCAAAAACCAGGAAGAGGAGGAAGATTTATTGGCTGTTAATTTCTTTCCAATTATCTTTACTTCACCTGTATCAAATATCTCTCCATCCTGTTTGTTATGTAATATGTACTTGACATCTTTAAGCTGTATTTCCACTGGAGAATTAAAAAGTATTAAACAAACTAAAAAAATGTAAATTCTGGTTAGTTTTATACAATAATACCATTTTTGTCTGTATTGCAGTTTACTAGAACGTTAAATTCAATAGATGAAACATTCGAAAAGGTAATATAACAATTTTGGAAAGATTCCTTGACTTTTAAACATTTTGTTAAAACAGGGATTGGTATATTTTTATTAACTCTTTGATAAGTGCAACTCGATTTTTCAACATACATCGACATCATTTCACATACAATGAAGCATGCAAAATCTACATCTGTTCCAGCATTAAAGGCTGGCTGCAAAAAGCCATAAGTTTTTGATTGAATATGATATTTTGGGAGCATCTCTTTAGAATACGGAAAATAAAGAAAAGCCATTTGATTTTTTGTATCCTTAGCAACTGTAAAGTCTATGAAAGGATAAGATTAAAAAATTGGATTCAATCAAAAGCAACAAACTTACCATTTAAATCCATAAATGAACAAGTCATTGACTTTGTTGAATTACTCTTCTGAAGGACAAACCATGTGTTTTTTGAGAAATTAAAAGAATATATTTCAAGTCCATATTTCTCAATTTTGAATATTATTCCAGCAGAAGATGGATATATGAATTTACTTTCACCGCAAATTCTCTTTGGTGTTATTGAATTACGTTTAATAGAGAATATTTTGTTTCCAGTTTTATGAAATAGCTCGTATATGTTATCAGATAATCTTTTAGTGAACAGATCTACAAAAAAGAAAGAAATTGTCATTGCTGAGTTTTGATTGTCAATTAATTGTTTACATGTAAAATTTTTCTTTACACAAGATATCTTCATTGCACTGTCTGACATCCATAACTCCTTAAATCTATAGAAAAATTCTTTGTATCCAATTCTTACATCTTTAGATATTTAAAAGAATATAAACAAGAAACTTACAAAATGCTACAATCATTTTGCGAGTAACAATATAAAAGAAATATGTCTGATGTCTTCTCCATCTCATACAATGTGTACGAGGAATAGAATGACTCATATCCAAGTTTTTTACAAATATTATTAATGATGAAAAAATTAATATTCTTACTACGTAAAGAAAGAAAGTTACTTTTATTCATATTTGAATCTTTAACATAAACTATCCCTTTCGCAATGATATCATCGATATCATCGCCATCAGCAGCATCATTATCAACACTATCATAATCATTAAATTTTAAATATAATTTCAAATGAGGATTGATTTGCAATTGAATGCTTTTAGATAGTTGATAGATTTGAATAATTTGAATGATTTGATAAATATTCATAATAGTAGTCTCTTTCTCTATTCCTTGTTTCTTAAGTGTATATGTTATGTTTCTATTTATTATAATTAAGATTTCCATTAAAGATACAAAAGAAAGAGATTTAATTTTGTTTTCAAGTAATGAAAAAATGAAATGAAATTCCACAAGCACGTTTTTTATTCAATTTCAATCAAGATAACTTTAGTGCAATTGAGAATAATTTTTTATCAACTAGCAAAAATCCTGTCACTGACTATTTTAGTCATGAAACAAAGAAACACGGTTTTGGTGAGTTTGATTTTGTCTTACCCTAAAAATGTTGATGCTGTTTTGTTTCAATAATCCAGTGTTATTAAACATATTGCTAATGATGAAGTTATGAATGAAAATGTTGTACTGCTACTGCTTTTTATGTTGTGTTCGAGAATTACAACAGTACTGCTTCTATTCAAACCATAGATAATATTTAAAGATATAAAATAGTAGAGGATTGGCTCTAGTACATTTTATAGATTTAGTCTAAAAGTGTATTTTAAAAAAGAGATAATTAAGACAAGAATTGAACAAGTTTTTAATGTAAAAAAAATTGAATCTTCTTTGAATACAATTGGAGAGAAGACTACAAACAAACGCTACTAACTTATTTCATTACAATGCTATGAGAATTGAAATCATTGAAGTTTTAGCTTGATGGGATAGAGTTAGAATAAATTAAGACATGCAAATTAGGATGTTTTATCCCACATCCAACTGTATAGGTATTAAACAGAACGTTATATGCTATTCTTAGGAATTTCGTGCTATAGGCGAAAGACAAAATCTTATAAAGGTATCATACTTTTCTAAGTTAACATATAATCTTAAAACAACAAAAATTTAAAAACTTTGTTTCCTATATCTTTCTAACACTTTATTAGCAATTTGACTGAAACATATACTTTTGCCTAAAGCCCAACTAATAACAGAGCTTTCTTGAATGAAAAAGATCGAAATTTTTATTCATATTTAGTACAGTAGTAGTTGACATTACTACAAATAGATATCTTCCTTCTACTCTAAGTGAATCATATTCTTCCATTCTAACTAGCATCCTTACATTTCCTCCTAGAAATATTTGTTCAATTGCTGTAAAATTAATTAATTGATTTCCAAAACAGACTATTGTGTTTTCATTTAAATTATAGAGATGTAGATCAATACTTGTTAAAGTATTGCAAGATTTTTCTAGGCCCATGCAAATGAAGATCTCAAATCTCTTTACAGAATTCAAATATCTTTTATAGTTTTTGAGCTATGATACATTCAAGTTTAGTAAGTTTTCTTTAAATAATCAATTGATTTATATTTTATCCTAACTCATTTGATATTCAAAATATATAAATTACTTCCGTCTATGTTAGAGTAATTATTTTTAAGCCTATGGCTTTTTGAATTTTTACTATTTCAGCAGATTTTTTGTGAATATTTTGTATTCTGATTTTATATTAAAAGGAAAACCCCTTCAAGTTAATAACACAACAAAGTAAAGATATTCATCATCATTTTACACATATCTATACAGGAAGACAGACATTTCCTTCACTAACCATCATTGTTATCATATTTTATTGTAAACTGAATATTAGCAAGGTAAGGAATAAAATTAATCAAATTGGGATTATCTTTTAAGGATACAAGTTTAAGTTTATTTGGTAATTCCGAAAATTCAATGATTCCATAACAAATTGATTTTTCCAAATTGCAATTATCCATTGAAATATTAGTAATATTTTTACAAAATGCATGTAAAGTTGATAAAATTTCATGTCCACAGTTTCCATATGAATTTTTAGATATAGATAATGTTTTAAGCTCTTTTAAACATTTCAAAAGATTGATAAAGTATTGAATACTTAGACTTGTAAATTGGCAATCATTGAATTCAAGAATTTGTAAAAGTTTAGTATTCTTAGATAATTGTTGAAATAGTATTTTACCAATAATATCTCCAAATTGATTTTTAGATAAATCTAAGTGAGTTAAATTGAAAATTCGATCGAATGATTTTTCAAAAGATTCTAAAATAATTTTAACAGATTGTCTTGTTGGAGGAGAAGGATGATTTTCCTTTAATTGAAGATACTCCCAATCACCATCAGAAAATGTAACACTACCCAATTTAAGAGTTGTTAGTGATAATTTTCCATTAAATGATTCTAACACAAGACAAAATGTCTGTTCATACTTATTTTCGTTTAAAACTGCCACTTGTAAATGTTGCAACTTTTTAATACAGTTTACGAGTTTAGTGTCATTTTTTAATGATAATTTACAATCGCTCATATACAACATTCGAAGATTTTTACACGTAATTGGTAAAGTTTCAAGAATTTTTAAACAATGTTCATCACCAATTTCATTTTCAGTGATTGAAAAGATTACCAAAGAACATAATCTCTTGAGTACTTTACAAAGTAGATCTGAATCAAATCCATCCCTTTTTAGATTGTTTTTCCTTAAAGTTAATTGACGCATTTGAAATAAATTTTTCTCTTCAATTCTTCTCATAAATTTATTAATAGACTTGTCACCTAATTCACATTTTGCTATATCTAACATATATAGTTGTTGGCATTCAACTCTTATAATATTTAATAATCTTTCTATTGAAAATTTTTGTTTTCTTACACCTAACTTCTCCAATTTCTCCAATTTTTCAATTTGTTGTAATGTATCATTGAAGTGAGGAATATTTGTGCAATGACCCAATTCAATATATTTCAATTGTTGATTAAAAGAAAAAATGTTAGTGAGTAGTGTCTGATCACTACCTCTAATCAAATTTATTTTACTGTGCCATAATGATAATTCAAGAAGATTTTTACAATTTTTACGTATTGTTCTTAAAATACGACATCCAATTGTTGAATTTTCAATACAGATAGCTGTTAAACTTACTCTATTGATTTTAATTATATTTGATAGGTGATGTGATACATTACATTCACCAAAAGATATTACCAATGTATTCAATCCAGGACAATTATTAGTATTCCAAGTGAAATTCTGAAGTATTTGATCCCAAAAATGTTGCTCATTTTCACTCGGAACAAATTCAATATTTAACAATCTAATTAATGTTAAATTTTTAAGATTTTTACCAAAATTCAATCTATTTTGAGATGTATAACGAATAGTGACCTCATTAATAGATAATGAATTTAGCATATTATTGAGAAATGATATCTGAGAAAAAAGTTGTAAATGTTGTTCATCCAAAACAATTTGAGAAATATTTAAAGCTGAAAATTGAAATTTTCCAAAGATAAGAATATTTAAATAGTATTTTAAATATTTGGATGGTGTCCTATTTTCAGTGATTGTAAGGATATTACTGGTAACAGAATTCTTTATAACCATACTTATTTCAAAAAGTCTGTATAAATTAAAAATATCTTTATCAATATCATCAATAAATTCAAGAAAACTGAATTTAAAATAATCTTCACCCATTTTAAAATTATAGTGTTTTGAATGTTTTGAACTATTTAAAACTTGTAATTTTTTCATATTTAAGATATACTCTATCATTTTAAAAAGGATATTCCCTTCTAACTTATTATTATAGATGTATATTTCTGTTAAATTTGTTAAATTTAAATAACATTTCCTTAAAATTTCCTCCATATTTGTTTTTCCAATACCATTTGAAGAGATATCTAGTACTGCTAAATTCTTTATTTCCAGTAAATTTGTTAGTTGACATGATTGTAGTAATCCATTCCAATGATTCACGCAATTACTCATATAAAATTCAACTTTCTTTTCTAATTTGTTCATCTCAAGCCAAAAGTTTGCAAGATTTCTTACAGTTGTTTCTGAAAGTTTGTTATTAGATAAATCAAATGTTGATAATTTTATTGGGGAATCATCACCAAAATTGATATCAAGTATACAGCAGCCATTGACAAACAATTCTGAAAAGTGTTTTTTTTCATTTAAAACTGTTAATATTGAATTCAAAAATGATTCATTTCCAAGATTATTATTACTAAAATCTAGACTTTTTAATTTTTCTAGCCTTACAAAAGTATTTTTGACAGTTTCAATGGAATTTTTGTTCAGATTGCATTTCTTCAATTTCAGATACTCTAAATTTGTTAATTCTGAAATAACTTCTAAAATCCCAGATTCCCATCTATCCAAGTCTGATCCAGAAATATTCAAATGAATTAAAGTTTTTGGAAGAATATGATTGATTACTGATTTAGGTAATATCATTTGAATATTTGCCATGCTAAAATGCGTTGATTCATTAGGAAAACTTTCAGGATCAATCCAACTTAAATCAATGAAACAGTTATTACATGCAAATACTCTTTTTAAATTTCCAAATAATTTGTATAGTTGAAAATCAAATGATATCAACTGGGATCCTTTCAGCGATATTTCCTCCAATTGAGTACATCCCTTTAATCCATTGTATAGGTTACGTAGTGTATCATTTCCAAAATCATTGTTATCTAGTTGAATAATCCGAAGATCATTTAAATAACTAAGAGCTTTAGATAGGCTGTTCATTCCAGTTTTGGTAATCATACATTTCTTTAAGGACAGGCATTTTAATTTATTTAGATTCTTCTTTTCCAAAAGTGAACGATACTGTTCCATGCTGCTATCTGTGAAAAAGTTAAAAAAACCAAAATTGATTGATTGACTATTCACGATTTTACTTTTTGAAAACTAGAGGAGACACAATAAGAGAGACACAGAGAAGAAGAAGAAAAGAGAAAGACAGAGAGAGATGTAGATAGAGAGAGGGAAAGAAAAAAAGAACAAGAGAAAATGAGGAGAAAAACAAAGAGAGAAATATAGATAGATAGAGAGAGAAAAAGGTTAAGACAGATTCTAAAAAATCAACTTTTATAAACACATCTAATAAATATGATAAAAAATTTACCATTTAAGCTATTGTCTGATAAATTCAGATGATTTAAATTATTACAAACTCTTAACCAATTAAAAAGAATCTCAAATTCTCTTTCTGTCATACTACAACCAACCAATGATAAAAATTCTAATGATAGAATTTCTATCATAATTAAAATACAAGAATTTTCTTGTTTTCTAATAAAATTATCATCAAGTACTAGATGAGTAATTTGAAGATGATTGATTAGAAAATCATGCAGATTTTCCATTAAAATTACTTTTTCTAGTCCTCCAATTATTTGAAATTTTTTCAATTGTTTAAAATAACTTTTGCTGTTTTTAACAAATTCGCCAAAATCAAATGAAACGTTAGTAAAATCGATTTCATTGATAATTGTCTCTTTTCGTATAAAAACTGATAAGGAAAACGAACTAAAAATATCATTTTCCAATTTATAAACTCCATCAACTTCATGTTTGATCATGTTGAGAAAATTCTGGGAAATTTCTTTGCAAGATACCAGATAATTCAGATTCTTTGTACACATTTCTAAATAGATTTCGGGAATTTTCATCTTAAAAAATTGTAGAATATTTTCATGATGCATTACAGATTCTTGCAAAGAATTTCGAAATATATTTGAATATTTTTTTTTAGTATCATAAATGTGTCTAACTGCAAAATACTGTTTAGCTTCATAATGATATTTCATCATTTCGAATAATATGTTATTCTGATTATGATTAGATAAAGAATTTTGTTGGTTTTCAAATATATTTTCAAAAGCAAACTGTCCAACATTCTCAATCATAGCTGTCTTCTCAGACTCAGATTTACCAAGTAAAATTAACTCAACAATTTCACTATAGATACTATACTTGTCAGTTAAACATTCAATATTACAATTTGATTTCCAAAGTATCGCAACATATGTAGCGTATAATGGTATTTTACATAATAGGTTGAGAGTTTGTTTTTTAATGACAATATCTCTAAATTTCAAAAAGTCATATTTCTCAGATGAACATCTCTTATCTTTCATGTTAATAAATCCAACACTAACAAAATTTGACATGGTGAAAAATTTCTCAAAAAATGTCGGATTTGCATTTACATGAAATCCTAAAATTTCATGTCTAATAGTCATGCCATTATTTCTTTCTTGAATTTCATTAAAACAATGCTTCTCCATGAAAAATACTGCTTTATAAAACCAAATTTGTCGATTTTCCAAATTTTGAAGGAACTCTTCAATTGTGCTTTTTGTTGCGTTATCAACTAATAGTATAGGTTTTCTCGTGAATGATTGCAAATCATCTAACAATACATTGCGTGTCAACTGCCTAAGAGTTTCAACAGAATTTTCTTTTATTAGTATGAAAGGTAAATATTTCGATTGTAATTTAGAATCCTGACACCATTTTTTAGCCATTTGTTCCAAAGTTATAGTTTTACCTACACCAGTATTACCTGTAATGTAATGGTATACTTCATTTCTAGTTGATAACAATGTCCAAAGGTAGTTATCCGTCAATTCGTGTTTTACACCATCTGTACATATTTCCAATGTTGAACATTCAAGCAAAGGTTCAATTTTATCAAAGTTGTCTTTATGCAAAAATGATAATGAATCGTACTTGAAATCAATTTTCTTGCAGATATTTTTAAGTCTTTCTAGAATGGTATTTTCGTCATTCATACTTATTGATTAATCAATAATTTCCAACATCAATGTTGTTATCAATCTTATACATAGAATAAAAACAAAATATCATTGAAAAAGCCACTTTTGAATGCAATTCAATAAATTTACTTACTGTTAATAATTCAATAACAATAAGAAGATTTTCTTGTTCTTTCCCTCTGGTTCTCCTTTTTTTTGTTTCACTTAAGAAAACTAAAATAGTAGTTAGTTGTTTAGGATCTAGGGTATAAACACAAAAATGTTTGTAATTATCTAGGTTGTATTTCCCTCTTTAAGAATTATATTTTAATGTATTCAAGTTAAAACTTACATTCTCCGCTCTTTCTCCTTTTAACTGTAGATACTTTATGAAAAGGGCATTTTGCCAAGTTATAAGCTAAACTGGTTTCGTTATGGACTGCTGTATTAAAAAAACATCTAAAAATAAATGTACTGGCTGGAATACTGCTTAGTAATGTCTGTTTTTTTTACTTTTGTTGTTGTGAACGTTGAAATTTGTGAACTGTCAACCATTAAAAGAGTATATAAACCCTACAAAATTAACAGTTGATAGTTCAGTTTTCTAACTGTCAGCTGGTTGTTTAAACTAGCTTGTTTAGAACTAGAAGCTCATTTACTCAATATGTAGTCGATGAATGAGTAGCGAGTGTAGGTTAAAGCTATTTCCACCAACTTTACCAATATACGCATTAAAGATTTAAGGTATATACTAGTAAATATAACAGTAATAATAAGTAATAACGTGTCGAAATAACAAAGGGTAATGAAATACGGTTAGGTTTAAAAATATATACAGTACCGGCAGTAAGTCACTGTTACACCTCAAAAAAATAATATTCTCTTGATTTTTTCTCTTTCTGTACTTAAAGAATGACAATGAAGGATATTATTATATTTAGTAATATTCTTCTTATCATTATAGAGAGAAAATATACGTTTTTCATTTCAAATCTCTGAATTATTGATATTTTAATGTGGTAGGCCTATTTTCTATGGGAGCATAAGTACTTGTTACAATCACAAAAATTACTCTAAAAGAATATTAAAAGTATTTTTTGTTCTTATTTTGACTGTTATTTACAAGATATTATATTTTTTAATGCCTTAATATTTTGTGTGCATACCCTTAGCTTCTACAACTGCCTTAAGCCTTCTTTCCATTGTCTCATATAAGAATTGAATTTCCAATTCTGAAATTTTAAAAAATTCCTCTCTGAACATCTGGGCATGGATCCAGTGTTTCTACTCCCTTTCTCTCGAGGTATGCTTTTGTTCTGGCTGCTGTATGACAGCTAGCCCCATCCTGCTGGAAAATTTCCCCTCTCCTATAATTTGGGACAACATGACTGCTCAAAATTTTGACATAATCCGAAGCTGTCATGCGATTAGACAGTAAAGCTAGGCCCCTATCTCCATTGAACTTAATGTAGCCACACACCATTATATTCCCTCCCCCAAATTTTACTGTTTTTGTGGTATATTTGGGGTCATTCCGTTTACCCAGTGGCCTCCTAACAAACTCCCTTCTCCTAGGATGCAGCTCAACCTTTGATTCATCAGAAAAAATTACTTTTTTCCAATT
>CAJFCJ010000044.1:169845-194812 GCA_904063045.1 Dimorphilus gyrociliatus | reverse complement strand
ATTTTTTCAGTCAAACATCAAATTGAAACATGGCTCCTGTTTGTTCAACCTGTAAAAATCGATTTTATGGCAGACAAAAAAGAATAAAATGTGTTATATGCAATCAAATTCTTCATCAAAAGTGTCTTCAAAGCAAGTGTTACAATCTGTATAAACTGAGTATTATTATCTTCTTTTTTTCAAAGACCAGAGTCAGTTCATCTGCACCCTTTGTGAAACATTTCTAAAAAACAAATCAAGATACCTAATGAACCAGAAAAGAGAGGATCAAGATGAAAATATTGTAGCTTTGGGTGAGAATGGTTTTTTGAAAATCCACAGCAGGGGGATACTGATACTTACATGAATCATGATGATAATACAAAAGACTTATTAGAGATGAGTGGTGAAAATGAAAATCATGCAGCTATGAATGAGAATCACTTGTCTGAAAATCAAGAACAAATGCAAATAGATACTAACATGGATCATGAAAATTCTAAGGAGATAAATGAAGGAGAAGGAGAAGAAGAAGAAGCAACATATGTAGATAAAGAGTTTAAAGTTTTGCTTGGTGGAAGTCAGAGAGGAAAGGATATTTTATCATATGATGGATTTGCATTTAATATAAAGAAAAGAGGCAAGAATATGATAATTTGGAGATGTAGTGTCAGAAATAAAACAGTGCATTGTCCTGCAACAATCAAACAAAAAGGAAATGCTTTTGTGCCAGGTCATCAAAGTCATAATCATGACAGAAGAAAAAGTTTAATAACAAACATAAAATGTAGGAAAGAAATGAAAAGTGTTTGTAATAATGATGTTATATCTTCAGGTAGAAAAATTGCTGAAGATATTTTATTGAAATGTTCACCTAAGGAAAACAATTTACCCAATTTGGAGAAACAATTTGTAATGATAACAATCAGATTTGGGAGAAAATTTTTAATGTTTTAGAGTATTATTCTATCCAGTATTCAACAGGATCCTTTCTGTTTTATGCTTTCAATGGGAGGAGCTTTTGTACTCTTTAACTAAACATGTGATGAATTGAATACGTATATGCATATATTTATCATTTATTTATTTAAATATAGAAACTACCACACCAAGTGAATCAAAACACATAGAAAAACTGAAGACTTAGGATCCTCTTTAACAACAAGGGATGACAGGGAGAATGTTGACAAATCTTTGCTTTTACCCTAAACCTAATATCTCATTTGCGAACATTTTTCATCAAACTGAATATCATATCCTACATAATGTTTTTGTTGAAAAATCTCAATCATTGATATCATATTAATCATAGCTTTTGTCCAGGATTTGGACATTTTCAACAAGGTATCTTTCTCTCTCTGGTCAGAAATTATTCAGAAAAGTCTTGTTTCGGTAAGAGATATCTTCAAAAATTGGAAATCTATGAAACGCATTTAGGTTATATTTATGAGTATATTAACAATTAATATGTTAATATTTCAATATTTCAATATAAATAATAAACAAAGAGTCTTTCATAGAAATTACATCAGCAACAGCCAAGTCATTATTAGTTTATTATCTGCAAGAACAACAAATTATAAATGATACTGTTTCAATGTATTATTGATTCTTAGAGATAGAACACTTGAAATGTTTAAAAGCATATAATCAATTTGCACATAAGATATATATGTATGTATGTCTTAAAATGACTCAGCCAAACATTTTAGCATTAAAAGGGTTTGCAACCATCCTCTTCTCATGAACTAGTGAGTCTTTTTCTCCTATTTGCAACGCTATTTAAATTTTAAAATAACCAATTCAAAAACTTTTTAAGTTCAAATTTTTTAATAGTTAATACAATTGTCATAAAGAGATTGTAATAGGAAATTTATAGAGTTCTAAAAATCAATCTTTATTTGTCAAGCTATTCATTGCAGTTTTCAATTGATATACAAACAACTACAGATATAAATGATTCATTAGAGAATAAAACTTGCATGTTGACTCACCAGCTAAATTATTGAATGCTTGTCACTACATACATACATTAGATGTTACCATTTACAAACAAGTTGTAGATAATACACCAGATGGAGCTACAGTTGTCTGATATTGATTTATTTCAAAACCAAGTTTAAAAGCTGAACTTGGACAAACTGAAAACAACACAAAAACAATACATAAACTAATAAAACTAGTTGTTTGAATATTTAAAAAATTTTTTTCAAAATACAAAAACTCTTCTTCGTAGCCAAAGATTTAATTTTCTTTAGTAACCTTTTATCAAATGCATTATTTAAAAAGTTAATTTCAATTTTCAAAAACTTTTTCAACTCTCCGCCCACGTGACTATCAATTCCAACACTCTGATAGTAAAACATCTCCAGCGTTTTGCAATTTACCATTAAGCATTGTAAATAATTTAGAAAATTTCTCTTTCCAATACAATTTAAACTAAAATCCAAAACTTTTATGGAAAATTGCATTTTAATATAATTTTATAAAATTTGAAGATTTTCATGAACAGCATCATGATTTAAATTTGAATTTCTCAGAATGATTTCAGTACAGAAGATGAATGTTGAAGGGATATTTTGCAGAAAGTTTGTCAAATTCCTTCTACCAATATTGGTATTTGAGAAATTAAACTTTTATTCTTTTTTTAATATTTTGCTGTTAAATTGTAAAGCAATATTTTCAAAAAGATTCTTCAAATTGTTAAAGAATTCTCTTTCACATTGACAACCGGAAGTTACTTATTTAAGAAATTACAATCTATTTGTTGTTATTTGTCTAAATTGTCTAAATTCTAAATGCAAATTCTACCAAAAACAGAAGGATTTCAGATTAATAACAAATCTCTGTTATTGGAAATTTTTTCCATTTAAATATTATACTGATTGTGGCTCCCTCTCTTGGTAATTATAATTTAATTTACTGTCTATTCCTTGATTTATTCTCATAGCAAACTCTTAATGAGAAAGGAATCTTGAACAACCAATAGTCTTTAAGAATTCCATTTTGAAAGTTTCACCACATAGGCAATAGAATATACAATTAGCCATATGATTTAAGTTTTGGAAATATTGTTGAACCCTAACCCTCCATAAAGGATGGAAAATACCTGCCAATTGTAAGAAATTTGATGCAATAACTGGAAAAGTTGTTATTATGAAGACAGTTGACAAAGATAAAGTTAAAATTGTTAATTTTCTAGCGAGGATTTTAAATCTTTAATACATTTTTCACCTCCAATTGTTTGCATTTCTGTAATATGTCCTCGAATTTTAACCACAATTAGAATGTTTAATATTCTCATAGCAACGCAAGGTAATAGACTTTAAGTTATATTTATGGGTATTGCCACTTGAGTGATGAAAGGGAAACTTTGGTTTAAATTACAAACGGCAAGTTCTGAAGATCTTCTCTCAACAATATCATGAGCAGGGAAATAGGAATATCAATCAAACTAGCATTTAACGGAATTCCCATCAATCCTGCAAGTAGTAGTGTAATCATTGGGAAGATATCACTCTCTAACCATACAGTATTTTCGTATTCATCCGTCCTACTGTCTATTGTTTTATTCATTCTTGTGTTAAATTGATAGAAATCAAACCTGATTTTTTTATGTTAGATTTTGAATTGAAAATTGGTTTTGGAGGAAAGAGATAGCCATTGATTTGTAGTTAGAGGGGTGGGGGTACCATCTAAGAGTTAAGGCTATTCAGAATAGTTAGGCAAACCCAAGGGCTTGTAAGTCCACATAATATATTTAAGACATTTGAGAATTTTGTCAAAAGGAATATGTATTGAATGAATGGGCTCTAATCTAAACAAGAACATTTGTATTTAAATTTTTTGATTGACCTACATAATAGAATATTTGTCAGTTGATTTTATGTTAAAATTTCAAATGATAATATTCTCTTTCTGGAATTGTTATTCTTCTATTTCTATCTCACAAATTTGAATTGAAGGATTAGCCAATTGAGTATAAATATGAATATATATTTCTCTGGAATTTTGTTTGTGAACAAACAAAATTCAAATCATCATTTTGTTTACATAATTCCAGTTTGCTTCCATTCAATTTTTTGAATACCATTGCCATTAAACTATTATTTAAAGAGGAGATTATATAAATCCTTCTATTAAAATAATACCTTAGGTATAGAGATGAGAGTGCTTTATTAATATACATGCAGGTATTGACATCACCATCAATCAAGAATTGAACATTCTGTCTACAATTAATAGGCAATAATAGTTGAATGTTTTTTCGCAATGTACTTGATACATTTCAATGGCTTGATTACATATCTTGCCCATTCCTTTTCAGAATCTATATCTCCATAAGAAGTTTTTACAAAAGGTAGTCTTTTGAGTAAAACTGCCAATTTACCTTCAAGAATGTATGTTTTATCATCCTGGTTAAGAATAGGGGTGAAACCGTACCCATAAGAAACCTAGTTAAGATTGTGAAAGATCCATTTTATCACCTCTTATCTATATACAGCTATGTAAAAAAAGATGGTGAAATGAAACATTTTCCCTTAACATTTATCTTTATGACAACAAAAAAAAGAAAAAGCCATAAAAAGGCATTTAAGGTATAATTATGCGCAACTTATTTTTCAACTTTTCAAAATCTATTTCATATTTCAGAGTATCAGAAATCTGACTGGCATATCACAACCTGAGAAAATTACTATTGATTTTGAGATTGGTGTGTGGAGAACTGTATCCAAAATATATCGAGAATCAAAAATTCATGGTTGTGTATTCCATTTTGCACAGGCAATATATAGAAAATTTCAGGTATAATATTCATTTTCAATCAACATTTCAAATTTTTAAATCTGGGAAAATTATAGACTTGGAAGATTATTGGCTGATGAACTATTAGTTCAAACATCATATATTTATGCTCCATAGTATTCTTTCTTTTATTCTCACTTTTTCTATATTTTTTATCTTTTATTGTTAAATATTTCTTTATGATGATTTTCTTAGTATTATACATCACTTTCTTTAGTATTAATACATCTTTAATTAACTATACTTTTTATGGATATGGTTTCACCCACTCTCGAATCAAATAATTCAAGAGAATTCAGATTAGATGAAGGCTTATTGTTCGTTTGCTGTTTGCTCAAAAACAATTCTTGAATTATGAATGTAATATCGTCCTATTCACAGCTATGGAACTGCTATTTAGTTTATTTTAATGAATATGCCATGAGGAAGAATGAAACAATCATTTTTAATGAATTATTAACTTTTATGACAATGTTAGCCTTACTCTGAGAATTCATGCATTATTTGCTTTTCTACATAGTTTGAATGTTTTAAGTGATATGGCTTCTATAATAAAGATATCAATAATTGAATATTGGTCATCAATTTTTAGCATTTGATTACTTAATTAGTAATGTAAGCCATTTTTTCTGCCATAAAGATTGAAAAAAGAGAGGTGGAACAATGAGGATTATATGCAAAGGTGGACAACAATATGAACAGGAAGGAAGAGAGACAGTGAGAGATAGAAGAGAATTAGAGTTATGGAGAGAGATAGTAATATTTACTGGCAAATATACTAAAAAAAAATGGAAAATGGTGGGAAGATTGCAGCCAATGTTTAATTTACTATTCTTATTATTAATTGTACAGCAACAGTTTCGAGTTATATCATCAAGAAGAGATAGTAATACTATTTTCCATATTCCATTTATCTATCTCTTTATATAAAAATATCTGCTAACTATTTTCTGTTTTATCTTTACTCATAGTGTGTTTTACGGAAAAAGTTTCTGGCTATAGAATAGAGAGTAATAATGTGTTTCAACAAGTTATGGCTCTGGAAGAATGTAAATATAAATGTCTACAAAATTCTCTTTGCAGGTTGAGTATTGTTCTCCCTCTCTCTTCGTTGTCTTATAAAAAGAGTTTGTATTGTCAAAAAAAAAAACCATCTTTTT
Organism: Dimorphilus gyrociliatus; assembly: GCA_904063045.1. Classification (NCBI taxonomy): domain Eukaryota; kingdom Metazoa; phylum Annelida; class Polychaeta; family Dinophilidae; genus Dimorphilus; species Dimorphilus gyrociliatus. Next base: position 188,867 of record CAJFCJ010000044.1, on the reverse strand, counting down.
AGGTCAATTGAATTTAGGACTGCTGACAGTTTGTGCAATTTAAACAACAAGGACAAATACTCTAATCCAGAAGTATATAAACCAGCCGCAGGATTTATTTATTACGGCAGAAAAAACGGAGTTTGCAGTTTGTAGGAATACATTTTTGAATTATTAATAATAATTGTTGCTTGTAAAATTTTTCACCAATAGACACCATTTCCAATCCAGTACAATGTTCAAATATCAGCAATATAATATGTGACTCTACTACAATATCGCAGAGCAACTGCGAGGGGTTCGGATGCTGTTTTAAAGATGGTAAATGTTACTTTGATGATACATTCATACCTGGCTTTGTGAAAATTACCAGACCTGTTCAGACAGCATCAATATTGTTAGTATTCAGCTCAATTCACTTTAAAGAATGCTCAAGAAAATGTTTAGAGAATGCTGAATGCAGTTGCTTTAACTACGATTTTAGCACAACTGCATGCATTTTATCAACAACCATATTGAAGCCTACTGCTATAGTTAATCTAATGAGCAAGGTAACTTATCATAGGCTCGCACAGAAATCCCTAACTTGTTTTAAAAGGCAATGTGGATCAGCAGACGAACATGCTGTAAATAGTATTAGGGAATGTAAAGATCTATGCGATAATGAAATAAATTGCGACATGATCATGTACATACCTAATAATAGACAAAACGCATGTTCAACATTTACTTCGACAGCCTCCACTTGCAAATATAACCCTGAAGATAATCCTCAAATAATTTTGATTCATTCCTGCACAAATGCGCCAATTTTTAATGATGAAAAAAGTTCCAATAGTGACAAAATAAAGAATATCATTGATGAGGAAAGCGCTGGAACGTGTGTGAATATCGCTATTGGTCAAATATTCTATTTAAGAATTCCGTGGCCTTCTGTTGATTCTCCATTCAAAAATTTCCATATCGTCATCAAAGGTGAAAATCTACAAAAGTGTATTAATATTAAAAAAGGTTTAGTAACTTCTGGAGTTTTAGCCTATGTTCCCGGAAATGTTGAAATAGAAGCAAACTTTCAAGGAGATTATATCGGCTGTGAGCTGATTGGTGGAAACGATAACGATTACTGTACTTATTCTTGTACTTGTGGCCAAGATTATTGTCAGGCCGTTTACGTAAAAGGTTTTGGTATAACTGAAGCAAATATGAAAATTTGCTATTACGAAGTAATAAACGTATGACTATTGTCAACTTGCAAAACATTCCATTCTTTTGTGTTTTTTTGTGTGTTATTTTCCAATAAACAATGAATATTTAAATGTTGAAAACAGAAGAACAAATCAACCAAGTTATATTTCATACAGATTCTCTTTAAAAATTACTTTCTAAGGTAATTTCAATACGAAAAGAAATTTGATAAAGAAATTGCAGGTGAGTGGTGGGTGAAAATTAACTTGTACAATATCTGAACTGAGCTGTAATCGTGTTTTATTTATAGAAATATACTGGATTGTCATAATGTATTTTAAGTGATATTTTAGATGGTAAACACTTGAAAATTCAACAGATACATACCTTTAATTTGTTTTAGTCATCAATACAAATGGATATTTCTGAAGATTAATGATTGATGCACAATATCTTCTCACTCTTTTCTCTTCAGTTGATAAATCAGATACAAACAAACAAACAAACAAGAAGGGAATATTTTTTTGTTTTGTAGTTTTTTTTTTAATATTTTGGGAAAATGATTTGCATACTTTATCATCATTTTAGGGTTGATCTATTATACATTAACATATTCCATCATTCGCTTCCTTCAATCTGTAAGTTGTTCCATCGAGAAATGTAAAATAGTAGTGAGACATTTGGGTATTATTTGCCAATAAATACATTTCTTGACTACAATTTCCAGAATTTTCAACAAAGAAAATTTAGATTAAAAAGCCTTTAGATTAGAAGAATGGTAATTGTAAAAAGATATTGTATACGCATTTATGAAATAATTACATGGTTGTTAACTATCAAAGGAGAAAAAACAGGCCAAAGGAACTTGAGTCAATAGCTTTTCTGATAAATTTTACATTTATTCCAAATGGATTTTTCAGAGAGGATATTCACAAAAAAGATGAAAGAATAATCATTTTTGCAACTGATCACCAACTTCAACTTCTAGAATAAAGTCCGTTTTCAATCCTGCCTGTTTTCTACCATACTCAATACTCAAATTTACAGAGTTGGGGTGCGAACGTACCTGGGTGTGAACGTACCCGGGTGCGAACGTACCCTGGGCGGGTGCGAACGTACCTGGGTACGTTCGCACCCTATTTTTATATTTATTTTATTTTTGAATTTTTGAATAAAAGATTTAGCTATAAATCTAAAAGTATGTATTTAAAAGACTAAATATTATACTAAAAAACAATAAAGCTTGACAAATGATATTTATGCTGGAGAGTAGATATGGGATGTCTGCATTAATAGATCAATTGATGTCAATTTGTTCAACTTGAAATCATCCCATAAATCAAAAATTTTCTTTTGGATGTCAATATACTTTTTCTTTTGATGTTTGTAAATCCTTTTTTCTGACAGTAATTTCTCATAAACTGCAATCAACTCAGACTCTTTTTTTAGCTCATCAACCAGCATGTAAAAAGAACCTTTAGCAGGCAGCTTACTATTCATTCTTTGATGCCATCCTTCACAATCATTATTGGTCCTAATAGACAAACCAAAAACTGACCAGTTATTTGGTTTCCATAATTTATTTTTGATCCAGTTTGTTTGGAAGTATTGCAGCAGGTCCAAAAATCTATTTTTTTCACAAAGTTCTGCATTTATGCTGTCAAATGTTGGTTGAATAATATGTGCTGGCAAGAATGGCAGAGCCATCAATTTTCTGAAATCTTTCCAATCATTTCCTTTTTCTTTGTATTTCTTTACATAGCCAAGAGCCTATTCAATAATATAAGTTATTTAATAGATAATGTTATATATATTTGAATGTAACTGACTTGTATTTTCCTGTATACTGCTTGTGTGAAATGAAATACACAACCTTGAAATTCAGTGAGGGGATATACTTTTGATAATGCTTTCCATAGTCCTTTTTCAAAATCCATTGTAATTCTTTTTGGATGAAAATCATTGATAAGATTGTTGATATGCTACAAAAAAGCAACTTTATTTATCATCACTTTTGAAGAGATAATATGAAATATTTACTTGAAATGCTTGTAAGTATGCTTTGGTATGCTTTGAAGTCAGAAAAATAAAAACAAGAGGAACTTGCTTCATATCACCACTCTTCTTAACAAATGAGTGAATAGTGACAAGTTGATAAAATGGTTCTTTTACAATCTTGAAAGTACCATCAATGTACCAACAGTTGGATTTTGATAATAAATTCAGCTGATGGTTTGTTGCAAAGATTAAAATTCTTTCTCCATTTTCACAAATATCTTTCTGCAAAAATTCATCAGGCAAAAATGTTTCATCTAAATTAAAGTTGTACACTTTAGGTTCCACTGGCCTAAACTTTTGTCTATTTGAGTTTGCCATTCTCTTCAAATAGTTGATATCAGGAAGACAAGTTGCATTGGGTTCATAGGATAGAAGAACTTTTTCAGCAATGCTTCTTCCAGATGTTTGATTATCACTTCTGCAAACAATTTTCAAATCTGTTTTCACTTTAATATCCACTTCTAAATTCTTTTTTCTGTTGTGATTATGTTCCAAATTGCCTTTGAGAAATAAATTTCCATTTTGTCTTATTCTGGCCACACATCTTTTCTTCTTACTTCTCACACTGCACACCCAAATAGTACTTGATGGTGTTTTATGTTTAACAACAAAAGAATATCCATCATTCAGTAAAATGTCATGTCCCTTTCTACTTCCTCCTTTTACAATCTCAAAATCACTTTTTGTGGATGATTCACAATATTCTTCAGCATTCTCTTCAACTTCCTCCAAAGAGTCTAGGTCCATTGATTGGCATTCTGAAAGAACATGATTTTCATCCTCCAATATTGATTCCTCAACTGCAGCAATCTTATTTCTTTCATCAATAAAGCTTTCTTCAGAATTTACTTTGAATTGATGAATTTCCAGATTAGTTAACTTCTTGAGCATGACAGTACATTTTCTTTTGTTACAAGGTTTGCAAATTGGTATGTTATGTGTTTCTATAAGAATATGTTAAAAAATATAATTACATGAAAGCTGATTAAAGAGTTACATACCTGTGCATTTCCTATGAATAAGATTCTTACAAAGGCTGCATTTCAAATATTTTTGCCTTCCATAAATTGTTGAATGACAATTGTGACATTTGAAAGCCATTTTTTAATCTTCAATCAAATGTAGATGGTTATCTAAAAATATTTCCAGTTATCAATAAATTTCCTTTCCAAATATTCAAAATGGCTGAAATTTTATTTATGAAAAATATTCAGCTTTTTCACAATTGAAGATAGTATATTACATCAAAATATCATGAATCAACAATCTCAATGATTAGATATAAATACTCACTTCTGTTGAAGCTTCCAAGAAGAACTTTGTCCAAATTTATTCAGTAAATATAGCTTTACTTTTGCAAGGATAAATATTCCAAGTGAAAGTTTATTTAATAAAACTATCACTATTAAAATGGCTGCTATTTCACTTTCAACAACATTTTCTTTTAAAGTAGTAATTTAATATTGATGGGATATGTATTCTATTTAATATCTGCATTCTATCAAATCAATATATTAACAAATATATAATGAAGGAACAGAAGGAAAAAAGGGTGTCAATGTACATGTTTATTCAAAAATTCAAAAATAAAATAAATATAAAAATAGGGTGCGAACGTACCCAGGTACGTTCGCACCCGCCCAGGGTACGTTCGCACCCGCCCAGGGTACGTTCGCACCCGGGTACGTTCGCACCCAGGTACGTTCACACCCGACCCCAAATTTACAGTGTCCATATTTTACTGTTGACTACTTTAATGTACAACTGAACTGAAGGTTAGGAAGCATAAATTGGTTAACATCTAGTGTCCTGGTTAGTTGGAGTTAGGCTAAAATATCAAAAAAAAATATAGTTTTCTCCAATTCTACATTTTTTCAAACCCATGGCACAAAAACTTGATTTGACCTGAATTTTTCCTAAATGCTCTGGAATGACTGTTTTCAATGAAGAACATTTTCCTACAAACTGCTTTATTGCAATTAGATTCTTTTCATGATTCTAGCATTGTGTTAAGAGTATTTGATGCATTTAAAAGTCCTTTGCAAATATCTACTAATCCACCTTCCATAGTTTTATTGTTTGCTAGATTGATCAATTCTATTTTAAAGCAATTTTTAAATAAGTTAGCCACAAATTCGCTTTGATTTTGAGTCAAATAACATTTGAATAGGCTCAATTTTTTTTAAGTATTTGAGGAATGAAGAAGTCATTCACAAACATCGAATAATCCACTTCCCATATTACTATTCCATTGAATATATAACAAATCAATTTGGGAACAACATTTCAAAAGATCTCAAAATTTTGAACAAACCTTTTCATTAAAATCGCAGTTATAAAACTGGATTTCCCATAATTGCTTTGAACCTAATTATTTCCAATTGGGAACAATATTTCAATAGTTTTCCAAATGTTTCACCTGTTTCCTCATCTATATTTCATTCAGAAAAGTTGATTGTTTTAGATGATTGAAAAAATCCTTAGCAAATATTTTTTAGTCGAGAACCAATATTTCTATTTTTGTTCAAATTTATGTTTTTGCAATTTAGAACAGCATTTTAACAGCTTTTCCATTTCTACACAATGTTCAGGGTGTATATTACAATTGCTAAAATCAATTAGGTAGTACTCTTGATTCATTTTCCATCCAAGATTCCAAACACAGACACACCACAAACAACATCCTCATGTTTTATCAAATAGCCTTTAGTTGCCAATTTAAAGCAATGCTAACTTCCTTAGAAAACAGAGTTTTTACCCCTACCATAGTTAGATAACAAGGGCAAGATCATGCACATAGTGCCCTCTTGTAGTATGCTTTTGATATGCACCTTTTATAGCCTGGCCAACAAGTACTATTTGAGAAATTGACAAATAAGTTATGATAAAAACTGCTTAAAATATTTATTTTTGTTTGAAAATTATGTAGTTAATCAGGGTTAGAATCTTTATCTTGTGAAATATACATAGAATTGAAGTGCAGTTTCAATAAACATATTTGAATTTTTGAAACATTGTTGAAGTGGATTTGTTTTTAAACTAACAAGTTGCTCTGTTCCAGAACTCCAGATTTGTTTCGATTCTGTAATATATTTATTAGCCTTTTGCCTATTGGCAAAACAATATATGACAGGAATACCAAAAATTTTAAAAAACACTTTATAATATAGCCCAATGCACTGGCCAACCCATGACTGATCATTTCCACAATTATCCATCCATGAATTCATGCTTATCCAAAAAACTTAGTGTTTTGTGCAATATTAAACCCTTATGCAAACATTACTCTTAAATGAGTAATTTTCCAATCATCTGCTGTCCTCAGCCAAAAAAAACTATTGAAACCTAGATAAATAACTTGTGACCAAATTTTCCCTCAAATCCTCTTAACTATTATTAAAGAAGGAGAATGGAAATCAATGAAACTGATTTTGGCTTTACCATATCTCCCTTATACTTTGATTCCAAATCAATTCAACAAAATAAAAAATGACTTAGCTGAAAGAAATAAACTTGGAGATTTGATGGAGTATGTTGAAGACAACTGGATTAATGGTACCTTTTGGCCTCCAGAAACTTGGTCTGTTTTCAACCAAACAATCAGAACCAACAATGATTTGGAGGGTTTTCATCATAGATTGAATAAAAAATATAGGTTCAAACCTATCGTTTTATTTAGTTGTTGATGAATTAAAAAGAGAAGCTGACTTAATTTCAATTTATGAAAAATTGTTAAATGAGAGAAAAATTGTGAGATTTCAAAAAAAGACCTATTTAAGAATTCAAAAACAAATCTTGGAAATTTGGGAAAAACTGAAAGTTGGTGACATTACAGCAAGTCAACTTGTTGAGATGTGTTCTGCATTATACTATTAAATATTTGTGTGTTTAACTTGAATTTGGACTGCAGATAGTTGGTCTGGATTTGGAATGAGCATTCATACTAACAATGATGTTGAGGGATGGCATAGAATGTACTTAATGTTACATTAAGCTATGCCAAATACTTGTTTCTGTTTATTAGTTGATTTTTTAAAAGCATCTCTAATTGGGATGTTGTTGAAAACGGCCACAGTTCTGTGGTTTTACCCTAACCCTAACCCAGCCCTGGACCCACTTCTAAGGGTTTCATTGTTCGTAACCCAAAGTTTGGACTCACCTAATTACAAATCAATTTCTTTCATATTTTCCCTAACCCATTTCTTAGAAAGAAGACTTAAATGGCCAAATTGGAGTAAAAATATCATTTACTCTCTATTCTCTTGATTTAAAAACTGACCTGAATTGCTGAGAACAATTCTATGAATATGAGCTATTGAAGACAAAATGATAATATTGATCACTAAAACTAAAGATTCTTCTCTCTTTCTGCAATGTTTATATTCATTTATTGAAAAGAATAATTTGAAAATTTTTCTATGCCATTATTAATTCATATTTCATTGACCACTTTTTAAACATATTATAAGTTTTTTTATTTGCTGCTGAATTGTAGACACAAATGGTGTTTCTAAACTTGAAACAGCCCATATGGAAATTATATACTGTTTTTACACTTTCAATATTTATTGGTAAGTGTATTCTTTTTAGGTTGTTATTGTTGTTCTTGACCTATTTATAAATAGATTATGGACAACAAGAAAAATGCCCAAATCATACAACTATTGGACCGCCATTGGATAAGAAGCNCATCCAAAACATATTGTCGATGGTATAGCCTTTCAAAGAAATGCTTCTTTCGGCTCTTGCGCAATACTGACGCAATTGAATGATTTACAAACACAGATTGGTGTTAATCTGAAAGGATTTCATATTGTTAATAAAGTGATTTTATGGCCAACGGATGAACAGAGTACAAACATTAAAATTTGTCTCTTATTTTTTAAATATTCTCTCTCTCTCTCTCTCTTTCAGTTTATCAATTACTGAAGATCTATTTACAAATTCCTGATAATATATGCTCCGACAACATTCTCTTGAACAATCATTCATTCACAAATGTCCATTGTACAAATTTGAAAATGGAGAGATATTCAAAATTAATAATTGAAGCAAAATATGGAAATTATATTGATTTATGCGAAATTGAAATATTTTCCAGTAAGGATATTATTTAACCGTTTAATAAATTTTTTCAAAAATCTTCTATTTCTTCTTTCTATAGGTAATATCGCTCATTCGAAATTAACCATTTCAAAATATTCTTCAAATGGTGAACTAGATAGATTAACTGATGGAAATGAGATTAATCGTGTAACGTTACGTTTGGGCCAAGATTATTGGGTTGCAATTAATCTTTTAGCGTATTACAATGTTTTTGGCCTAGATTTCAGACTAATGCCAACTTATCTCCACCAATTCAAATCATTCTATGTTGAATTGACAAACGAAAATCCAGCTGTTCAATACAACCCAACAAAATATTCATACTGCGGCGAAAAAGATGGCAATAATCCGAATGGGAGTGATATGTTTGATACAATTTTATGCAAAAGAGGCGGAGTCAAAGGTCAATTTGTTGTCTTACGTTCAAATTCTTCAAATATGAATGTAGTTGTAAGTGAAATTGAAATATTTGGAAACTATTTGAAAGATTTAGAGAAAAGATCCAAAAACATTCTATCAAATAAACCGAGTTGGACATCAAGCTATTACCGGCAATTTACACTTGCCCATCTAGCAACTACTGGAGATCGTAACGGAATATTTCATACAAAGAAGGAAGATCATCCTTGGATTTGGATAGATATGCTTGGAATGTATAAACTATTTCCAATGGCCATTCTAAATAGAGAAGATCAATGTAGGTTTAAAATATCCTCTTAACCCATTAATTCATCCATTAACCCTCTTTCTAGATGTTTTAAGAATAAATACAATACGTGGAGTAGTGTCAGAATATCAAAGTTTTAATGTTGAACAAGCGCATTTACATTCTAAAATCTGTTTTATCAATGATAAACAGTTCTTGAGAGGAGAATACGCTATTTGGGATTGTCAACAGCCATTACCCATTTGTCGTTACGTAATATTTTACTTAAGTATTACGCAATATTTGCACTTTGAATTTGTTGAAGCTTATGGGGAAGAGATAATTAATGCCAATTTCACACTTCTACCATTGATCAATGTCCATAGGACTGAGAGTAGTAGTTTAAAAATCTATGATCAAATAGTAGCCGATCAATTTCCAATAAAGATTATTGATGGATCATCAATAAATTCCAGACATCAGGATCATTATCTTTCTTGTAGTGGAACATTGACAAATGCCAATCAGGAAGGAAGGATTATATTCTCTATGGATAATTATTATATGGTTGTAGAGATTGTTGTCTTACTCCCATCCATATTGGTTCAAGGTAAACAGATTGTTATATTATTGAATTTCAATATCAATTCCTCTCTCTCTCTCTCTTATCAGAAACATTTGAAGATGTTCAAGTGGCTGTTGAAAATTTCAATATTGAGTTGCAAAGGCAAATTTGTAGTTTGAAGAATGATGCTATAACTGAGGAGCATTTATTATACAACTGCCATTTTATTGGTGATAGAATATCATTGAATAAAATTAATGGTAATAATAGAATGGAACTTTGTGAAATATATATTTTTGGTAGAAAACAACCATACAACATTAGTAGTTTGTATATTGAAATCTCCTTTAGGTTTAGGCCTATTCTCTAAAGCATTAAATGAATTTTCTCCACTTTCCAATAATTTTACTATACAATTGAATTCAATTTGCAGTTATTCGATTAATCGCGAAATTTTTATACAATTAACTAATTACCATAAAATTATTGCTGTTGGATTTTCATTAGTTAGAACTGCAAATTTTTCATCTGGATTACAGATTTTTGGTGTTGATTACAAAACGGAAGTACTTTGTACAAGTTTCAGACATATTCTATACGTCGTTGATTCAACATTTTTTACATTCTCTTGTGAAAGGAAAATAATTGCGAAATATTTGAAAATTTCATCGCCTAATCAATGGTACTCAACTTGCAATTATTACGTCATCAGCAAACTTATAATGGAGGATACTGATGGTAAGATATTTACTATTTATCTTGTATTGTTGTTATTGTTTTTAAATTTAAACTTTTGCTTTATTGCATAGAAAAATACCAATTGAATTATGGGAGAAAAACAATTAAATCAGATTATATTTACTCAGTAAAATTCTATCTAAACATTATAGAATGTTGTAGATTTTGTTTAGCAGACGACGCTTGTAAAAGTTTATCCTATTCAAAAAATTTGAATAAATGTGAACTTTGTAGTTTTCCAATTATAGAAAGTGTTAAAACTCATGTATTGATTAAAAACTATCAACTTTTACAATATTGTTAGGTTTAAAGTTTTATTTAGCACAAGTTCAAGGTCATTTTGCTCATCCGTCAATTCATGTTTTTTAATAAATTTTATATTTTGTTAAACTCTTTTGAAATTAGGAAGAAGAAGACAGCAGCTGTTTTGTACTTAGGAGGGTCTTTTCTTACAGATAGGATGAGGGTAAAGGCAAGCATTTGTGGACTAATTCTGTTGTTTCATTTGGTGCTAAGGCTGTTGTACTCAATTTTTTCGCTAAAACCATCAATTCTCAAGTTTCCAATATATTCTCTGATTATATTGCAAACATGACGTGTTCTTTTCATCAATCAACTACTAATTTCTTTTTGGCTGAAATCCAAACGACTGCATCAGTATTTAACATATCAAATTCTAAAACTGTACAACTGTTCAAATTCGCCAGCATCTATGGTATTGATGACATTTATGAAAACACCCATCAGAATCCTTATTTTTGTCACAAATCATCAGTTTGATTTATTTGGTAAATCAAATCATTGGTTTATAGATGGAACATTTAAGATTGTGAAAGATCCATTCTACCAGCTAGTGTCTATTCATAGTCATGTGAAAAAGAATGGTGCAATGAAACATGTTCCCTTGACATTCATTTTCATAACATTAAAACAAAAAAAATATTATAAAAAGGCATTCAAGGTATGAATTCAAATAGTTCATTCAGAATTTTTCTTCTATTCAACTCACCTTTCAGAGCATCAGAAACTTGACTTTCATGTCACAGCCTGAGAAAACAACAATGGATTTTGAGATGAGTCTGTGGAAAGCTGTCTCAAAGATTTATGCAGAAGCAAAAATTCATGGCTGTCTTCCACTTCACTCAAGCAATCTATAGAAAGCCTCAGGTACAAGACATTATTAAATATATGATACTGTTATAATTTTCTCTCAATAAATTCTCTTTTTAGTCTCTTGGCTACCCTGGAAGATGTATTTTTATCTTCAGATATTATCACTCCAACATTTTTTAGCTTGAAGAGTCAACTGCAAGAAAAGTGAAAATTTTCAGATTTGCTGGAATATTTTGAAAGTACTTGGATTTTTAATGGTACTTAGAAACCATTGAATTGGTCAATATTTAGATTATCAATAAGGACTAATAATAGTGTGGAAGGATGGCACAATAGAATGAATAATAAAGTATAATCAACAGAATGATTTTATTTGCTGATTGATTGCATTGAAAAGAGAGGCTGATTTGGTTTGTATCTATGAATATTGTGGATATTACAATAACTTGTACTTCTAATTCTGGCAAGTCTTCAATATTATCTTTAAATTTTAGGATGTCTTCTGCTATCCTTTTACCAGATTTTTCATTATCACCATTCGCCATTTCCTATAAATCCATTCTTCCTTGAAGAACAGTTTCCAAATTTTTATGCAACTTATGAAGATGATTTCCATTTTTAACAATAAACTTTGATCCCTTTTGTAATATGTATGAAGGACAAGGAGCTTTAGCACATCTTTGAGTACATCCCCAAGTGATAGAATATTCAGTTTTTCTTTTCACAGAATATGAACAATTTTTGTGTAGGAGTAAGTCTTTACCCTTTGTGCTGCCACCAACAACAATTTTGAAATCATCTCTTTCAGTTTCCATAATATCACATTGCTTCTCCATCTCAAATGAAGTCTCATGACTTATGTCAACTCTCTTTGCCATGTCGTGCCTATCTTTAGGGAAAATCAACTCTTTTTCATAGGTTGGTCATTCAGATGAATTAAAGTGAAAAGAAAGTCTCAACTGTTAAAAATGATTTAGGATGAGATAATAATATTTTGTAACAATTGAAATGACCTGATTTGTGTTGCTTTCACCTGAATTATCCATTAATGATTCCTTATTAATAATACTTTCATCACATTCTTGAGAAAATTTTGTTTGGTGATAATTATCTATTTTCTTTAGTTTAATAAATAATTTTCCTTTCCTGACATCATGACAATCAAAACAATAATCTGCATCTTAATATATAAGTCTTATAACAGGTTTAGACAGAAAACGTCCACAAAGACATAGAAAACATTTTGAATAAGTAGAAAAAAGCACTTTATATAATATATAGAAGGTTGTGATGTTTTTAGGAAAAGTAGGGTTAGGGTTAGGAAAGAATTGGCTTGATTAATAAGATAATAAATATCTAGAAAAACAAAGACTATGTAATTGCAAGCAATAGAGATATATTTTCCAAATTGTTTGAACATTTTTGATTATTAATTAATATTGAATTAACACTGCAAATATTTAATAGTATAATGTAGAACACATCTCAACAAGTTGACTTGCTGTAATGTCACCAACTTTAAAGTTTTCCCAAATGGAAAAAAGATTTTTTTGAATTTTTGTGTAAACTTTTGTTTGCAATCTCAACATCTTCCTCTCACTCAATAATTTTTCATATACAGCAATTAAGTCAGCTTCCCTCTTAAGCTCATCAATAGTCATATAAAATGATAAGTTTGCTCCTATGTTTTTATTTAATCTGTGATGGAATCCTTCCAAATCATTGTTAGTCCTGATTGTTTGGTTGAAAACAGACCAAGTCGCTGGAGGCCAAAAGCGACTCTTAATCCAATTGTCTTCAACATATTCCATAAAATCTCCAAGTTTATTTCTTTCAGCTAAGTCATTTTTTATTTTGTTGAATTGATTTGGAATCAAAGTATGAGGGAGGTATGGTAAAGCCAAAATCAGTTTCATTGATTTCCATTCTCCTTCTTTCTTTTTAAATTCAGAACTGTAACCCAAATCCTAAGAATACAACAACAAAGTTAAATTACATTTCTGTTATTTAATACTTTCCCTAACCTGAATTGTCAACCCCATTTCTTTTACCTATTCAGGATGTTTTCTTTGCCTTTGTGGACATTTTCTGTCTTTTGTGGACATTTTCTGTCAACCCCATTTATACATAGATTATTTTCCATATGCCTATAAGAAATCTATTTACAAAATTTCATTATCTGCAACTTTTTTATAATTTGTGGAAGAAATATGTCTATTTGACATAACTTGTGTTATTTTTATTAATTACACCTATACCAACCTGCTTATACAAATTAAGCATATCTTCTTAATTGTTTTTAACTCAACCAACAATAATTTTGGCAATGCCAGATGTTGATGAGGCAGACTTAATCTGCAGTGGCAAATGTTGGCCATGTCATGTTTGCCTTATCATTATGATCTAGGTGTAATAGTCTTTGTTCTCTTTGTTTCTTGTGGATTATGAGACTGTTGTGTCTCACCTTTTTTAATCGTTTGACCAATTGAACCCAAGCTTTGCTAAATGTATAAAAGGAAATACATTTCCCCAGCTTGGCAGTTCAGTTCTTTAATCGTTAGCTGGTTGTTTAAGCTTACTTGTTTAGAACTAGAAACTCATTTACTCAATACATATTCTTTGGATGATAAACTGGCAATTTGTTGATTAATTTCCACCTAAATTACATTTATTGAGACTATTTGAGGACAAACTTAAAAGGTTCTATTTCTTTGAGTACTTTGGTGAGTTGATCAATGATTGAAGAAGACAAATACTGTTCTGGAGAAGCAGAAATTCCTACAATTACAATACAACAAAGTACACTTATTGTAAAAAATCTGAATTCTGTTACCTTTTGTAGAAATAACATCAAAACATATGTGTTTCTTTAGACCTTTTTTATTATTTTCATCTTGAACAAGTAGCATAAAGTGAGGATGGCCATTTCCATTAGAGGGTTCAGTCACTTTTATATTAAAAACTTTTTCACCACCTGAAGTACAAATTATTGTAATATCCACATTTTCTGAGCCTTCTGTTTGATCACCAGATATTAAAGATACAGTTGCTGTTTTTGCTTCATTACTAGACAATGATATTGGATTTGTTCCAACAGGAGCATAATCAGGATTTATTGTTGTACAACTTTTGTTCTATTTTATTGTTATAGTATAATCTATAACTTACTTAAAACCTACTTGAGGGAATACAATAACATGTGGCCTAACACAGACATTGGTTTGTCATACTTAAGGTTCATCCTTAAGTACCATTTAAGCTTTGGCTCTCTAGTTTTGTTGTTATTCATTTAAAAATAGACCAAAAATGTTGTAATATCTTTTAATATGTTCCAGCAATTATTTTTTTTAATATTCATTGTGTAATGTTAATGAATAAATTTAAAGAACATATCAACGGTCTTCTTATTCATCCTAACCATTTTCCAGCCTGAAATTGAACCTTCAAATATATCATTTATAGCTGTTTTCCACTGGTCCTGTGAAATTGTACCCATTTTGGATGAAACCAAACCCAGTAAAACATAGTTAATTAATATTAAATATGATACTTTTTTATATCACTGCAATTTAATAATGCAACCTACTTAAATAAAAAATTATTAAATATTAAAATGGCAGTCATTCAATGTAGGTAAATTCATATTTAACTTAATCTAGTTTAATGTTGTATTAATACTTTGATTATACATGTTATCTCCATTTGTGAAAATGTCTGATTAATTTGGGAAGAAATTTTCAGCCATTTTGAATAGTGCCATTTGGAGTATCTATCTCAATGAGATGCATGTAATAGTCATCAAGTAATTTGCCAAAAACTTTGATTTTCCCATTGTCAGTAGAAAATATATAAATAGTCTGCCCAGGTTTTCCCAGTGACACCATAACAAACAGTCTTGGATGTTTTTGTTGTAAAATCAGATATTACCTGTGAAAAGTGAGTATCTCCAAAAGCATTTGCAGGAATATCTATTGATTTTATAGTAGGATATGCTGTAGTTGTACCAAGTTGAGTACCATCTAACCTAGAGGCAACATCTACTCTAATACTTCTATAATATGGTAAGTATCATTCATGTCATATCTATTAACTATAGTTCATAAGTGTACAGACTTGATTTTCAAAACAAGAAAACACGGGTTTCTCTTTTCCTACTGCAGCACATTGTCTTATACAATGTCTATGTGCATTTCTCTACTCCATTTCACTATAGATAGATAGTACTCAATTGGTATTGTTCTCTCCCTTTTTTCACTGATATAAAAGATACTTTAATTACAAGTTTTCTTTATGATTAACCTGACTCTTTGCGTTTTACTTAATAAATATGTTTTTGACTAAACACTCAATTTTTGACTAGTCACATTTAACAACAAATTCCTATATTAACACATTCATTGAAAATCTTAGCACCAATAATCTTAAGGTCATTGAACACAAGTGAACATCTGAAAAATGATTTCCTATGACCTGCTTTTTCTGCAGTTAATACTTTTGGCTCTGATTCAAGTCTCCAATATTCTCCAATATTGAATTATTTTCACATTTTGAATAAAGGCCTAGAGCAGTACAATTGTTCAACAATTAATATACAATTATATGACCTTTTAATTGTATGCAAGTAATTATAAAAACAAAGCCAGGAAGTGTGAAATTTGTAGAGTTTAAATACTTTTATGGTTAGCTTAGAAATAAGACAAAAAATTACACACTCACACAATACTGAAGATAATTTACTCCTGCTTTGGATAATGGGCAAGTGTTTTGAATAGTATCCGGTAGATACTACCAGTTAGACTTCTCAAAACTTGGACTATGTACTTAGAAACAGGGTTTGGTAAGCACAGATTGGGTAAATACAAATCTTACCCTTTTCTTCAAACTTTAAATACACCATTAGAGGTTATCAAAAAATGAAGCTAATTGGATCAATCATTTTCAAATTCTAGATATAGGTTGTTCACATTTTCTTGATTCAAGATAATTGAATTATTATTAATTTGCATACTGATATTTTAATATAATATGTAAATAACAGATTCTTACAGTCAAGTTTTTCACTCACTACCTTTTGCTTAACAATTGTTTTATATGCCTATCAAAGACTAATCTTAAAACCACCATTAAAACTATTGTTAGAACCATAAACCCATACTTTTAACCACAATCATAACCATAAATATTAAATTATAGTGATTGTTAAAAAAACAAATGGAAAATAGATTCTTGAATATTTGCAAAGGACTTGAAAAATCATCAAACACATTAAAAAATGTTTGTTTCTCAAATTGTAAGTTGAATGAAGAGCAATGTAAAAAGATAGGGAATTTGCTTTCAGAGTGTTTCAAAATAGAAAAAATTGATTTAGGAAATAATTACCTTATGTCCAATGAATTTTTTGATATATGCAAAGGACTTCAACAATCATCAACTACTTTAAAGTGTTTTGGTTTTTTTAGGTGCAATTTGAATGACAAACATTGTAAAAATTTGGGAAATTTGCTCTCAAAGTGTTTTAAAATGGAAGAAATTGATCTAGCATATAGTAATGAGATGGAAAATGGATTTTTTGATATTTGTGAAGGACTTCAACAATCAGCAAACACTCTCAAGTGTCTTGATTTATATAAATGTGATTTGAATGAAGATCAATGTAAAAAGTTGGGGTATTTGCTAAAAAATTGTTCTAATATAGAAACATTAGATTTTGCATTTAATACTGAGATGGGAAATGGATTTTTTGATATATGTGAAGGACTTCAAAACTCTGCAAAGACTTTAAAGAAACTTAGTTTGCTGTTTTGTGATTTAAATGAACAGCAAGGTAAAAAATTAGGTATCTTGCTTTTAATTTGTGAGAAAGTTGAAAGAATAGATTTATGTGGAAATCCTAATATGCCATTTCATTTTTTTAAGATCTTTGAAGGTCTAAAACACTCATGCAACACTTTAAAGAGTCTTGATTTGTATGAGTGTGGTTTAAATGCAGAACATGGGAAAGAGCTGGGCAATTTGCTTTCAATTTGTTTTAAAATAGAAGAATTATCAATAGGAGGCAATTCTGATTTGGCAGATGGATATTTTGATATCTTTAAAGGACTTCATCAGTCATCATTTGTTTTAAGAAATCTTAATTTGGGTAACTGTGGTTTGAATGGAGAACACAGTAAAAAATTGGGAGACCTTCTTACAAATTGTTTTAAATTAGAAGAAATAGATTTAAGTGGATTGCAAGACATGGGCTGTGGATTTTCTGATGTTTGTGAAGGTCTTCAACAATCATCCAAAACTTTAAAGAATCTTAATTTTTCTCAGCTCTCTTTGAATACTGACCAATGTAAATATTTGGCAAAATTGCTTAAGAACTGCTTTCAAATAAAAACATTTACTTTTGGATTCAATATATCAATGGATGATGGGCTTCATGATATTTGTATAGGACTTCAACAATCATTAAACTCTTTAGAAATGGCTGATTTCAATTATTGTCTTTTAAATAAAAATGAAAGTGAAATGTTGAATAAAATTTTGTATAATCATTCTTTTAGGAGAGGAAATATCTTTTTCTGGTAATCTATTTTTTGTGATGCAACTGTATGAACTTTATTCTCAACTGGTGGTTAGGATTTCATGTTCTATGTGAAATTGGTTTGATCATCACTAAATATCATGTGAAAAGATTATCTGAAAACAATCTGAAACAAAACATGCATTCTTCAGTTTCATATTGGATACTAGTTTAGTCATTTGGCATTCTGCTACTATGAACTATCTACTGTGCTGATAAACTTTGATAAAATTATTTTAACATAATATATATTTATACAGTCAACAAAAAGTTCCTGATTTCTCAAATCCCCAATCATAGACAAACCTGAACTATTGGAAACACATTTTATTCAATAGATATTCTATTGGCCAAACTCTAGTGTTTCGTTATTACATTGTTATTATTTTAAACTGAATTCATTCTAAAGGGTTTCTAAAATAGAAATAATAAATTTAACAGATAATGATGAAATGGGAAGAAGATTTCTCCATATATGTGAAGGATTTCAAAAATCAGCAAAGATATTAAATAATCTTGATTTATCAAAATGTTATTTAAATGAAGAACATGGTAAAGAAGAAAGGCTAAAAAGTTGTTTGAAAGCTGTTGCGCAAAAGAAACCTGCAGTAACATTTGGACCCAGGACATTTTGGTTAGAACTTCAGAATATTTTACTGCAATTCAGCCCAGTTTAGAACCCTAACTCAACCCTTCGCTTCACCTTGCCTTTTCCATTACCCCTAACCCTTGGAAAAAATCCTCCTCAGTATAAATCAGATACTATCTTCTTGTTCCTAGTCATTTTTCATTCCAAAATCTATCCTTCAAATTTCTCCTTTGTGGATATTTTCTGTCAACCTTGCAAAGAGCATTGAAAAGATGAATGACTGTACTTTGTTGTATTGAAATTGTAGGAATATCTGGTTCGTCACAACTGTATTGGTCCTTTCCAATCATTTACCAATTCACCAAAGTACTGGTCCTAGTAGAACCATTCAAGTTCTTCCACAAGTAGCCTTAATAAAAGTAATTTTGGTAGAAATTAACCAACAAAATACCAGTATTTCATCCAAAGAATATGT
>CAJFCJ010000044.1:20348-169835 GCA_904063045.1 Dimorphilus gyrociliatus | reverse complement strand
AAACTCCAGGATCAGTGCTATCATTTGGAATACAACGTAAATTAAAGTTTCGTTGAAAAATGGCCATTCAATCAACTTTCTTTTAAGATTTTCATACCAAAATAAAAGGTGGCCATTTTTCAATGTCATTGTCCTGCTGACAAAATCATAGTTAATTCATTAACGCCTAATAATCAAAGACTTCTTTTGATAATAGACACATAATTACAAAGATAAAGAAGATGGATCATGGGTTGGTTATAAAAATAAAATCTGGCAAATTGCCAAAAATATCTTATCTAATTCGAATAATTTTTCAAAAAAAAGATATCAGATATTGAACTCTTTTTCTCCAATTCAATATCTTGTCATGATATTAAGGGATTTAAAAGAATTTGTCAAAAAATTCAAAGTTAACCTAATAATAGAATTTTAAAAGTACCGCCATATTGTTTTTTGAATTTAAACTATAAACATAAAATTTAGATGAAAATGGTTGATGTTGTTGTAAACGCCCACAATTTTTTATGGTTTTACCTAGCCCTAGACCCTGTTTCAACCTCTTCATTGTCGCTAACCCTTAGTTTGGACCTACTTAATTACAAATCAATTGTGTGCACTTATGAATTATAGTAGTTTATAGATATGATATAAATGATACTTACCATATGGTAGAAGTATTAGAGTAGATGTTGCCTCTAGGCTAGATGGTACCCAACTAACACCAGAATCCATCCCTTTTATAGGCAAAAGATGAAGTGTTACATAACCAGGCATGTTGACAACAACAGTAAGTGTTTATTTGTATATAAGCCAGGGTGTAGGTAGCCTTCCATATCCCAAAGACTCCAAAATGGGCGTTTATCAACATCGCCTTAAAAAATGGCGGACTATGTATTCTATTAAAAAAGAAAAGAATTATTGTATTTCTATTTATGCAGCCATTGAAGAACCTTATTTAAAGTTGATACAAACATCATCAATGAATTTAACTTATCCAAAGAATAGTATTTTATGCGAAAAGCAACAATATTTTGTTAATATTGCGTTTTATTGCGATATGAATGATGGTTGCATATCTGAAGATAATCAACAATTTTGCATCAATCAAAATCTTCACAGATTCAAATGTATTTCAACAAATTACTCAATTAATTTTCTATTAGTTTGTAATCATAGAGTCGATTGTGAGGATCAATCCGATGAGAAATTTTGCGGTATCTATTCTCCTTTTATTTTTTTACTTGTATATCATTCTATATTCTTTCAGTTTTCGATGTTTGTTTGGACGATGAAGTGTAATTAGTACTTTAGCTACTTTCTTATGAATTTCTCATTAAACTCTCCTATAGAAAATGTACATTTTCCAATGAATGCATTAAAAAATCAGAAGTTTGCGACAATGAAAGAAATTGTTTCAATGAGGAAGATGAAATTTGCTTTGATAGATCATCATCGATGATTGACATATATCAAACGGGTATGATTAAGAATCAACCAATAACCAGTGTAAAAATCCTCTTTCAATGGCTATTGGCTGAATTGTTTAGGGTTTATGATTGTAGGCTTAATTTTTGTTTCTCTTTCTAAAAGGTTGTAATCCTATTCACCAAATAAGATGCGAAATTCACTGTCTACCTTGCTTCTATCAATTAGACAACAAACGAGATTGTTTTAGTGAAAATGAGGAAGATTTTGATAGTTCAACAAGGTCAAGTTGTAGCAGTCAAATGGACGATAATAAGTGTTTTTATACAACAACAACTATGGGCTTTCCTAAAACTGGATTATTTCAAACGGACCAATTTTGTAATTTACAAAATTGCCCAAAAGGTCAATATCTATGTCATCGCGAAGGTTATTGCATTTCCATAAATCTAATATGTGATGGTATTAATCAATGTTTCCAAGGAGACGATGAAGTAAACTGTGGTTGGATTATATACAAATTTTTGACCTAAACAACCAGAATAATTTCACTCTTCGTTTAATAGAAACATTTGAATTGCCTGGATTTTTTAAATGCCACAACGAATCAACATTTCTATACAAAGATCAAGTTTGCGATAGAAAATTACATTGTTTGGATGGAAGTGATGAACTCTATTGCAAACATCCAATATCCGTTGATTATGGTGTCTGTCAACAGATGAATCTACTCAGCCTACTTTGTAATTTTCATTATCAACACGCTGATGATAAAAATAGAGAAAAATCAACAAATGAAAATATTGAAAATTTATCGAAATTTAAAAAAATTCAAATTTTCGGCCAAATTTATGATAAAAAATTTAGTTTAATAAATTCTACATCTTTAAATTATTTACAAATTGAAAATAATGAGGAATATTTTAAGAATGATAATAAAAACTGGTATTTTCCAAATTTAATATTTCTACACCTTTCAAACAATGGTATTACTGGAAAGTTTTTCATTTTAAAAAGAAAACTGACACTACTCAGAGATTTAAGAATCTCAAAAAACCCATTAATTTCTCTATCATTTTTAAAGAATTTAAATTGTAAATATTTAGAAATTTTAGATATTTCAAAAACAAAAATAGAGAAAATCTTTGAAAATGATTTTAAAACAAATCCAAATTTAAATATTTTAAATATAACAAATTTAAATTTTAAAATAATGGAGAAAAATTCATTTAACAATTTAAGAAATTTGCATTATTTATATGCTTACAATACTGAAATTCCAATAGAATTTCAACTATACATGACAACAAATTTAGTTAAAATTCTATATGTTGAAACTAAAATGAAGACATTTTGTTGTTTTCTGCACAGACAATTTCATAGAAAAATTAAATGCAAAACTAAAACAATAACAATTAATTACTGTTCAAGTTTATTAAAATCAACTTTTAAGAGGATAATCTATTGGATTATAGGCCTATTTGGATGCTTTTTAAATATTTTTTCACTCAGTACAATCCTAATTAGAAACAGGAAAAGCTATCTACTGATATTGTTAAACTTGAGTGATTTTTTTATATGCTCATCTATGAGTTGTATAGGTTTTGTAGATCTCTATTACAAAGAAAGCTACTTTAAAGAAGATAAAAATTGGAGAACGGGTACTTCCTGTCAATTTTTGGGAGTTTTTATGAATTTTTCCATATTAATGTCATCCTATACTCATCTATTTACAAAAATAGGAAAATGTTCTAAAATCAAAATTCGCTTAAAAGGATTCTTATTGACAAGTTACAAGATTGGTAAAATCGTTTTGGCGGTTGTTGTATTTCTTTTCGTTTCATTTTCGCCCATTTTATTTTCAAAGGTAAATCTTTTACCTTTTAATTAATTTTTTATGTAAAATCTATGTGGAAGGGAGGAGCTTAGATTTCAAGTGTAAATGATTGACAATTGTTTAGCATAGAGATACGGCATTTCTTAATGAAAAATATCTTTATATCTTCCTCTTCAGAATACCTTTAGCCAATCACCAACCTGTTTTAATATACTACTCACAAGGGAACATGATTTTGTTTGGAAATTTTCAATTTCATTTTTTGTACTACTTGAAATACTATTCAGTTTAACAAGACTACTTTTATACTTTTGGAGTCGTGCCATTGGAAAAGAAGAGAAAACATCTATAAATCAAGATTCTCTGAATTATGAATTAAACAAAAAGTCTACTCTCCTAATTCTTTTGAATTTGTTAAGCTTTCTACCAATAATGCTGATTGGTTAATAAATTTACATTCATTTTACATTCGATATTCAACTCTAATAAATTTTTCTTGATAGGTTTAATATCATTTTCTATCAATGTAGATGTAAAAAGTGATATTTACAGTTGGATCATTATTATAATCATTCCCCTGAATGCAATAATAAATCCAATAATTATCCTACATTTTGAATTTTTGTGGAGAAGTCAAGTTCAACAAAGAACAGAAAGGGAAAATATGATACACAAAATAACTCGAGAAACTCTGACATGCTGTAATATAAATAACAAAATTCTCTTGTTAAAAAATTATTATCCAAATAATGGATTTTTTTTTACATTTTCTAGTAATATCATTTTTTGAACAGCAGAGAAAAAATGGTTTGTTATCATCAGGTCTGAACAAAAAGTTTATGAAAATCAAATCAATGAAAAGATTATCATCCAATAAACATTTTCGTAAATGTTCAATTGATATTTTAAAAGCAATTAATAGTTTACACAAAAATAATTTGTCTGTTAATGGCAACATTACATTAAATACTATCTTCTTTCAGGTTTTTTGTTTTTTTTCAAATTTGAAAAAATTTTCCCCAATTTTATGATTTTTTTTATTCATTATAGGGAAATTCTTTTTATTTACATATTGAAAAATTATATATTAAAGATCATCAATGTGAAATGAAGGATATTTATAGCTTTGGTAAATTTATGACACTGTTTGATACACAATACAATTAGTGTTCATGATTGAGAATATAACATTTTTGAATTTAATCTTTTAAGATACTTTTGAGCAAAACAGCCTAACACCAGGAATGATAAGTGTTGGACCTAGGATCTTACACATTAGACCCAGTTTTTTATCACCTTAAAGTTAGGGTTGTAGGAGGGTTCCTTTTTAGTTGACTATGCTAAGTTGTACATATATGCCTAACTAATAATTTTCATATCTTCCTGGTAATGTTATAAAACATCACTTTGAAAAGAGCTATTTGAACAAAAAAAAATGATCTGAAAGGCTTCCACAACAACTGATTTAACTGATGTGTTTACGAAATACTATTGTTAGAAAAAAAAAATTTATAGGATGCAGGGTTAGAGTTTAGGTTAGGGATTAGCACAATCAGTAATAGCCACTTCTTGAAGCACAACACTAATAATTTGAATTCAAAACTTTGAAATTTTAAACTAAAGCACATGTTTGAGGTGTAAATTGAAAAAGTTGCCTTTTTTTGGCATTTGGACCTATAGCAGAATTCCTGAGCTCACAATTATATTTATTTTCAGAAGATAGCCTTATGACATCTGACTAAAAGAACAAATTAAAAATTAAAAAAAATCGTGGGCTTCGAATTGGAGATATTTAGCCTGGAAGTTTGTTCTAAAGACTACTAAAGACAATTGTATATTTGTTGTATTTAGAACAAAGGGTTAGGTTAAAGGGGATTGGGAAAAAACATCCAGAAATGTTCTATACATAATTATTGTTAATATGAATCTAAAATAAATTTCTCTATCCTGTTTGCTTTAATTAAAATATATAATTGTAACTTTTTTCCAGTTTTCTCTGAATTATGTAATGCCAATAAAAGAAAAATGAACTATTTCATTGTATTGTCTATAAGTGAAAGATAGGTTTTAACATATTTAAATGGCAGTTTTGAGAGAAATGAATTTTTGGATTTTTTTCTATGTGTTGAAAGTACTTGGATTAATCATTGCATTTGGACACCAGATTGTTGGTCTGTATTTGGTCTTGTCATCAGGACCAACAAGGATGTTGAAAGATGGTACAGAAGAATGAATGAACAAGACACCTGCAAAAGGGTCATTTTTTTTGCTGATAGACAGTTTAAAACAGGAATCAAATCTTATTGCAGCTGTAGAGAAACTTCTATCAGAAAAAAAGGTTAAAGAAGTACAAGAATAAAAGTGTAATTCAGAATCAAGTATTTGCTGTTTGGGATGAATATAAGTTAGAAATGATTACATCTGCTGTCCTCTTACAGAAAATTTTCCCACATTTTTTTACTTTCAGTTTCAAATATTTAAAAATATCTAGTTTTTTACCTTTTTCAAATTTTGTGACAATGGCCAGGGCTCTGATTGAAAATGGCCAAAGACCTAAACTAATAAAAATAAATGTTAAAAAAAAAGACTTAGATTCTACTTGTTGTTTTATAAAATAATGTACATATTTTTAATATTTAATTATATTTTTTTTAACTACTCAAAGCCATCACATAATTAAATGTGTTTGAGTGATAATGTCCCAACTAAAATAATATACCGGTTTTCTTTTGTAATATGTATATTTTTTACTGATTTTGAAACTTTGAAATGTCAATGTCAAGGATAATGATTCAATTAGAGGAAGTACAGTGGCATAACTTAGCTAAATGCAGAGGCAGTACATTATTAACTCAGGTAAAGTTATAAAGTAATGAAATAATTGTTGGCATTTAAGTTGGAAGAGAGAAGGAAGAAGAACTGTTGTCCCAAACAGACAGCTACCCTGAAGGAATATTTTTAATTTGCTCATAGAAACGACACATTGAATAGATTGAATATGGAAAAAAAATAGAGAAAAATGAAGAGTAACATATAAATTATACAAATATAAATGTATATATGTATTAATTAGTGAAAGAAAAAAATCAAACAATAGATGTCTGTATATGTATTTAAGCACAGGGTTTACCTCAGCAATATTCATAACTATCAAGAAAATTAACTGGTAGAAATTCTGCCTTAAAGAATTCAAGGAAATAATAAGAAATAAAAGAGTGAGCAAGTATAGATTTTTTATGAATAGAGAGTGAGAGAGAGAAAGAGCTTACAGTAAACAGCAAACACTTGAAACTGCATTTTTCATATTTGGATTTCCCCAAAGTTCACATCCATTTATTTGAGGACTCTTGTTCAAAATTTTTTCATAATACTCACTTTGCTGTTTAGATAAATAACAATAATTGATATTGACATTTACCAGATTATCCTTTAATTTTAAAAGTCCATCACAAATAACAAAAAATCCATTTTTCATATTTCTATTTCCTTGTAAATTACTTTCTTTCAATTGTGATAAATTTTCAATAATTTGTCCAAAAACTTGACTTTGTTCATTATTCAGTTGGCAGTGTGAAATATTAATTTTCTCTAAAGTATCTTTTGATTGTAAAAGTGCTTGAAAAATTATTGAAAATGATGAATTTGTAGTTGGATTCCAAGAGAGATTGATATCTTTTAATTGAATGCAATTATTTAAAAAATTACCAAAATGTTGGCATTGCTCTTCATTTAAATTACAATTGCTTATACAGTACCAGCGGTAAGTCACTGTTACACCTCAAAAAAATAATATTTTCTTGATTTTTTCTCTTTCCGCGCCTAAAGAATGAAAATGAAGGATATTATTATATTTAATAATATTCTTCTTATCATTATAGAAAGAAAATATATGTTTTTAATTTAAATTCTCAGAAATACGATCACTTTAATGTGATAGGCCTACTTATGGAAAAGCACAAGCATCAGTTATGTTCAAAAAATTTACCCTGATCATTGAGTAGTGTCACTTTTAACCAGATTTTAAGGTCATTTATGTGTTTGTGCATGTGTAATCTAACAGTTGACAAATTTAAAATAAAAATGGTGAAGCTATCTGAAGCAACAAGAATTTCTATCTTAAATTGTCTTCAAAGACCAGAAATGTCCATTCGAAAAGTGGCAAAGCTTTTTAAATGTAGTCCAACTACTGTACAAAATATAAAAAATAAATTTAAAGAGCTAAAAATGATAAAAGATAAGCAAAGAAGTGGTAGACCAAAAAAAGTGACACCAAAGATGGAAAGGTAAATTACCAGGGCATCTAAATCAAACCCCAAGTGGACAGCCCATCAGGTATTATATAATTCTGGTATACCAATATCTCTTTCTCTAACAACAGTGAAGCAGGTACTACAAAAAAATAACTTAAATGGGAGAATTGCAGCCAAAAAACCTGCTTTATCTAAGAGGCAGATAATAAGTAGGAAAGAGTTCTGCAGAGAGAGAGAAAACTGGGGGATTGAAAATTGGAAAAAAGTAATTTTTTCTGATGAATCAAAGGTTGAGCTGTATCCTAGGAGAAGGGAGTTTGTTAGGAGGCCACCAGGTAAACAGAATGACCCCAAATATACCACAAAAACAGAAAAATTTGGGGGAGGGAATATAATGGTGTTTGGCTACATTAAGTTCAATGGAGATAGGGGCCTAGCTTTAGTGTCTAATCGCATGACAGCTTTGGATTATGTCAAAATTTTGAGCAGTCATGTTGTCCCAAATTATAGGAGAGGGGAAATTTTCCAGCAGGATGGGGCTAGCTGTCATACAGCAGCCAGAACAAAAGTGTACCTTGAGAGAAAGGGAGTAGAAACACTGGATCCATGGCCAGCAAACAGCCCAGACCTGAACATAATTGAGCAAATATGGGGCATATGCAAAAAACGTTTAATGGCACATAAGCCAAGAAACAAGGATGAGCTGTGGGAGATGTTCAGAGAGGAATTTTATAAAATTTCAGAATTGGAAATTCAATTCTTATATGAGACAATGGAAAGAAGGCTTAGGGCAGTTGTACAAGCTAAGGGTACGCACACAAAATATTAAGGCATTAAAAAATATAATATCCTGTAAATAACAGTCAAAATAAGAACAAAAAAATACTTTTAATATTCTTTTAGAGTAATTTTTGTGATTGTAACAAGTACTTATGCTCCCATAGAAAATAGGCCTACCACATTAAAATATCAATAATTCAGAGATTTGAAATGAAAAATGTATATTTTCTCTCTATAATGATAAGAAGAATATTACTAAATATAATAATATCCTTCATTTTCATTCTCTAAGTACGGAAAGAGAAAAAATCAAGAAAATATTATTTTTTTGAGGTGTAACAGTGACTTACCGCTGGTACTGTATTAATTTTCCATAGAGTATTCTTGGATTGTAACAGACCATTACAAACATTTGAAAATCCATTTTTCATACTTGAATTACCTTTTAAATAAATCTCCTTAAGGCAAAATGAATAATTTAATACATTACTCAAATTTTCACTTTGCTGTTCATTTAAATCACAATATGATAAATCAATCATCTCCAAATTTTGCCTTGAATTGAAAAGACCATCACAAATTTCTGAAAATTCTTCACCCATGTTACAATTATAACTTAGTTAAAAAAATTCACTCTTTTCACCAATAAATCTACAGTTGCTTGCATTTATTTTTTCCAGATTGTTTTTTTCGATTTCAAAAGACTTTGATAAATATTTGAAAATCCAATTTTCATATATGGATTACCATTAAAATATATAAGCCTAATTTTAGAACAGGTGACCAATAAATTTCCCAAATTTATCCCTTGTTCTTCATTGAAATTACCATCACTAACTAGAATATTTTCTAAACAGTTACTCGATTGTTTAAGTCCGTTGCAAATGTATGAAAATCCATCTTTCATATTGTCATTACCAGATAAGTCTATATGTGTTATTTGATAGCAATTTTCCAAAAAATGTCCAAAATTTTTAGCTTGTTCATCATCAAATTTACAATTGCCGACATCAATTTTTAAAAGATCATCTTTTGATGGTAAAAGTTGATTAGTAATAGTTTGAATATTTCTACCAACAATGCAATTATCTGACAAATTGATTGTTCGAATATTAGAATTTTGTTTAATCACTTCAATACAATCAATAAAATCTCTATTCTCTTTCAATTTTCCTTGAAAATTTAAATGTTGTTGGAGAATTTTTGTTGAAATTTGGCAACATCTATTCTCAATGACGTAATTAAAATTTTTTTCATTCATTAATTTAAACGTTAGTACCATTTTCAAAAATTCATTAACATGACAAAATTCATTTTCTTCATTTATTTTATTAATAAGAAAATTCGTCATTTTCTTCTTTCTATCCATTAAAATTTCATTAAATTCTAATTTTAATTTTTGAAAATCTTGCCTCATTTTTAAAAGACAATCATTTTCAATTTCATTAATTTTTCTTATCTCCAATTTTCCATTGTCATTATCTTTCTTTAAGAAGGATTCTATCAAATCCATTTCCTTTTATAAGTTGCCATTGTTGTTATTTTACAATCTGAATGATTTGTTTCAAAACAATTAGAACAAAGATTCTCTGTAGAATGTGTTTTACAATACAGTGATATCTCTTTTCCATGAATTTTACATAGATTTTCATATGATATTTTTTTGAAACAAAATTGAAAAAAGTTCTTTCGAAGTTGTTCTACTTGGCCATGGCAATTGTCATTCTCTCTTACAATGAGGACAAATAATTTTTGAATTTGTAATGTTTAAAAGTTCCAAACATTCAAAACAAAATGTATGACCGCACAGTAGTATTCTTGGATCTTTTTCTACCCAAGGATCTAAGCAGATAGCGCAAGTAACATCATCTTCATTTATATGATATCCACCGGCAGCCATTTTATCTCTAGAAATTCTTGAAAATGTTTATTAGCAACAAATCTGTCTATAGCCATAAAAAGCCTAACTCTTATAACCATTACACAAAAGACAATGATTTTATTAGTGTTTTTTTATAACATTGGTAATTAATATTATTCATAGGCCTAAAAGCAGATTTTTTAGTTTTATTCTCTAATATAGGGCAGGGTTAGATAGATAAATAGATGGATTAAAAGATAATTTAAAAAAAAAAATCATTGATTTTAAAATATTTATGGACACTGTAAAGAGAATGTAGAATTGTTTTTGAACAAAAGAATTACTAATCAATTATTAATAATATAGCAAATGTAAAGTTTGTCATTTTTTTTCTAATTGTTTATAATAAAAATTTTAGTAAAAGTTTCATAAATAGATCCAGTATGAGTTGGCAAAATGCGAAAATTTTTTTTTGACAAACAATTGAGAAAGTCTGGCAAGTTGTGTTGAAAAATTTCCAACATGGACTTTTTCAAGGCAATGGCTCAATTCTACTACAGATAACTTGGCCACACCCTAGGCAAGTAAATTAAATTATAACTTGGCCAAACCTTTATTGGTAATTAAAGATGAGCCTTCAAGCTGACTAATCAGACTTATGTTTGGCCAATGTTATAGCATTTTCTTGCATAGGTTTTAAGATGTACATGTATAAGTTCCATCAAATAATAGAGTTCAAGCATGTAAAATATAACCAAAGTTTTACAATATCGAAGAATTAACAATGGTGAATTGTACTTTAACACTTTCTCTTCATATTTCATGTTTTGTAAAATTTATTACATTGCAAAGCAGTCTAAAAAAATGGATTATTAATTCATCATTTAATTCTTCCATTCTAATTGATTTGTTCAAAAACATTTCAACATCAATTTCTTTTCAGAAAGCATTTGTTGATAAATTGGAATGAGATCAGCCTCTCTTTTTAATTCATCCACCAAATTGTAAAACGGTTTTGAATTGCCCACATTTAAATTCAACCTATTGTGAAATCCTTCAGAATTAACATCATTATTTGTCCTGATAGGAGATTCATATGCAGACTATTCTCAATCCAAGTATTCTCAATATACATAATTTGGTCCTCCAATTTCTGAATTGCTTTTAAATGTTGTTCTATTTTATGAAATTCATTTGGAATTATATCAGCAAGTAAGAATGATAAAGTCAATATCTTTTTCATTTCAGCCCATTGTCCAGTATGATTTCTATATTCAGCAGAATAACCCTATTCAATATATGTTAAAAATTTAATAAAACAACAATTAACATTTGAATTATTTATAACATATTTTTTCTATTATTTTCTATATAAAAATGTTTCTGGCCGTTTTCTACCATATTCTTATTTGAAATATCTTTTGAGAATCTTCCGTTTGAAAATGGAGAGCTCAATGAACAAATGGCAAACTTTTTCAACAATCAAAAACAATTAAAAATGTTGAAATTATCTGTAAGTTATTACAAGTCAGAAAAGCTGGAAATTGGATTTTTAAAATTGTACCCTAACCCTAACCCTGAAAAGACTGGGTTATGGAATGAACGTCCCATGGAATGAATGTCCCATGGAAAGAATGTCCCATTTTTAAAAGAATACATCTATTTGAAAGAAAAATTTAATATTTAAAAAATGTATTATTTCTTTTGAAAGATACTTATACTTTTCAATGATGTAATGAGTAATCATTGCATCCACACAAGAAAACTGGTATACTCCATTTTGGAAAATTTCACTGAAGTAGTAATTTTTGGAAATTTCTCTAAATTAAAAAAGATAGGATTATTTCATTTGAAAAAGAGATAAGGTAATTATTAAATAATATTAAGGAATTGAAAAGATTTATTTCATGTGTTTTTCACAATTGGCTAAGTAAAAAACACTTTTTTTATTATATCTTTAATTGAACTTTCTCTTTATAGACAATGGCTGCCACTTGTTATCAATGTAAGAAAAGGATTTATGGAAAGAGATCTGTACATAAATGTTCAGTATGTAATCATACGTATTCCATGCATTTTAAGTGCACCAAAGGTTTGTATAAAATTTATTTGAAATTTCTCATTAAAACATTATATTTTGAACAACAGATGTTGTTGTTTTCAAATGTGATATTTGTTCAGATATCACTAAAACGCAATGCCAAATTGTTCTGACAAGAATTGATGATATTGCAGAAACATTGCAATTGCAACCTCAAGATTTGAATGAAGATTCATTTGATGCTACAGAGGACTTTCACACCAACAATAATCACAATCAATCATTTGAAATTATAAGGGGAGGAAGCAAGAAAGGAAAAGATATTCTACTCTATAATGGATTTGCATTCAATGTAAAGTTTATGAAAGACAGCTATACCTTATGGAGATGCAGTGTTCGTAATAAAAAGAACTATTTTCAATACATTCATTCATTAAAAAACATGGTGAAGTGAAACAAGTACCACTTATGTTTGTGTTTATATCATCAGCAAAGTGAAGAGCTTACAAATATGTATTAAAGGTATAATTTGTCTATAAAAAATATTGCATAACTCATTTTCTATTCTTGGATTTTTTGTCTGCAGGAAATTAAAAAAATGACTAATGATTCAATGCCAGAGGAGGTAGTTGTTGATTTTGAAATTTCAGGTTAAAATATTGAAATTATGGGATGATTATGATTTAGGATTAATAACAGCAATGGATCTATTGGAAAAAGTATCAAATATATATGTATCATAACTTTTTATATTAACCTCTCTTGTCTAGCCCTGTAGTTTAATTCTTGATATTTTTGGTGTAACTAATGTTGTTCATAAATCTTTAACTAAAGATTCAGTGGTTTCTTACTTAAATACATTTTATATTGTAAAACTTTTTCTCTGCTAAATTCTTTTCATAGAATAGTATTTTCACATTGTCTTGTGTCATTCTATAGAGCTACTTCCTTTTTAATATGGGACATTCTTTCCATGGGACGTTCATTCCATGGGACATTCTTTCCAGCTCCCAAAAAGTCTATGGATAAGAAATTGACTTTAATCACTCAATCTTTAATTCTAATAAAAGAGGTGCTAATGTACCAACATAATTTTTAAAACACAGGTTAAATGAGTTTGAAGTGAATTGTTTCACTTTATTTTATAATTCTTTAAAGTTAATTATAAGATCAAGAAGAGATGATGTTTTATTATAACACAATACTTACATACTTTGACAGTAAAGTATTCATATGAGTCTTTGGTTTACAGTACATTAAATCACTGCTGTGACATTAGGCTCAGGACAGTCTTTGTGTCCAGTGAAATTGAGAACATTCCCAGCAATTTTTTTTTGTCAAAACAGGAAAAAGAAATTGTTACAAACAGGAAATATACTATGAAAATAAAGAAAACTGGTATCCAATACTCTGAGAGTATTTTAAATTTTCTTGTCATTCTTATACTTATCGGTTTTATTTTCCTTATTTCTTGTTATTAATTGTACATAGTTGAAGCTTAAGTCAAAATGTCATTGCACCCTATTGTACAAATGAGCTGATGAATGTATGTGAACATACACTAATGATGACTTCTAAGGTGAAGGTCATTTTCCTTGTCTAGGTAAATATTATTGTGTCTGGTGGATTCTTCACAACATAGGTCTTAATTTGTATTCTGCTTTATCAATTACAATTATTTGTTTGAATTAAAGAATTGAAGATGGAGAGGACTAAAATGACCATAAGTGCGTTTATCAATGCAATGTTACTTCACAGATTTCAGTTTCTCGAGTCATATTGTCAAAATAGACAATATATTCTCCAATAGTTGAAACTGGGCATTTGAACAGATTTACTTGCCTTGAACAATTCCCATTAATTCCACGATCAGTTTGTAAAGGACTTAATGATTGAACAAGAATATTATCCATTATTGAGTTACTATTTGAAATGTTCATAAGATAAAAGTCACCTTGAACTTTTAATTTAAATCCAAATTCCTTTTCCTTAAAAATGATACATGTTTGTAAATTTCCATCAGTTAAAATACCCTCTCTATTTTTACACTTGTTATCAAGGATAATTTTGAAACTATTCAACAATTTCAGTTCACATTTTTATTTTCCAATAGAAAATCTATTAACTCCATCATTTGTATCGCCAGCTTCAATTCTTTTTAATGGTAATCTTTGTGGTAAAACAGCAATCTTTCCATTATAACTAAATACAGGATTGCCCACTGTTTGTATATTAGGTGCGCAAAATTGTTGAGGATCATTAGTTTGTTCACATATTTCAGATATCAGACAATTACATATTCCATCATTAGCTATGAAACTAGTATAACTTCCATCCCAAAGTAGGAATCTATTATGGAAATTAGCAGCTTTCGCATTAATAAAATGCATAGTTTGTTGACAAACACCAATAGTTTTCAAAAGTTCAGTTACATCTGTATCATCAAAATTTTCATATTGAATATCCACAATAATGAAATATTTTGCTTGGGTTCTTGCTAAAGTAGTTAAATTTTCTTTATTATTATCTAAAACAGTTACAATGCCAACATCTTTAATAGCCTCGCATTCAATTTCAGATATAGC
Source organism: Dimorphilus gyrociliatus (assembly GCA_904063045.1). NCBI lineage: Eukaryota > Metazoa > Annelida > Polychaeta > Dinophilidae > Dimorphilus > Dimorphilus gyrociliatus. The sequence continues at coordinate 155,074 of CAJFCJ010000044.1, read as the reverse complement.
TCCACCAATCCTAGATTGAATATTATAAGTATTAGATATAAAGTTATTATTTTGAAGAGCATGTAGACAAGATTTATAGACTGCAGTCGAATTGAGAATTGACAATGAACTCAATAGAAATAAAAACTTTAGTAATTTTATTAGCTTAATTCTCATTTTGTATACTTTGAAGCAGATGAAGAGAGAAAACTCATAGAATGAAAAGAGAGAAAATCTCTCTCATGCAAGTTATAAAGGAATGAAAATACAACATACAATTCAATCGATGTGCGCATTTCATTATTTACAGATAGCCATTCATCTATTCTTCTCTTAATTCATTATTTATAATTTGCAGATGATAAAATCTCATTGTAAATGAGATTTTTGTGTTTTACTCTTATTGAAAAGAAGCATGATTTAATGTCTTATTTTATGTAAGTTAAGGAGTAAATAGTTTGGGTTAGGTTTAACCCTAACCAATAGTTAATTCATAGTTCTATTTCATAATTTTATTATAAGCTTCTTTGTTTTGAACTTTAAAATAGTCCAATTGTTATTACAATGCTGAAGTCTAGAAAAATTGACAAGTGTTGATAAAATATTAATTGTATTCATTTTTCTCTCTTTCCCATATTATAAATATTCTTCAAGTTTTTATTATAGATGTGCTATGTGACATGTTTTATTCATCATCTTTTCTTCAGTTATCTATAGCCTACACATTAAATCTTACATTACTCAAAAATCTTGAATTTTAACTTCCATGTCAAGATGACAACAACTAATTCAATATTTGTACAAATACATTATTTAATGAGTAGGTGAAATGCTAATTAGTCTCATTGGAGGCCTAAATCATACCTACTTTTAAACATTTCACACATATATGAGTACGGAGAGGGAATTATCAGATACTCATCAGATTATCAACTCCATCTGATGTTCAGCTATCAAATGCTTTGAAAGAAATTGATTCAATCATTGTATTCTGACAAAAAATCTTGGATTCGGGATAGTATGATTGATTACCAAGGGAAATATAATGATCTTTGTGCTAAATTGCAAGCATATTCAAATATAATTATGTTATTTTGTAGTCTCCAGTTAGGAGATTGCACATTGTTGTATTGAAATTATAGGAATTTCTGGTTTGTCTCAACAGAATTCGTCCTTTCCAATTATTTACAAATTCACCAAAGTACTCAGACAAACAACACTGCTTACCAGTGCAATCTATACAGTACAATGATAGAGATAAGCAATACTACTTCGTCTATTGTAGAATAGAGCTGGTAATTATTTCCAGAATTAGAGAGAAAATTCCACAATATCTATACAGAATATCAATATATCAATTGTGAATAACTATAGGCCAATATAACATATTGCTAAGACTCTTGTTCAATTTTTACTTAAATATACATTTTATGTATTTTATTTTATATTCTAATTAATCCTCTACCAAATATTGTAAATCCAATATTTGGGAGCATGCTTTGTCAATACCCCTAACACCATTTGGATGATACTACAATTTACTGCCCTACTTTGGTCATTTCCATTTTTGAAACTGATACACTTTTCAAGGGAACAACAGAAAGACACTCAACATTCAGAATATTCTTTCATTTTTTTGGCAATTATCGTCTTCATTGCCATTCTAATCTATATTTTCTTTTGTATGTTATGTTATTTTTTTGGCAATAGTTGACAGAGATGGCTAATTTTATGTATTGTTTATGGTTTACTCAGCCAACCATTCCAGGCAATAATCAATTGTTTCGATGAATGTGCCAAACAATGATTATATTAAATATCCAAGGTTTATAGTCTGCCTATCTCAGATTGACTCTTAGGTCACTATGTGCTGCATACTGGTAAGTATGACTATCAGGAACCCCTATATTAAAGTGAATGTTCCTAGCCTAACCCAAGTTCCAAGTTTTCAATTTTTTCCTGACAATCCTAAATATCAGTTGCTGGCTCATCCACTTACAAAACAAGAATTTCTCTCAGCACCCAAATTAAATGTATCATTTTTCAATAATGGCTTGTCAGTTCTTTCTCACCCTACACTCACTATTGAAATGTTCAAACAGAATATATAGTGCTCAACAAAATTTTTCATACCACTGACTTTTTGCAAAGACTGTATTATGAATTATGCATGTATATTAAATCCTGTTTCCATCTTTTTTATATTATTTCCATTTTTTTTGGATACATTTCCATAAAGTCTCCTTTTTGCTGAATTGTTGGCCATCATAAACCAGATGCTTCAATAAACGCCATGATAGATCTGGGGAGTAAGCTGGCCAAAGTAAAACTTTGCACAATCCAATCTTGAAATATTTCAAGATAATTTGGCCTTGTAGCATATGGAAATTTACTTATAAAACTAGAATAAACAGTAGCGGGTGAAACCGTACCCAAGTGAAACCATACCCATAAAAATATTACATTTTTTTAATGTTATTATTTAGAATTATAATAATGGAAGCTACAAAAATAGAAACACTGTTGAAATATAAACTGACAGCAATTTTAAAAATGAAGAAATTGAAGTTAACTTTCACTTTGGAAAGAATTTAATTTGAAACTCAAGCCTTTTTTGATAATTATATTTGGGCAAAGATTATCATTTTAGATTTAACAGAGGTAATTTCATGTGCATTGTAATCTAGATTAATGTTTTATTCATCTTTTCAATACATCTTTTTTAATTTTTTAAAAATATCCAATTTGGAGACTTGTTGGAATATTTTGAAGCAACATGGATTATGAACTCTATATGGAAACCAGAGAATTGGTCTATATATGGATTATCCATAAGGACTAATAACAGTGTGGAAGGATGGCACAATAGAATGAATACTAAAGTACCATCTAAAGGATCATTTTATTGGCTGCTTGATGAGCTGAAGAGAGAAGCTGATTTGGTTATTATCTATGAAAAGCTTATGTCTGAGAAGCAGATTATCAAGTACCAAAAAAGCAGTATATTGAGATAGAAAGAAAAATATTTGAAATTTGGGAAAATTATAGACTTGGAGGGCTTTTGGCAGATGAATTATTGGTTCAAACATTATATATTTATGCTCCATAATATTCTCTTTTTTAAATGTTTCTTTTCACTTTTTCCATTCTTTTATCTTTCAAAGTTATGTCTTAATCTATTATCATTTTCTTAGTATTATATATACTTTTCTTTAGTATTAATAAAATTAAAAAAACCTAATATTTCTATGGGTACGGTTTCACCCAAAATGGGTACGGTTTCACTCAGGTACGGTTTCACCAGGGTATGGTTTCACCCCTATTTGAATAAACGTGCTCTTGATTAGCCCTGACAAGAAAACAGTAGTATGAAATATCACTTTTAGCAGTAATAATTTCCGATAATAACAAGTAGTAAGTCTCTGAATACCATCTTGACAGCCTGGCTAAAAAAAATTAACTAAAAAGAGGTTGTCACCATTATCCCTATATGATACCAGCCATTGGTCACTATTACAACTCTAAACATATACTCTTTTTATTTTTTTTTCTCTTGCCAAACTCAAAGGAGTGATACGAAATATGTGTTTTGCTTTAAATCTAAGAAATATGATTGTTTTAATGTCATAGGCCTATTAATGGAAAGGCGTAAGCATCCGTCATGCTCAGAAAGTTTAGTGCCATTTATGTGTGTGCCCATGTTCAAGCTAACAATTAACAAATTTCAAATATAATGGTGAAGCTATTAGATGCAATAAGAATTTTTACTTTATATTAATCTTTGAGGACCTGAAGTATCCATTCAAAAACTAGCTAAGATTTTTAAATGTAGCCCAATCACAGTGCCAAACATAAAAAAGAAGTGCATTATCTTTTTTCCCAGATTTTTTATTGTACTGCTCTTGCTGGCAAAATCTATGCGTTTGCAAGTTATAACAATACTGGTTCTACTCGAACCTTTTAAACAAATGTTTAAAATAAAATGGTTTATTCGCAATAATAATACTTAAGCAAGTAACAATATGAGAGTTCAATAGCAGAGTAGATAGTTTGTAATAGCAGGTTGCCAAATTACCAAACTGTCTTCCTATGTTGAGGAGTAGATGGATGGTTCCAGTGGAGGTTGTTTCCAGGTTATCTTCCCAGGTCCTTGGGTCCAGATGTAAGCTGCATGCAGAATAAGAATAGTGAGGATTTATATACTTTGAGGTTTTCCTCTAACATCCAATCATCACTTTACAGTTGCCAAAATGTGTAGTTCATATTTATGTTTAGTAACAGGATGTAACAAGGTTGAACATTTAGGAAGGTTAATTGAATTATAACTTGGCCACACCCTGGGCAAGTTAATTAAATTATAACTTGGCCAAACCTTTATTGGTAATTAAAGATGAGCCTTCAAGCTGACTAATCAGACTTATGTTTGGCCAATATTATAGCATTTTCTTGCATAGGTTTTAAGATGTTCATGTATAAGTTGCATAAAATAATACAGTTCAAGCATAATATAACCAAAGTTGTACAACTTCCCCCTTCTTTGTGAAGATGAGTCCCTTCATCTTGATTTAATGAGAATTACAGGTGGCGGGGTCGGGAAAAAACGTCCTTGGGAAAAAACGTCCCTGGGAAAAAACGTCCCAGGGCGGGAAAAAACGTCCTAATTGTTGGGAAAAAACGTCCTAATTGTTGGGAAAAAACGTCCTATGCCTGGCTAAAGATATACTTGGCATAATTATTTATACTTATAATCAGAAATGTTTTTCTCTTTGCTGTTTATTTCATTTATAGAATAAAATATTAATATTTTTGAAGAAAGGGATATGTATTGTGATGTTTTTACCAGTTTTCTCTGAATTATGTAATGCTATTAAAAGAGAAATGAGTTATTTCCTTGTCTTGTCTGTAAGTGAAAGATAAATTTTGCATTTCTTGGCATATTTTCAGGCTAATTTGTTTTTTAAGCATTGAAACTCTGGTATTGATTTTGTTTATTGAATATTACAAGATTATACATTGTTTAAGAACACTTCTTTCCAGTGAGTTATTATTTATAATTTTTGTATAGGCAGCCATATTTGATAGTTGAAAGTGAATTTATTTTTGCAGAAACTTAGTAATGGCACCTGTTTGTATTAATTGTAATAAAAGATTTTATGGCAGACAGAGAAAGATGAAATGCAATGACTGCCAAGATTATGTCCATGCCAAATGCATCAAAGGTCTGTCTCTTTATATGTTTTTATTAAATTATTCACTTTTTTCATTTTCAATTTAGAATCTGAAAGAGTATTTTGCAATAATTGTGCAGAAAAGTTCAGGATTCAAGAAACTACATGTTCACTTTGTCATCATATCTGTAAAGGTGATATTTACTATGTAAAACATACATTTATTTAACTTTGCTTAATATTACAGAAATGAAAGATGATAAGTGTTCTTCATGCAAAAGTTTGAGTGAAAGATATTGTCTCATTAGTTTATCAGATGTGATCAATGATGATCCTATTGTAAAAGCTGCTCTGAGTTGTACTCATAATAATATGGTTAAAGACAATTGTAGTCTTAAAGAAGTTAGCAATACTTCTAATATGGAGGAAAATTTATTGCATGAAAATGAAACTGAAAATAATGAGAATATGGAAAGCTCAGACAAATTTCATATTATTATTGGTGGAAGTCAAAAAGGGAAAGATATTTTGACCAACAATGGCTATGCTTTTAATATAAAATCTAGAAGTGACAAGAGAACCATCTGGAGATGTTCTGTTAGAAATAAGAATATTCAATGTCCAGTTATTATTCAACAAAAAGGAAATATTTTCATAAAGAGTAAACATGAACACAATCATAACAAAAGGAAAAGCCTTATTGTGAATATTTCTGCTAGAAAAGAATTGAGAGCAATCTCTAATGCAGACATCAAGTCATCTGGAAGAGCAATTGCTGAAGATCTATTAATTAATTTAAATAAAAGTGAAAATAACCTACCAAAACTGGAAAATCTGAGGAGATTAGCCAATATCAATAGGCAAAAATCAAGGCCTAAAGAACCAAACGAAATTGATTTTGAACTTAATACAACATTTATACCAGATGATTTTCTTCAAAGTGATATTGTTGTAAGAAATCAAAGAGTTTTACTATTTGCTTCTAAGCACCAGTTGTCTTTATTATGTAAAAGTAAAGTATGGTATTTAGATGGCACTTTCAAGGCTGTGAAGGATCCATTTGTACAGCTTTTTTCTGTTCATTCTTTTATTAAAAATGATGGAGAAGCAAAACAAATTCCATTAGCATTTGCTTTTTTAACATCAAAGAAAAAAAAAGTGTACAAAATGATTCTTAAAGTAAGTATGATTTGGTTGCTTAATTCTGTTTCATTAACTTCATCTTATCAAAAGGAGATTCAAAAATTGACAAATGGTTTTCAACCTGACAAATTTGTAGTTGATTTTGAATTAGGTATATGGAGTGCTCTTAACTCAGTTTACCCTAATATTCCTATTCAAGGTTGTGTCTTCCATTGGACACAAGCTGTCTACAGAAAAATTCAAGTAAGCTTATATTTAAATTCAGTGCTTGGCCTTATTATTAAATTATTGTAGAATTTGGGATACACACAACAATATAATATGGAAAAGAAGAAGGCAGGACTGCTGAAACAAGTTTTGGCATTACCTTTTCTTCCAGATGAAGCCATTCTAAACAGTTTCTACATGCTAAAAGATGAGGCCTTTGAGAGAAATGAATTTTTGGATTTTTTCCAATACATTGAAAGTACTTGGATTAAGCATTCAATTTGGACACCAAATTGTTGGTCTGTATTTGGTCTTGCCATCAGGACCAACAATGATGTTGAAGGATGGCACAGAAGAATAAATGAAAAGACTCCTGCAAAAGGGTCATTTTATATGCTCATAGATATTTTAAAACAGGAATCAAGTCTTATTCCAGTTGTAGAGAAACTTCTATCAGAAAAAAGGCTAAAGAAGTATCAGAAGAAAAGTGTCATCCAGAAGCAGAAGCAAGTATTTGCTGTTTGGGATGAATACAAATTGGGAATGATTACATCTGCTGTCCTCTTGCAGAAGATTGCATTAATCTATTCAAAATAATTCTCAGTGTCTTAACATACTTTATACTTTATTCTAGTAACTTTTAAACTTTGTATAACATTCTTAGCTTTTTTCATTTTTAATACATTTTAATAAACATATATTCATTATTAATTATTATATTCTCAGTATATTGCCATTGGTTCCCAAAATAGAGCAATCTTTTTTAAAATTCAAATATCTTTTCCCACTACTTGTTTTTCCCAACCTTGGGACATTTTTTCCTAACCTTGGGACGTTTTTTCCCACACTGGGACGTTTTTTCCCACCCTGGGACGTTTTTTCCCAGGGACGTTTTTTCCCAAGGATGTTTTTTCCCATACTCCAGGTGGCTGTTTCTCTTCATTAGTTTGATGTTGAGCTACAACTTTGTTTCATTAGTTTTGGATTTTCAGGAGAGTTATCTGTGCCCTCACTTGGGGTAGCAGTTTCTTCTCTTTGTTTTCTTCTTCTGGTAATATAGTTGAAAAAGCTGATCATACCATTGAAACAACAATACTCAAACAAATATTTTGTATGATAACATAAAGTGTTTTCCCAGGTTTATAGTTCCAACAAATAGAACCTTTTAAGTTCATCCACAATCAGTATTAACAAATGTATTTTAATAGAAATTAAACAACAAAACAGCAGTATTTCATCCAAAGGTTATGTATTGAGTAAATGAGTTTCTGGTTCTAAACAACTAAGTTTAAACAACCAGCTAACGGTGAAAGAACTGAACTAAGCTGGGGAAATGTATTTCCTTTTATACATTTCCCAAAGCTTGGGTTGAATTGGTGAAAGGATTAGGAGGGCAAAATGTAGCAGTCTTATAATCCACAAGTAATAAAAATATGAAAGACTATTTTATGACACATATAGAATACAATGATGAGATCAACATCACATGACCAACATGTGCCACTGCAGCACAGAGAGATAGCGAGAGAGAGAGAGAGAAAGCAATGGAAAATTTTAAATGTTATTAAATAATAAATGCACCAATTTCTAACAGACAAAACATTTTTAAATATATTTCCTTAAAATACAGTTTATATCAAAATTAATCATTAAATCTCTGATTAATCTACCTCCAATGCAGTTTGTATCTACATTAATATTGTTAAGACACCTTTGCTATGTTATAATTCTAATGGTCCTCCTAAGCTGTGGCCCAGTTATAGCTCAATTTGCCCTTGTAACATCATGTTATTAAAGATAAATCTGAACTAGGCAGAATATCAGAGGTAAACTCCAAAGTATATTATATAAATACTGTATAATATGATGTGTTGGTCACATGACCTTATTTCAAACTGTCACACATTAGATAATAAGATGCAAATTCTCATTCTTTGTATAAAAATATATTCAATCATTCTGTTTTGTAATACTGGTTGAATACAATAAATGCATTTTAGAAAACTGGTAGAAATAGACCAAGGTATATAAAAAGATAACTACTTGATCCAAAGTGATGGTGTTCAATTGTTAATATTGAAGGTATAAATAGTACAACTATATCTCTAACACTTTCATATCTTCCATAAGAGAAATAGAATAAAACTATTGCAGAATATTCCAGTAAATGGAGATTTAAATACCTGTATATATATCCAAAGAGAGTAGAAAGTGTTGAAAACTTTATCTCTGTCTCTGTCTCTTTTGAAATATATCTGGACATTTTACACCAATGGACCTTTGAACTAGCAAACTCTGTTATAGAAGTTTTTCAAAATAGACTTAAACAATAATCATATTGTAGCCAAGTTAATTAGTCAGGTAATTACAGTTAATTAATAAGGTGAAAAAAAAATAATACAATTTATATTGATTTTGTAATATTTTTAGACTTTGTACTAGAAAAATTTTGAAAAATTACAAAATAAAAAAGCAAAATTAAAAACAAAAAAATCAATTTGGCATGACAGTCTCTGCCAATTTAAAGGATTGAAAGAAAGAAAGAAAAAGATAATAATATGTCTTCAAATTTTACAAATAATTCAACAATAGATTTGGAAAGTGAAAATGAATTTGTTGCTAGTAGATTATTTTCGTACTTTGTTCTACCTTATAGTCAAATAATTGGAATTCCTTTCAATATATTATCTATCTTGATCATTATAAGAGGAAAAAAATACTATTCTAATTCAACTGCAAAAACCATTTATGAAGGAACATTCATACTCAATTTTACTAATCACGTGATCAATTTCTATATATATTGTTTGTGTGGACAAGCATTTCGACAGCAAACAATTGTCGTGCGAAAAAACAATCTAAGCAATTGCATCTGGAAGGACAACTATTTCGACAATGTCTCTCTAAAGCGATATGTTCTGAAAGAAATTTGTTGTTTTTCCAATAATAACTTAAGTGATACCTCAAAAAATTTGGGCCTAAAATTTAGAAAGCACTCTATTGAGCAATCGTCTCGTAATGCAATTAATTGTTGGTTTGTATTATGATATCTGTTAAAAGTATTGTCAAGTAAGGTTTTTTGAAGAGTTATTGATTCGATTTTTGCAGATAATTGAATATTTTTAATGGTTAGTTAAAACTCAGTTTTTATCCAATACGAACTGCAATAAATTTAGAATTATTATCATTAATCAGTAATTGAACTTCAGGGTAGAATGTGTATTGTTTTTTTCCAATATCCCCAAACAATCAGTTCATTTCTTTATGATCGTTTGGCAAAAGTTTAATATTAATATCTAAATATTTTTCCTTTAATGAATGTGTTGATTTTTTTATATAAAACAATTGAAATGATTCTTTCATTGTTTAATAAACATTTCATTCTCAAATAAATCATACTCAAAGAATTTTGATTTTAAATTGATTTTTACTGAATTATTGCTCCAATTAAATATCTTGCTATTATCTAAAATAATAGAATCTACTGAAATTGTAATATTGCCAAAAGGTGATTTCATGAAAATTTCATGAAAGTAATAATAATCTTTCAATTGTCCATAAATTTGAATATCCCTATGAAAGAAACCAGCATTATGTAAAAAATTATATAGAGAGCCTGTAACATCATAACAGATTGACCTTGACATTAAGCTTGACTTGTCAAAAATATATTGTTGAAAATGAGGATCTCCATCTGCTAACCCACTTCCTATAAAATAGGATAATAATACTAAGATACTGTAACACGTGATCATGGCCAAAAATGTAGAAATCAGCATTGTTATTAATCAGTATTGGTCTTATATCATTAATTAATTCAATATTATTACCATGAACGAATGTTGAGAAAATTGAGTTATGAGTTGCTACAAATTTCCAATGGGCTTTGCTATTGAATAGAGTTGTGTTTAAAAATTTCAACTGCTCCTCTTTATTTGATTTATCAAGAATCAATTCTGTATCAATGACAACAAATAAAATTTTAAATGTTTCCAATTCTTTTGTAAAGGAATAAAAGAAATTTGGAATTTTCCAAAGCAGTTCAAAGTTAGAAAATTCAATTTGGTTCTTTTCATTGTTTAATTTGTGGTCAGGGTTACCAAGTGCAATTTGCCCGTCAATTCTTAAAGCTGGATTAATGTATACCTGAAATTGAGTAGGCAGAGTTTAAAAATTATTGAAATATGAATATAATTCGAAAACTAGCTTATCTATAAAAACCTCTCTCCACTTTGTATCATACTGTCTGTCAGTAGCATTATAAAAGAATAGAATTTCAATTGGAAAATCTAAGCCAAACTGAATTATTAGTTGAAGGAATTCTAAAATTTAAACAATCTGAAAATGGGACAAACTTCTTTTTTCAGTATGAAAATAATTTTGACATTGACAAATTGAATTATATATGTAAATTACTTGGTTACAAATCACTGCATTCAAAATCATATCCATTCAAAATTATTAATAAAATGGTTACTGTTGCTAAGTTAAGATATAAGGATTCTAGATTTTGTTGCTTGTAAAATTTAAATAATATATTTATAGTTGCTATTATTGTTAAAATTAAAAAAAAATCATTGTTTTTACCTTAAAAGACAAATTTCTAATAATCATAATGCAGTTGCAATACATTTACAATGCCATAGGAATAGTTTGTTATCATTTTATTATTTTAAATGATTGACCTAAATAATTAAAAAAATAAATATTCCAGAATTGTTTAGTCACCAAATAAATGAATCAAGTTATCAATGAATCTTTTTTCAAAATTCAACATACTCTACAGTATTCTCTCATCAGATCAGCAGAAGAGAATTTTGTAGGAAAACTAGATTTATTATTCAAACAACAATATCTTCCACTAATTTACTTTCAAATGATCAAAAAATATATTTAAATTTAAATAAAAATATTAATTATTCAATATTTATTGATAAAATTTCAAAAGATTTCAAAAGAGTTTACTACTCATTAAATGAACTTGATGGCTTTATGTTCATTTTCAATAAAATAGCTTTATTGTTAATATTCTTTGTTTAAAATTTACAGATTTTAAGATTGTGGAATACAACAAAGGAAGAGAGATAGAAAATATAAATTGTCATTTATACAAGTACACATTCCCTATTATATAAGATCCAGAACTTTTGGACCAATACCACCAATATTCTCTTTCTCCAAAGCATTTCGCCTCTTCTATACTGCAAAGCAATTTGTTCTTCTATGGCCATGTTTCTAAGAGCTACAAACTGTAATACAGACAATTTAAAAGCAAAGGTTAGTGCAAAAGAAATCAAACAAACACCCAAAGATAATAACAAAATATGTATAATTGAAATAGGAAGGGATTCCGGTGTTACATGATTGTGAATTGGATAGCAGACATAGACTTATTGCATGTAAAATACAATTTTCAAGTGGTTTGAACTATATTACCATTTTGAAACCAGTTTGTCAGGAAACTAAAAAAGTGGCTTGTAAATAAACATATTGTTAAAAATGGATATAAATTGTGCAAAATAACAAAAATATTAAAGCATTCAGATTTTTTAATAGTCTAAATAGAATATTATATTTTGGCAATAAACATACATATACCAATTTTGAGGGAAGATTTCAAATTAAATATTACAGTTAGACAAGCTTTCAATATTTCTTTTATTCTGAAACTCAATCAATATTGAATAAAAATTTCATTCTAACTATATTAATCGCTTCCTTAGTAGAAAGACCACCAATTGAGAAAAATAACTGGCTTGGTGAGCTTAATCCCATCTCTGTAGTTGAAGATATCACATCTATTGGATATAGTAAGCACTATTTTTTAGAATAATAGGAAGGGGATGATCTTTCAGATTGTTATCTTTTTAATCAGTGTATCTAGAACCTAATTACTTCAAAAGAGGAATAACATGAAGCACCTAGTGGAACAACTATAGATTTACCATTTTAATTAAATACATCTGCGAGGAAAATAGGCCGAATAAAGTCAATATTAAAATCTATTTTACTTTGCAGCCCCGTCATATTTTTCCAAATATGATAAATCCAATTGACATTACTCATAAATCTTCTGTTGGTACCTTAGAGCCACATTGCTTTTCAATGAATTATCCTGTAATGTCTCTTCTTTCTTTCTATATTATCTTTTAATTCATAAACTGTTCATTAATTTCTAGAGTCCAATAGAGATGACAGATTTCCAGCGCTCTGCCTTTAACACTCCTGATTTTGATAATGCCTTGATGTAAGTATTCAGATCTTTGTAATCTTAATAGTTTTTGTATTGATCCAACAGCAATTAGGGCAAAATGGAGTCATGAATTTCAAGTTTCTCAAAGACACATTGCCCTAACTATTATTAAAATTAGATGGTAGTAACATTTTATATATTCCATTAAATGTGTAGAGATGAATACATAAACAACATTATACAAAAGCAGTTGAGTTGTTATGTAACGTCTAAAGCACCAATTTTCTGCCAACAATTTCTCAGTAAAATTTAAACTTTCAGGATAATTCAATAATATAATTATGAATTGTTCTATTACAGCTTTTAAGAGGCAAAAAGATTTTGAACTGATTAACAAGGAGGAAAGTGACAAACCATTCAGTATATTTTATTGTTATAATAGCAATATATATATATAAATTTACTATATGCCTGTGATAGACATAATGACTGTTTTACAAATGAAGATGAAAAATATTGTCAATCATTTCAGAAGTTATATTTTCATTGTTTAACAGTTGATGAAAAGGTAGATTATTTAAGAGTTTGCAATTATGAGAAAGATTGCTCTGATGGATCTGATGAAAGTCTTTGTGGTTTGTTTTTAAATTACAAAGATTGGGGAGAAAAACAATTCGACCTATTTCTTCCAATCCACAGTCTATTTAAAGACATAGATTTCATTTTAAATATTGCAAACAACATAGGTTATGGAAAATGTTTTGGAGAATTCCAGTCAGTTTCCCATTTCCCTGTTATAAATAGATTCAATTTAAAAAATAAACAGAAAATGCCTAAATGATCAGTGTATCCCAAAAAGTCAAATATGCAATAATGAAAAGAATTGTTTTTGATGGATCTGATGAGATTTGCTTTAAAAACAATTCTCTTTTGAAACAATATAAAACAGGTATGAAATACAATTATTATTGATGAATTATAATGAAGTATTAACTCTACTTTTACTCAGGTTGTAATAAAAATTTTCAAATGAATTATGGAGAACATTGCATACCATTGTCTTGAGTAAATGATGGCAAAAGAGATTGTAACTCTGATGAAAAAGATGTTTGAGATTTATTTCAACCAGGTGAAGATTCAAGCTATTTTATTAAAAACTCCTTAGGATTACCAATAACTAATTTATATTTAATCAATGCAACTTGTATCAGATCCTCTTGCCCTTATGGACAATACCTATGCCACACCTATAATTATTGTATTTCAATTCAACAAATTTGTTATGGATCATGTGACTGCTATTATGGCGCTGATAAAGGTGATTGTGGTTGTGCACTTTGGAATTATAATATAAAGAATTATAATATAAAGACTTTAGATAGATCTTATTTTAAAGGAATTAGAATAGTGAAATATTAGAAAAAACCACTTTTTGATGGAATTAATAACCCAAACCTAAAAAAGACCTTATTTAGTAGAATTAGATGCTTTGAATTCTAGACAGGCTTTAGTTCGCGCAAAGTATAATTCTCTGAACAAAACAGATGTTGCCACGGTGGTATAAACAATTTTGTTGTCTGGTTTGGAAAAACTTTGGCAAAAATATCTATTGCTTACTGGACTCTCTTTTATTTTTTGATTGTGAACGAATGCTTAGCTCACATCTAATAAGATCTGTATTTTGGCTATTTGGTCTTGCAGGCCTAGTTGGAAATGTCCTATCATTATGTACCAATATCTATATAAGAATATAAAATCTTATCATTTACAATTAACATTTAGTGATTTTTTAACATCTTGCTATATTTCAATGATAGCAGCAGTGGATTCATACTTTGGATTGTTGTAGTTGGAAAATGATGAATTACGGAGGAATAATAGTCTTTGCCAGAGTTTAGGAATATTGATGACTATTTCATTGACATTGTCCATATCGAGTACACTATTAATTGCTTTGGAAAGGTGTCAGGCAGTTGTTAACCCCAGGAAAAAATCAATATATACCATTCATTCTAAAAAGTTTATAGGCCTTTCAATACTAATTTCCATATTCCTGTCAGTTCTTCCATCAATTTATGACAGACTAGGTCAAATTACAACTTAAGCAGAATTTCTATTATTATAAATTCTAGAATAAAGAGAGTTCCACTCCAATATGCTTCTACATTCATGTGAGAAATGAAAAGGGTAGAGAGTGGATAAAGTCATTTGTCCTATTTAGTGTTCTAACACCAATTCTTAGTTTCTTTATTGGTATTTTATATGTCTTTTTATTTTTAGTGTAAACACACACATACACACACTCTTTCTATCTCTTTCAACCCTGTTGTATAGTCTATCATGACAGTAATTAATTATCCATTGTACTTTTTTTCTCAATAGATAGGTTGTAAAAAATCAATGGGATAAAGAAAAAAATTAAAATGATTGAATATTTTCATTAGCACCAATGCAACTCATAAATCTATAAGAATGTTACCTGAAGGGATACTATTCTATATGCTTACTATATCTTCTACAAATCTAATTGAAGGAAAAAGTATTTAAATTTTAACGTTTTGTAAAATTTCTACAATTATTGTGCTCAAGTGAAAAGTGTTTTTTTTTAAAGATTGCTCTTATTCAAGCTATGAGGAAAAAAAGATGGTATATATTCCAATGATGACAGTTCACTATTATGACAGTGGTGTAAATGGTTGTAAAATTTTATGTAGTAATTTACATACTTGCAAGTAAGTAGACTTTAACAAATTTTATTAAATCATTATATTTTCTGATATTTTGTTTTGTTTTTTTAGATCATTCAATGATTTTAAGGCATTAGATAAATGCAGCATAAAAATGAGCAAATAAGTAACATATCAAATCTTGCCAATGGTGTAAATGCTGTTTATTATAAAAAAAATACACTATGTAGTTAGTTTTTTTTATTATTTATCAAATTCTTTTGAAACCATCTAACTATGAATTAATTATTTAAATTTCAGCCAATGAAACAGTTGAAGGTAACTAAAAACTATTTTAAAATAGTTGGATACTAAACCAAGTTTTTTAACAGAGCATTTGTATTCTGAGTATGACACTCTTCAATCAAATTTGATTGACAATCTCGTATACTTTCAATCTAAGTTTGGAACACCAGTACAAATGGAGACATGTAGGATAGTTTGTAATATTCTATCAAACTGTTTGTTAGTTTTTACAATTGGAAAGTTTTTATCATATTTTCTGTTTACATTTTCAATCATTTACAGAGGATTTAATTTTATCCAATGCCAACAACAGTGTTTTAACATATACTCCTGAAAATGGGACAGTCTTCTATAGAAAAAGTAATGAGTTTTTTATAAAATTTTTATTTTATACTTTTTAAATTTATTTTAACTTTTCATTTAAAAAGTTCAATCATCTTTCATTTTAAAAAATTTTTAACAAACCCTTTTTTTTCTTTTACATACTTTCACATCAATATTACCTTTTGATAAGCAATTATCATTGAAATACTTCCTTTCACAGAAAGATCTATATCCACTGAACAAGGATAGTGGGGAGGGTGTGGGAAGTAATTGCCATTAATGGTTCTATTTATTGCATTAATACATTACTTTCTAAATATTGGAATAAAAATCTTTTTGACAAAAATGTTCAATGTACTCTTTTTTATTATAATCATTGAAATTCTCTTCTCAGCTTAACAGAAATTGTTTGTATCAATCATTTAATAATACCATTGTTTCAACTTGTTTGTCTAGAACTAGATCCTCATTCTACTCAATCCATATTCTTCAGAAGAAATACTGGTGGTTTGGTGTGTGTATACTTTCCAGATTAAATGTTAACAATAAATTTGATTCAGCAACATTCCAGATTAATATACAAATATCTGCAATAGTCATTGTTGGAATAAATATTACAATTGATTGATTGATATGCCTTTTTTTTAAAATAATAAAAAGTAGAAGCGTCCTGAGTACCATTCCCAAGGTGAACAGACTAAAATACAATGTAACTAGTAATTTATTTTCCAATTCACTAAAAATAGTTGTGCCAGTTATATTTGTTGTTTTATTCATTTTCAAATTCAAATTTTGTATTTCCTGAGAGAGAGAGATGGAAGATTAAAACTACCATTGATGATATGCTTAGAAATGTCATTTATTATTTATAAAAACAAAAAGCTTTTAGCAAAGGTAAACACATTTTCCAATTTTTACATATTAATATAAGAAAGAAAAGAAATAAAACATAATTTACATCACGTGACCTTTTATTTATATATTTCTTTTAAGATTTTCTTACTGTAATTAATTGTTTTATAATTAATACCATATGGATGAAATATAGAGCAAATAAACCGGAAATAGCTACTTCTTAATGATGAACTATTATTACAATCTGGAACAATTTCATCATAATTAACTCTAAAGCTTGAATGTGAAAGCCCAATGTGATAGTTTAGTCTGAATTTTTGCACTAAGAAGAATGATTTGCAATATTAAATAGATACTTTTGCCTTCAACATTGGAAATAGATTTGTTAACAATAATTAACACTGGGGGCTGTTGAAAATGCCCATTTTGATGTATTTTTGAAGTGAGACTTTTGCTTGGGGAAATTATGAATGTAATTGATTTGTAACTAGGTGGGTTCAGACTTAGGGCTAGGAAGAATGAAACTCTTAGAAGTGGGTCAAGGGCTGCGTTAGGGTTAGGTAAAGCCAAAATTTAATCCCAACTGTACACTTATGAGTTATAGTTAATAGATATGATATAAATTATAGAAGTATTAGTGTAGATGCTGCCTCTAGGATTGATAGTACCAAAATCAACTCCTTTTATAGGCAAAAGATGAAATGTTACATAACCAGGCATGTTGACAACAACAGTAAATGTTTATTTACACAAATATCCTATAACAATTGACCGTTAAGATTTTACCTGCAGAAATCTGTTATTGTTTACACCACTATTGCATAATTAGATAATCCTTGACCGTGTTTGTTGTGAACAATCATGATAAGGAATTGTATATAAGCCACGGGTGGTAACAGGCATTCAGTCCCGAATGAATCCTCTTAATTAGCAGGTAATCAACAGGATTCCCATCTTTCTAAAACGGCTAGTGCTGGAAGTTAACCGTCTACTAGCAGATCAAGTAAAGATGATGAGAAAATTAGTGAGTATTTGCTGAAAGTGGAAGAATATTTGGAAAGAATAGAGACTTTGGGTGGAGCTGTTGATTGTGAAGCTTTCATTGCAAAACATGTGCAGTCTGCTTCATTAAGTCTTCCTAAGAACTCCTCTATATATGGAAGTTGAAGCATTTGAAATCCACCATCTAATAGTTCAAGTCAGCCAATATCTCAAGAAATAAATAGGGGACAGAAGACTACTGAACAATGCAGTAGTCAAGAGAACAGAGGTTACAATCCAAGATATGGTAGAAACCAACATGGAAACAGGAGTATGAATTAATGGTAACTCTCCTGAGAATTAGTTGTGAAAAACATGACAGGCCATCAGATAGGGAAAACACAGCTGGAACAGTTGCAATATCTCATGTTGAACAAGAGCCAAAGTACCATTTTTGATGTACTTCTCAAGTCATGTCCTTCATTACAGAAAAGAAAATGCAGTTGTTGGGTGAAAAAGTACAGGTGAAATTACCTCCTGGGTCATCATGTTTCACCATAGCTGATGGTATAAAACTAAACACTCTTGGACACTGTAAATTAAGTATTTAGTTTGCTGATAAGATTCTAGAACAGAAATTGAGAAAGGATTAGGTTTAGGTTCAATTCAAATGAATTGAGAAAGAAAGAAGAAAGTTGGTAACTATATGATTGATTGAATATTGGTTAAAATATTTTATTCTAAAATCTAACTTTTTAATATTTAATAGAGTTTATACATAAATTATGGTCACAGATTTCTTTTGGCTCTATTGATTAAACAAGAAATTGTATCTGTACATGTTTGAGAGTCTTAAAAACAGATTATAATTATATGAAAAGAGAGTACAAAGCAAAAACAATTTCACTAAACTTTAACATTAGCATAGGTTTAAATTTTGTTAAAGTGTTACACAAGCTGCAAGTACAAACCATGGCTTCTGTACACTTAGACATAATGACATATCGATATTTAGACTTTAGATATAAATGAACTTAAGAATAACTTCTATTTTGTGGCAATTATAATGGTACAACTTTATAAAGGCTTTTATTTCATAGAATAATATTCTAGAACTTTAGAAAGAACTCTATTTCGTAGGAAATAGATTGTTTGTCGATATTAGATGGAGCCACTATGCATTTAATAAAGGAACAAAGAACATAGAAAAGATGCATGTCAAATTTGTTACATCTTAGGCAATACCAGATGCTACTGAAGCAGGCCTGTGCTGCAGTGCCACATGTTCGCCATTTGGCCTTCATCTCATCATTGTACTCTATGTGTGTGATATAATAAAGAACTATAGTTAATAGATATTATATAAATGATACATACTATATGATAGAAGCATTAGAGTAGATGTTGCCTCTAGGGTAGATGGGACCGAACTATCAGAAACAACCCCTTTTATAAGCAAAATATAAGATGTTACATAACCAAACATGTTGACAACAATAACAAGAGTTTATTTACATAGTAAATAGTAATTTAGAATTTCAATGGAAAAGTTATACTCTTGGTTGTAATATTATCTTTTGTTGCATTAAACAACAACAATAAATCAACATTTATGATTTTAAAAGGCAAGAACAAGAAATTATATTTTACTCAAAATTCAAAATTCAACTTTGGTAAAGCAGAATTATATTTACCAGAATTTAGATCTTATGACGAAAAATATCTTTCTTTTGATATTGATGGATTTTTTTCAAATTCTAAAATTAATTTATATTTCAAATGTATGAATAGTTCAAATTATAGGTTTGGTATACAATATTTATGTGTGAAAAGTTTTTCATACTTTTTAAAATTTCAAAAAATAGATATATATATCATCATTTCTCCAAAAAAAATTTGATTTTTATTTATGAAAATGTTGAAAATGTAAGTAAAAATATATAGAAAATCTAAATACTTCAATAATTGATACTTTTGTATTGATGATAAAAGGTAAAATTTGAAATAAGATCTCTTGAATCACAAAAATTGCAATTTACATTTGATAATTTCAAATTGGAAAGAGAAAAAGCCAAGTTTAAAAGTATTCCTTTTCTCTTTATCAAATTAAAAAAAAACATAAATTTTTTCATCCATTTAGAAATGATAATTTGTTCCTTTAATTATGATTTTTGTCAATTTAAACAATTGAGTCATCACTGTAGTTTCTCATTACAATGGATTGTATGATGAAAGATGTTGGCTTTTTTTCTATTTAAGAAGAATTTACTATTCTAAATGCAATTTTTTACAATCACACCAAATTTTATTTTTCTTCAGGTGGAAATTTTCTTCTTATATCCAATCATTTACTTTATCCATCCGTTAATACCTTTATTATATTTGAAAGTCCCTATTTTAAAGTGTCCAACAGTTGTATTTCCTTTCTATACTCTACAACAAGAAATCAATTTAGTATAATGGTTTGTAATAATTTTTTAATTTTACTACTCTTTTCTCTTTTTTGTTCAATAAGATTATTCTATATCTTTTAGCTATTCATTTTATTGGAAAATAGAAAGGTAGAATCTTCTCATATCATTGATAATGATGTATTGTCAAATCAATGGCATAAGGCATTTATCTTAGATTTACCAAATGAAAATTTCAAAGTCAAATTTCTATTTTTATTTGTTTAAATATCACTTCAGAAAAATGGTTTTATTTATGATCTATTATTTCAAATAGATCATTATCAAAATTACTAGAGGACTACTACAATCCGAGTACATTGCCTTAAATGAAATGGAATTCTTAGCTAAGGAGCAATGCTTACACGGCATACAGAAAAACAAGAAGGAAAAGAAAAGTATTTAAATCTTCTCCTTGTCAATCTGAAAATGTAATTTACAAGTAAAAGTTAATTTTCTTTAAAGGTTGTAATTCTATTAAAGATCTCAGTGGATATAAAGTTGAAAATCCTTATAATCAAAACTTTCAATGGTTAAATGAAAATGTGAATGAAATGAAAAAAAAACAAAAAATTAGCAATCATTTCATAATAACTGGTAAAAATTCTGAAAAGAATCAAATTTCTCAATTAATATCTCAGAATGAAAATATTCAATTGGAAAATAAAGAAATATGCTTATACTTATGGATAAAAAGTTTAGGAATGACATCAAAAAATGAAATATTAGTAAATTTAAAAGTGATTTCTGGGAATAAAACACTAAAGAAGTTGAAATATTTGTTTCCTTTGCGAAAAAATAATATGAATGTTCTATTTTATTTCTTTTCAGAGAACTTAAAACTATAAATTCAAACTATTATTTATATCATTTAGAAGAGAATTTGAATCAGGTTTTATATACATTTTACTAATAAAAAAGAATAAATTTACTTAGTTGGAAAATTTCAATAATTGAACATATTATCATAATTGCAAATTCAACAATTCTTAGTAATAAAAGTGTCATAATTAAAAGATTGAATGTAAAATACTGCCATTCAAGTAAGTAAAAAGAATTTCATACTATATGAATATTATATTTAAAAAACCAATAGATTCAAATAGACAATTGTTGAATGTGTCATGTGGTAGAATATCATCAGTTTCAAAATATATTGTTGGTGGAAAAAGGGTAAATATTGAAGAAATTCCATGGCAGGTAAATGAGAGAATCAATGCTTTATTTAACAATACTCAAATGATTAATTTTAGGGAATTATTTTAAGAAATCTAACATATATTTGTGGTGCAGTATTAATCAGTGAAAAGTATGCTCTTACAGCTGCTCATTGTCTTCAAGGGTAGATATAATTGTAAATATAAAAAATTTGATAAAATGTCCCATATGTATCAAGTTCACTGTTTCAAGGCTAAGATGTGAAGGACATTTTATCTTCTATCCATTAGAACTCTAATTTTGTTTTTTGAATAATCATTATAATCCAATAAATATAGGTCTACAGAGTTTTATGCAGTGTTTGGAACAGGTGATAAAAGACAGATTGCAGATAAAATAAAGATTAACAAATTTTACATTAATCCTAAATATGATGGACGTCAACACGACATTGCAATCTTTAGATTGTCATCATATGTAAAATTTTCTGAAAGGATTTTTCCAATTTGTTTACCTGAGAGCGATAATGTGGAATATCTCAATATACCTTGTCAAACTTCCGGTTTTGGTCTGAAAAAGTTTCCTTTTTTTTACCAAGTAAAATTGAAATTGAAATTTAATTAGAAAAAAATTGATAAATATCTGAAATTTTAGATGAAACAAATTATCTATGGAGAGTTGAACAAAGATTGATGACTGAACAGTCCTGCAATAAAAAATATCCTATTGTTGTCAAATCTGTAAGCTATCCACAAAATATTTGTGCAGAAAGTGTGAATTATCCAGGAAATTCTTGCCATGTAAACATTTTTTTTATTAATATTATTTATCATTCAAAAAAGATTTTTTATGTGAAATTCTTTTAACACCATTACCAGGGAGATTCTGGAGGTCCTTTATTCTGTTATATTGATGATTACTGGACAATTGTTGGTATTGTTAATGGAGGAGATTCTCTTTGTAAAAAAAAATTGACATACTCTGCTAGGGTTAGTTGTATTTTTATATTTATCTATGATATTTGAATGTTTCTTGTGCTAAAAGGTTTCAACATATCATCACTGGATAAGAGATGTATTGGTAAAAGATAAAAATCTATAGAAAAATCCTTCAATATTTTCTAATATTTTGAGAAATTAGAACAAAAAACACTGACAATAAAAGCTTATTATATAATATAATTAATAAATTCTAATAGTGTACCCAATTATATTTGTAAGACTATACAAACAAATTTCCATATTAGTTGGTTAGGCCTAGATTTAACCTGATAATAAATTTGTCTAGTTGATTAATTAATTAAGAAAAATATCTTTTTTTTTGTTGCAAATAATTATATTTTATTCTGAAAATTTTTTAATGACCTACTTTCTGTTTTTATTCTTTCACCTTGAAACAAGAATAAATGATTGTAAAATAATTGAAATTATTACAACAGCTATAATGAGTGGAATAATGACTGGCTACTAATTTGCATTCATGTCTATTATTACACCTTTGAGCTATCATTTTTGTTGAATCTAATGATTCGCATAGATGATTATTCTCTTTTGAATAAAACTCTCTCAAAAATTTCTCAGAGCAATTTCTCTTGCCATTGTCTCCACTTCCATAGAAAACATGATTAATAATAATTTTAGATCCCAGTGGACAGGTTAAATAGATGAAAAAATTTCTACAAACTGTTATTGGAATTTTATCTTAAAAAGGAAGAGATAAATGTTGAAGATTAGTTGAATTTTGAAAGAAGAAAAATAGTGAAAGAAACTTACAATGAACATAGCTTTGTAGTGTAGAAGTTGGTCTAATAGTTGTTGTTGTTGTTTTTGGTGATGGAATTTCACAAATATATTTAACTTCTAAATATTTAAAAATTCCAACACAAGGATCTCCAAATACAGAATTTTTTGCCTTTACACTGCATCTTTGTCTATTATTACACAATTGAGATACTTTTAAATAGGATTTTGAAGAATTGCAACTATTTTCATAAATTCTCTTTTCTACTTTCAAAGAATTCTTGAATTTACAAATTGTAAATTCCTTCTTCTGTCTTCCATACAGTGCCGATTTTATTTTAATAACATTTCCATATGGACATACTAAATTTAATGTTTTATGTTCACATGCAACTTTTCTATTTGTGTCTAAAATATGAATTAAAAAATTATTATTGAGTTTTTAGTTGGAAAAAATTCCTTTATTTACCTTTAATACATTCATACTTTACTGTTAAATATTTATGAATTCCAAAGCATGGATCTCCAAAAATTTTATTCTGAGCTCTAACTGAACACAATCTTTTCCCATTGCAGTGCTTACTAACTATTTCATCTCCATTTTTTGCTTTACAAACATTAGCAAATATTCTTTCTCTAAATGGACTTTTACTCAAAAAACGCCTATAGCACGTCTTAAAATCTCCCTTTTCCCTACCATAAATAATGCTATTTATAGAAATTACCCGATTAACGGGACAAATAACATTTAATGAATGATTTTCGCAAACCGTTTGCGAAATTTTTACCGCTTCTGGAAAGGAAGAAGATAATAATTCACAATTAGGCCTAAACACAAAAACTTACCATCATATTGAAAGTGACTGAAAAGTATTAGAACTAGAATTGTT
This sequence comes from Dimorphilus gyrociliatus, assembly GCA_904063045.1. NCBI lineage: Eukaryota > Metazoa > Annelida > Polychaeta > Dinophilidae > Dimorphilus > Dimorphilus gyrociliatus. The sequence goes on along the minus strand of CAJFCJ010000044.1, from coordinate 131,015 downwards.
GAAATATTCAAAAAAGAATCTGCCATAATTCAAATTCTTCAAAATTTTAACTCAATGAATAGAAATCATCAATTGAAAGATTCCAAAGAAGATATATATATAAATATGCGTAACCTTGACTACGCTGTAGTCACGTGATAACCAATAGGAATTTTAGTATTTATAAATTAATGGTAAGATTATAAATAATTGGATATAATTATATATTTGTCAGTTGGGAAGTGAAATTGTTACTAAAATGCCTAGTAAATCCAATTATGTAACAGAAACATTAAGGCCAAGTTATAATTCTATCAGACTTTGAAACATCCTATTATTAAACATCAACATGAACTAGACAATTCACCAATTGAAAAGTGATGATTGGATGTTAAATGGCAAATTGTATAGCATATAAACGATCACTGTTCCATTCCAATCATCTAATCGTCTGAGAAGGTCATCTGAAACAAGATTTTTACTCTTCATAATTGGATGTTAGTTTGAAAATTTGGACATTTATATGCGAGTGAATCGCATGAATACAGAACAAGTTCAAATAGGGGTCAACTACAGAATTAACAAAGTCCTAATCTAATTTTTTGCCAGACAATTTTCTGGATGATTAAAAAACAATTCAAAAATTAAATTTAATTATTCAAAAGTATTTTTTATTCTTTTAAATAACAAAGAGATGAAAGAAAATTTTTAATTTAAAAAATTTAAATATTAATATAAAATTCAAAAGCAAAAAATAATTGATTTTTAAAGATGATGCTGAATATTCTGGGTCACCACCTGTTCAAAAAATACAAGAAAAACAATATCAATTCAATATATCTATTTATAAATAACGTTTGATCATTTACAAATTCGTCTATTGGGTCCATCCTATTTTATAGGCTTATATAAAGCTTTTATTTTAATTTCTGCATCAAAGAGTTTTGAATGTTTGAAAGATGGTTTCTTCTACTTATTTCAGATATTTAAAATTTTTTACAATAGTATTGATACTACTCACACCATCAATGGAAAATGTCGCACGTGGTAAATTCAATTTTTTTTCTTTGCTCAAAAATCAACATTAATTTTCTAGCTTCTTGTTCCTATGATGCTCAGTCGACGTTGAGAGCTAGTATAGAAAAATTGATGGAATTTGAACTTTGCAGTTTCAAAGAGTGTAAAGAATATTGTAATCTTCATCCAAACTATATTCAAAAGATTAATCATTTGTCTATGATTCTCACACCGACGTTTATGTGAAACAATTCGCTTGTCATAAGATAATTTGTTTTTTAAATTTAAAAGAACAAAATTTATTTTTAACTTAATGTCTCTTTTTTTTTAAAAAAAAAACAACAACAACAATAAAACTTTTTAGCAAGTATTCCACAAGGTAAGAAAAGGATTTAAGAAGATATGTCATGGACTAAAGTCATCTTCATCTTCCATGATACAAATTAACTTTTCCTATTGTGTTCATGGTGGGGAGGAAGTTCCATGTTTGAATGAATTTCTAATGAAGATTTTCCTATAACACAGTTACAGAAAGTTATATTGATAAATATTGTATTTAAACTGGATATTACGAGATTTAAACACACTCTAGTTGAGGTTGGAAATCACCTTTTAGACTTATTTTTTTCCAGTGAATTTTCAAGTAAATAACAGTTAAGTTGTTGACGGAATATTCTACAAAAGAAGAAAACTATAACTGTTAAAATATGTGTCCAGTTTTTGGTGTTTTACCCTAACCCTAACCCACCAGTTAAGAGGATTGTTTCCACTTGATGCTTCCTAACCCTCAGTTCAGCCCTACATTAGAGGGAGGGAGTATAATTGTAAGACATAGGCTTACATTTTTTTATTGAACTCTTTAACAGTGTGAGTTATAAAAGTATCATTTTTATCAATAAGAAGTATATTATGCACTAGGCTTTTAAGTATAACATGTCAAGGTAAATTTTCATTGAGTTTCTCTGTCTTAATAACTAACTCTTTCTTAACCAGCCCTAATCATATCCGATAACGCATACACTACAAAATATTATTATTACTATCTCTTTATCTATTCAATGAAATTTATGAAAATTCTTAAAATCTCTAGTCGTCTATAAATTGCTGTAAAATAGAATGGTAATTGCTGTATTCCATTGCAGAATGAAGACAAATCATATTGGAATTATAACAATAAAATCGATAATTTAACGACAATATCTGATTGTGAAGAAGACAAAGATAGAGATGAGGCAATTAGCCAGCCCCTTTGTTAAATATCCCAATAAAACTTTAGAGCAATGTTCTACTATCTGTTCAAATTATTCGGAATGCGAAGCTTTTGCAATGATTGGTCGAATATGTTTTACCTATACTGGAATTAGAGAGCCTGCCAAAGGCAGCAGTTATACTACTTATATTAAGAAGGCAGAATGTAAGTTGGAGTTGTTTAATAGTTGTAAAAAATTAGCATATTCATTCTCTTTCCCTCTCTCTATATCTATCTATCTATCTACCTATCAACTAGACAATGTCCTGCACTATGGTTTCGTGGAAAATCGACTTTCGCCTGGAGGAAATATATGAGTGGAAGGTAACGTTTCAGCCGAGGATTGAGGAGAGGCCTACAGTCCTGATTTTATGCTTAAAACAACCCAATGTTTTTTATAACAGCCCCTATTTTCTGGTGAGCCAGCTTAGGGTTGCACTGAAAATATTATCAATTAGGTGATAAGCGTGTGTAACAAAATAAAAATTTCCTTTTAGTATGCTTTATAAAATGTAATAAGTTATATAGCCGCATTTTTAGCAAAAGTGTATAGCAGCTTCCATAGCTCAGTTGGTTAGAGCGTCGTGCTAATAACGCGAATGTCCTGGGTTCGACCCCCAGTGGGAGCAATTTCCTTTTACTCTTTTTTCTCTTTTTTTTTCTTTTCTTTTTTTGCAATTTACTGTTTACGAAAGGATAGTCGAAGGATATGCTCTTGATCTTGCAAAAAATATTCTATTTGCCCGAGCGATAATGGAATATTTTTGTAATGTTAATGTTATACATTCTATGCATTGAATTGATATTCTATTTAATTTTTAATAACTTACCATAAACTTTAACGTGGACAGTAAAGTTTATGTTTGTTACCATTCCTGTTGCAATATTGTTTAAACGGCAGTGTCCGTCGTAATCAAAACTTCTATATTTAAAAAGTTAAGTGTAAGTTCTAGAAATTATTTACTTAATCTCGTTTTCCTGTATCTTAATCATCAGCATAGGCCTAAAATTTTCACCTATTCCCTAACTGATTATATATATACCTGCAACACTATTTTCTGAATTTTTAAATATTAATCAGATAAAACTATGGTTTCTTTAAACTTTAATTAGATTAGTGAAAAAGACGTTCTTGACATTCGTTTGTCATTCTCTAAAGCTATACAACAGACTGAAGCTCGTTTCTCTTTATCTAATAATTCATTCCATTATTTTTAAATAATTTATAAGCAAGTTTCGCAACAACTGTTCAATACAACGAAAAGAAAAGAGTCAGTTAAATGATCACGTGATAAATGATAAATGAAAATACTATGGAATTGTATAATGAAATCATGAAATATGAAATAGAATGCATATTTGAATATGCATTGTCTATCCAGAAGATAAATTTTGGAAGAAAATAATAAGAGAAATGGATAGTATAACAATCATCAAATTATTGGCAATTTCCTCAATTATCAATTTGAAAGTAAAAATCTCTATTGGATTTAAAGAAAGTAAGAAAGGGAGAGAAGAGAAAATTTTTGAATTTTAAATAAAAGAACGTAATGTAATTTTTTTTATTCTTTTTTGACAGATTGCTTCACTTTGGAACTTTTTGAAAAAGTTCTAATTAATCATAAAATTGAAGAGCTGGAAAGTACCTATGAAGAATGTAGATCAAAATGTTTTGAAATGGAAAACTGCAAGTAAGAGAGAACTTTTGTCTTTTTATTATTCTATGATCCCTTTCCATTATCTTCCCCATGTTCCATTGTTTTCTTTTTTGGTTTGCAGATCTATAAACTATGACTTTCCAGATGGGAAATGTTCAATAAACTCTGGCGATAGTTTATCATATCCTAATGATTTAATAGTTCAATCTAATTCAAAATATGTTGGACCATCCCATAAATATTGCAGTAAATGTTTTGCAGTTTTCTTCCTATTGAATATTTAGTAATAAATACGTATTTTGTTTGCTTTTGCAGAAGAATTTACAAATCCAGTTTATTGTTCATATTCAAGTGAGAAAATTGCAGGTTCTAGTAATACCTATGAAACTAGATGCAATGAACGTGGAGGTTGTTGGAAAAATAGTAAATGTTTTTACGGCGATACGTATATTCCTGGATTTATTAAATACAATAAAATCCCATCAACCGTTGACCAATTAGCTTTGTACACTTTTATTAGTTTGAATGATTGCGGAACGGCATGCCTTTCGAATAGTGAATGTAAATATTTTGTGTATAATTTTGATCAAGAAAAATGCGAAATGTCAAAAAGTTACCAAGCTCCCAGTGGATTGGTTACAACTACTCAAATGACATATTATAAGCTAGCTACTAGTTCCGCAACATGTTTCAACAGGGCTTGTGATGAACTGGAAGAACATTTGGCTGTAGATGCCACTGCTTGTAAAGACATATGTAACGCTGAAAGTTGTAAAACTTTTACTTATCTAGTCAACGACGCCGTTAATCACTGTACTACTCATACCACTGAATTATGCGAAGCTACTCCTATTAATACTCAAGATATTGTTGGATATTCTTGTATTCTTCAACCAATTTTTAATGATTTTACCACGATAAACGATCAAAAGACTATCGATATTACCGACTCAGATATTGATACATGCGTTACTATAACAACCGAAAAGCAATTTTCTCTTAGAATTCCGTGGCCAACTGTTGGAACAAACTCGACAGATTTCGAAATTCGTATTAAAGGAACCAACTTGAAACAGTGCATTAATCCAATAAATAGCCTTTTGAATTCTGGTGTTTTTGCCTACGTTCCCCACGATTTACAAGTTAACCCCGAATTTTTTGGCATTTTTAATACGTGTCACGTGACTACTGGAGATGATACGTATTGTAATTATATTTGCAGTTGTAATTCTCAACATTGCCAAGCTGTTTATATTAAGGGATTTGGATTAACTGATGAAAATATGCAAATATGCGAATACGAAATACACAGATTGTAGAATTATCCATACAGAAATTTGTGTTGCTTCCTATCACCTTCACCCTTAATATTAAATGGCTATTCCTGTTTAAAAAGGGTAAAAGGTATTTGTCAAAGATACTACAAAAGCATTGAATTGTGAATAAATTCAAACAGATGGTTCAAGGATTTTCTTGACTGGTTTCCTTTCACTCTTTCACTAATTGAACTCTATATCACATGACAATTGTAAGGTTTATCAATGTAAACTGAATGATAATGTTGTTTTTTGGTATATTTAAATAAACGAGACAGAAATTGATTAACTAGGTGGACCTATGACTTAGAAAAAGTAGATACTGTTGACAAAGTTTGCATTTTGAATGGAAACGTACCAAATGGTAGAATTAGCTGTCTGACTTATTTCTCTTGTGAATATAAGCAATACCTATCGCTCTTTGCTTATGTAAAACATTGAGTAATCCCTTTTAGATTTAATAATTTGGCTAATATATTACTGATGCCTTGTAATCATCTTGTCTGCTGTGAAAAGTGTCTGCAGAATCTGCCAAAATTTAAATGTCCAACTTGCAGAAGTGCTATTCAAGGACACATAGTTGTAAAATCTGATTTTAAAAGTATAAATGTAAAATTTGGAGATGATACTAATACTTATTACTAGTAGTTCCAAGTTTTAGCCTGTGTTTGCCTGTAACAAAGAAATAGGTCATCTATAATTTGAATTATTTAATTGATTAAATTTTACCTATTTCGGTAGTAGAAAGCTTCAATGGACATGATTATGAATAAAAAACATATTACAAGTAATCTTTAAGAAAGAAAGTTTGTATTACAATTTCATTTTTCCTCTCTCTTTTCTCTTTTTGGTTAGACTTACAACCCTACAACTTCTCTTATAAAATTGAATTCAAACAAATTGAATAGTTTATCATTCTTCTGTAAATCTCCATCTATGAATGTGAATTCTTGTACTGAATTCCAATTTGACTAGGTATGACTAGAGTATACAACCCATATCTTCTTGAAATTTACATTTAATGATGAATTTATCATTCCAAATTATTACCTGATTGTTGGATAGATAGAAAGAACAATCTACATCTCCTATCTTCTTAGATTTAGAAATTATGAAAATTTCTAAGAGAAGTGGTTAGAGTGAATTAGGATCAAATGTATTTGGTACTTGTACCTTTTAGATGGCGCCATTTATTTTCATATTTCATAAGAACAATTTGTATTGAATAGACCAATTCTTATCCGAAAGAGTACAAAATAGAGAGTAGACACTATTGACAAAAAACTAAACCCCAGGGTTGACACCTGAATGATAGGATAAGCGAAGAACAGACATAGACAATGATTTGCCTATTCTGTTCCAAATGGAAATGTTTCATAGAAGAATTTTGAAAAGTTCGTAAAGATTTTCTTGAAGAAATGATAGAGCTAAAGGAGACTTCAAGCTGCAGGATTTTCTTTTATAAGTTTCAGATCACTTTTCATCATATCTTCAACCAGATCCTAAGTTAATAATTGTATACAATATATATTATTTTTCACTCTACGTCAAGACTTACTTGAAAATCGAATTTTGGTTGCCAATTCAAATGTTTTCTTGCTTTTGTTGAATCGCCTTGAAGAAATTCAACTTCAGTTGGCCTATAATATTTTGGATCTACACGAATTCTTACAATACCAGTCTCCTTTTCTCTTCCAACCTCATCAACGCCCTCACCTGACCACCTACAAAAGGAAGAGTTATAAGAAAGCTAGCTTCTAGATTAAAACTACTGACTCAATAGATTTTCCAATGTACTTGAATGCTGCTTCGACAAATTCTCTAACATTATGAACTATTCCTGTCGCAATAACATAGTCATCGCTCTTTTCTTGTTGTAACATCAACCACATCGCCTCAACGTAATCCTTTTGCATGACCCCAATCACGTTTTGCGTTTAAATTGCCTAACGAAAATGACTCCATCAGCCCCAAGTGAATTTTCGATACTGCCCTTGTTATTTTTCTCGTAATGAATGTTTCACCTCTTCTAGGTGATTCGTGATTGAATAGTACACCATTCGAAGCAAATATTCCGTAAGCTTCTCTGTTGTTTATGACTGTCCAAAACGCAAATTGTTTGGCAATTCCGAATGGAGATCTTGGATAGAATGGTGTCTCTTCATTTTGTGGAATTTCTCTAACTTTTCCGTATAATTCACTGGAAGAAGCTTGATAAAGTTTAACTTTTATGACTTAATTTACATGCTCTAGTCGCTTCAAAAACACGAAGTACACCCATACCATCAACATCTGATGTGTATTCGGCTACATCAAAGGATACTTTAACATGACTTTGAGCTCCAAGATTATAGATTTCGTCTGGTTGAATTTCGTTAATTAATCTCATCAAGCAGGAAGTATCAGTCAAATCACCATAATGCAACTTCATCTCTGATTAAGATAAGAGAAATAATGATAAAAAATCAAATGTTCTATCAAAAGATACCTACTCCCTTCCTGATGGATTCTATGATCTTCGTACAAATGAGTTATTCTGCCGGTATTGAATGAACTAGAACAACATATGATTCCGTGAATCTGTGAAAATAGAGAAGAAAGCCTATCTCTCCATTGTTATTGATTAGTAATTTTATTTACCTCGTAGCTTTTTTCCAGAAGGATTTCAGCCAGGTAAGAACCATCTTGACCACTTATTCCAGTAATGATAGAAACCTTTGACATGTTAAGAAGAAGAATGACAATTTTAAACCGAATGTCTGTGTAGTGAACTCAGTATAGATTGCTTCTCATATAGCAGTCTGTCGCATGGACCGCATGTGTAGGTCATATTATATAGATGATCTACTATTGACTACAAGTTTATAGCTACTTACTATAAAGCAATATGACGTCATTCGGTATTGCTCATAGGTAAGCCTATCCGAAAGTTCAGGCCTTGGCCTTCTTTATCTTATAATTTTAAGATTTACTCTGTAATTTCTTTAAAACAGATAAAAAGCTTGCCATCTGTCAGTTGTTCAGCATAATCCTTTGAAAGACGACGATTGACTTGTTTGTTCACTGAAAAAGAATGACAAACTTAGCTAATTAACCTTCAATATAACACATTTGAATGAAACGTGTAGAGTTTATGATAAGTAGCCAATGAACAAAGAGTACTGAAAGAGAATAGATTACTCTTTTCAAGAGAAAGTAGCAGATCATTGCTAACAGACAAACCTAACCCTAGCCCTTAAATTTATTAGTTGACGGCGATTTGTGGTTTGTATCAAATTTGATTTTTCTTGAATATTCAACAAATTCAATGATTTACTTGAACTTTTTAAAATGATTCAAAACATATTTCATAAAATTAAAAGGCATTGGTTCCTGTTATTAAAAAGATTGGGGAGCGGCTAATAAAAGCTTATCATTATCTTACATATGAGACAGCTTGGTAGAGAGAAAGAGTGAGAAAGAGAGAGAGAAACAATTACATAAAGTACTTCACAGACACACCCAACTGCAATGGAACTAACATTTGTACATACCAATCTGATTGCATGAATATTAAATGTATGTTTGTGATACATTCTATGACTGCAATGATAAAAGCAACGAGATGAATTGTACAATTGGTTATAAATTTCAATGTTTAGCTGGGTGAGGAGAAATTGCAGTTCATCGTACGTGTGATTTTGTTGTTGACTGCAAAGATAAGAGTTAAAGCAGTAATTGGATAAATTCAGTCAGCGACATCACTTAGAAAGATAAGGAAAAGTATTCAAAGATGTCAAATATTACTCTACTTCTCCAAGTTGCTCTTTAGTATCTATTTCTGATATTAGGAGTTTAAGATAGACTGGTTTCTAGTAGATACATTGAAGGCAGCAGGGAATCGGAAAACTGATGGATTATTGCCTGATTTCTCATCAATTCTATCAAAATGTATGTACACTTAGACATAATGACATATTGATATCAAGACTTTAGATATAAATGAACTTCAGAAATAGATTGTTTGCCCATATTAGATGGAGCCACTATGCAGTTAACAAAGGAACAAAGAACATAGAAAAGATGCATGTCAAATTTGTTACATCTTAGGCAATACCAGATGCTACCCAAGCAGGTCTGTGCTGCAGTGGCACATCATTGTATTCTATGTGTGTGATATAATAGTCTTTCATATTTTTGTTACTTGTAGATTATAAGACTGCTACATTTTGCCCTCCTAATCCTTTCACCAATTCAACCCAAGCTTTTGGAAATGTATAAAACGAAATACATTACCCCAACTTGTCAGTTCAGTTCTACCAAAATTACATTTGTTGATACTGATTGTGGACGAACTTAAAGGGTTCTAAGAGGACCAGTACTTTGGTCAGTTCATCAATTATTCAAAAGGATGAACACTGTTCTGAAAAAGCAGAAATTCCTACTATTTAGTTTTTTTAGTATCATTTGTAATCATTTTATCTTCTTTCTTTTCCGCTTTATCTAAAAGATTATTTTCTAAATGTTGAAAATTTTTATCTTCTACAATTTTCTGTTTATTCTGTCCTTTAATTTTTTCAAGTAGTACTTCTTCATTATTTATGTTAGAACCTGGAGTGAAATTTGTTTCATCAGACTGAAGGATGGTTACCCTTGGTTGTTTCTGGTGATAGTTACATAGCCATAGAAGTTTTCCATTGTATATCTGGCATTTAGATAGAGTATTTGGTAGACTAGTAGTATATTGATTATCCATTTTATTAGCTATTGATTCCAACAGGGACACATAGCTATCTCTGAAGCTTTTCTTTGAAACGGCCATCTGCAAATGTTCAATAAAACTTTGACCTTCTTTACTCCTCAGAACATTTAATGGAATATTATTGTACTGGAGAATGGCATAAATTCTAACCAAATAAGCAGACCATTCTCTTATATGTTCTTCAGCTTCTTTGCTTTTAAGTGGAATATTCCATTTAACTAGGTGATTTTCAGGTAGATGCTAACCCTGAACAAAGTTTTAATGGTGTATTTTAAATTAACTTTCACTGAATCTACCTTACCTGATTGTGTTCGCAAAGAAAGACAAAATGATATTCCATTACGGAACTTTCATGTGAATTTGGAGAGAAATCTAATATTGGAATATACGGAAAATTTGATCCGCTGGATAAGTTTTGCAAAACAGTTAATTGTCTTAGTAGCTTCCTTTCTGCTAATTCTAAAAGTTCAGCAAATTCTCCATGATTTGCGTCCGTGCTACTTTTTATATTCTCATCTAATTTTTATCTCTAATTATCAGAGCCATTCTCTTTTTCGTTAAAAATTTATTTAACAATTATCAAGTCTAATTTCAAATGTTCAATTTTTATTGACAGAATAGTTCACAAGAATACAATGAAATATTTATGTTTTCAATAAAATGTGTTTTGAATTATTTCTAATGTGCAATCAGAAACAGATCTAAAGCTTGAGAAAGCCTATAGAAAGCTTCTTTATTCACCTATAAATGGAAATGAGAAGTTGAAAGCTGTCATTATATAGCTTGAAACCTCTAAAGAGAAATTTGATATCTTGTTTGATAAAAAGTGTCCGCTTTTGGCAGTATTTTTCTTATTCTTTGTCAAAGAATCAGAGTTGGGTAAGTTAAATCAATTTCGATATTTGTTCTCCTTTTATAACAGGAATTGGTCATCTCTTGATAAGATATGGTTTAAATTTAGATGAATGCAAAGAATTTTGTGATAAATTTTCTTTTTGCGAGTATGAATTAACATTGTATTCTTTTGGGTTTTTTATAAAGTCAACGACAGGTATGTTGGCACACCTCGAATTTTGATAGGCGAAATATTAATAATCTTTTTCATTATGAAAAAAGATTATTATTTTTATTTTCTCAGTCTTAAATTATAGATTAAACCTGAAATATTATATAAGTTTCTTTCAGAAAGCATTTAGGTAAGTTTTTACATATTTTTTTTTTTATAAAAATTACTATTATTTTACAATTTTTTTTTCTTATTTGGCCAAACGACATGTTTATTGGCACATAATCTTTTGAGTTCTTCTATAACAGGAAGAACATCTTCCACAATGAAGGAGCTATAAATTTCTGCATTTAATCTTTTCTTTATCCTCCATACTTCGAATATGCTGTCAGATGTGATCAACCCCCAGACCAATACTCCGCCTCTTCCCATATTTTTCGTCACCCTAAAGTCCTCTTGGCTATTGTTGGTCCAGGTCCTAAAGTCATCAGGTCCACTTAGTGAGAATCTAGCCTCGTCTGTGAAAATTACTCTAGACCAGTCTAGATTATCACTAATCATTTTGAGGCAATATTCTTTTCGCCAGTTACAATCTTTAGAGGTGAGACCTGTTCTTTGCCTGATTCTTTGGTATTTGAAATTTTGCCTTTTTAGCTCCCTCTGAATGGTTCTAACGCTTACATCTACTTCTAATTCTTTCAAAACCTTTGCTGCTGCCACCCTTTCATTATTATCTTTCAGCTTCTTGATGATCCTTTTCATCCTGGCTATCTCTCTGTCTGAAAGCTTCTTTGGACCGCCCCTATTGTCTTGCTCTGGCTCTTTATAGTTGATGATGTTTCTTACTGATGATGATGCCATTCCTAAAACCCTTGCCGTGGCCCTTAATTTCCCTATTTCTGCATATTTTCTGACTACGAGCTCTCTAATATCTTTACTCCACACCATTATTAAAAAAAGTACTATAACTATAATATACAGTAATTGAAAAAGTCTATAACTAAGAAACTTAACTTAAAAAAGCAAATAAGTTGAAAAAAAGCTGTTTGAGATGTCTATTTGAATGCCAAACCTGATGTCAAGGAAGTGTGCCAATAATCGTGTCATTTGGCCAAATAAGGAAAGAACTTATGAAAATTCCTAGAAATATTTGGCTAATAATATTTACAAAATATGATGATTTTGTCAAATTTTCTGTAATATTATGTAAATATAACTCTTTTTCTATATAAATTTAGACAAAAAAAAATACTTTACTGCGAACAAACATTTTTAACCGTTAATTACAAATTGGCCTATCAGAATTCGGGGTGTGCCTATATACATGTCGTCTACTTTATTTATATAATTTTAATCACAGAGCATTTGTCATTTTTTCCCCAAGGCGCCAGTTGTAAGTTATCAGTGGCTTTCTGACAGTCAAGCTAAAATAATTTAATTTGTGTAAATACACAAACTGTCTTAGTAAATGAAATTTTATTGAAAATTCATCAAAAGGCTACTTAGAGAAAAATACGAAAACTACTTTGACAGAATATATTCCGAAAATAAGGGGCCGACAGTAAACGTCCCCAAGTAAGATTTTTGAAAGCAACATTTCGGATTGAAAAATGGCTAGAACAAGTAAAATGACTATTGATTTGTAGTTAGGGGAGTTCTATCTAAGGGTTAGGGGTAATTAAAGAGGTCAGGGAAAGATAGGGCCTAGGATAGGGTTAGGGTTAAACCATGCATTTGGTGACCTGGAAATAATCAGATGATATTGCTGCTGGGTTTATGTATGAACAATTTTGAAATTATTACAGTATTAGTACGATCGTTGTGTTTATAAACTGAAGAAAAGAAAAGAAAAAAAATATCAATTCTGTTGTCACGAATTTCATGAATCAGTCATTAAAAGTATTTTATATATTATTATATTTTTATTACATTTGCATTTTTATAGAAAACACTGCTTAATGTAATATTTAATATCAAATTTCAAAACAAGATTTTATGCCTATAGCTCATTAAGATGGAACATGTTCATATCAATCTTTTTGAGACATTTCAAATAGTTGTATGAAATCAGGAAATGAAAAATGATCTGAAAGCACAGGAACCAAATAGAATATAACAGAAAACATCCCCAACTGGGACAGAAGTTGCCCAAACCAGAGACAGAAATTGGCCATAGGATTTCTAGTAAAAAGTATTAGAAAAATACATATTCCTTTAGGAAGTTATGCTTATTATGCGCTTAGATATATCTGCATTGCTTGTTAATACACTTTATTTATTTATTGACTACTATTCATAAATATAAACTGAACAATTTTTTCACAATACTTTCCTCTATCGAGAAAGTGGCATCTGATTTGATATTTTAGCTATAGAGCATAGATTTCATATATACTTTTCTTTATTATCATCTATGCTTGATAACTGTCATAATAACCCTTACGAACAAGCCTATCGTTCCCAAAGCTATTCCCACAATAATAGCAGCAATCGCCAGGTACTTTGCCACTTGTGCTTTCATTCTCGCTTCTTCAAGATAGCCAAAGTCTCTTGCTCTTCTGCTTGCAATACTCTTTACAAGTGACGCTATTCCAAGGCAAAAACAGAATACCAGCGCAATGATACTTAGAACCTTATGATACGAAGAAAAAATGCATACAAAAAAGAAGTTATATTGTATATTGTTTCCATTGTATCTGGCAAATATGGTCTCTGAACAATCAAATGACTAGGATGCTGGACATAAAGTTGCGTTGCCGGCGCATTCGATGTTGGTTGAAATAAAGATATTCCAACTATATGAGAATCGGGCTGAGAGTTTGGAATTATCTATAATAAATTATTCTCATTAGTTTTTGTATATTAAAATAATAATTTTCCAATTTTACGCTATCATATGCATTAGAAAATATATGCTCCCGGGGTTGTTGCTCATTTATAGACTTATAAGGAGGTGGTAGATCCTTTACTTCACTTGTTGATTGTTCCATTCTTTTTTCTGCAAAAGAAATTATTGCAAAAATAAGGTAATATTAGGTCAAGGAAACACTACCATTTAATAATTCAAGAAATTCTGTAAGAATTGGGAAGAGATATGCTTTAGACATGTTTACCTGGCCATAAAGCAACACCCAATCCAAATAAATAGAAAGCCTTTCTCCCTACTTCAAAAATACATAGCCAGCTGGATAAAAAACATTCTAACAGGACTAATGTCAGAATACAAAATCAAGTCTGCGACAGAAAACGTCCACAAATTCCTGCTTTTGCTAACCCTGTACATAGCCTTTCCAATACCCCTAACTCTAGGAGGAGACCTTTACGATTTTATTGAAAATTTAATGACTGCTGATAAATTGTCTAACTCATATGTCAGAAACATAACAAAATATAATAAAGGGAGCAACTATTATTTCATGTCAATAAATTCTCCATGGAGTGGGTAAACAATAATATTACAGTACTATTTTACAAACAGCGACATTTAGTTTCCTTGGAGATAGATACGTTTTGGACTAGAAGAATTAGTAGACTCAATAAAAACCATCATACTGCAAGTTACAACAATGCCGATTGTACAGTTATAATTTTAAATTTGAATGTTTATTCAAAAAAGTAAAAGTAAAAATAGTGTATTTATGAAGATTTAAGAGATAAAAAAAACAGACTAATTCTTTGACAATTGTTTCAAAATAGAAATTCTTTTCTGAAGAGATTTTCTAACAAATATTCCGAAAATTAATATATCGTTTCTCAGTCTTTTATCCGTTATTGCTTGATGTTTTTCCACCTAAAAGAAACATACAATAGTTGAGGAGAAGCTATTGATTAAAGGAAAACAAATCAAGACAAATTAGTCAAATGATTACCTAATAGTTTTCATTCATTTATATGTATTTCTCTTATTCTATATAGTCATACTAGATATCTTATAACTAAGAAAAGTAATGAGCAGAGAAGGGGAGAGTATTTCATGTAATAGTATAGCTTGGAAATTTCCATGGACTCTTGCAAAGCAGGCCTATTTCTTTTTGATCATTTATAACTGCTAGGAAACACTTAAAGTCTCCCTACTATTTTCTTTTAAGTATATAGGCCTATTGAATTTGTATAACATACTAAATAAAAGTCAAGAAATTCTACAATTACTTCTCTAGTTTGTCTTTTAATAATAGTATATTTTCAATAAATTGAAAATTGTTTCAAAAACTTTTACAGTGTCCATAAAGAAATGAAAAAAAAAACTTCACATCAGCAAATATCAAGAAAGAACAAAGATTTAAAATATATGAATAGATAATGCAGATTTGTATAGAAAAGAACTGTAAACTTCAAGGGTAGTACTCAATTTTTTACACTGAAATATCAAGACACCAATATCTATTGGATTGTTGATACATGTATTGAAATTGTTATTTTGATTACTATGTCTTGAGATAACAATTATATCTTTATGATGCGTGGATCCAATAATGACTACATGATATTGTTCATTCTCATCCTTTTCAATATTAATTAGGTCAAGTTCTATTCTATAAAAATTGTGGCGACACTTTAAATTTCCCACTGCAAATATTGAAAAATTAAAATTATTTAATTAGACTCTTTCCGTTGGTTAAAATCTATTGTTACCACTATAAGATAACTTTGGAACAGCTTGTAAGTCAATTTCAGAAATTGTTTGACTATTTTGCCCAATAAGTCTTACCAGTTTTGTTATTACAAACTCAAACCTACAACAAACTGTATGAACATATTTAAAATTGCCATTTGTTGAAGTAGAAACAAGAGTTTTTGTTACAAAATTTTCGACTTCTATTAGGATATCGTTGGTCAATTGGTGAGCATGGTAAACTGGTAGAAAAATATACATTACAATAAATTAATAATAGAATTATTATTTTAACCTGTTAAACAGATTGAATTTAAAGTGGAAGTCTCCATTGCAATTTCTAGACGTTCAGCTTGCCTTAGTAATTGTAAACCAGGCCCATTTGATGGATGATATACATCATCATTCATGTATTGAACAATTTTGCTAACACCATTGAGTGTCATTGATTCAATATTACTTTTGCTGTTGAACTCTGGAATAAAGGAAAGATATGATATGCTCTTTTTAAAAAATGAATGTAAAGATCAAACTAAAAATTGATTACCTGCTAAATTGAAATCTTTACGTTGAGCAGTGTAAATGAAAATTTCGTTTAGTTTGAATGCATTTTCATTATTAGTGAAATTATATTTTAGTATATTTATATATCTTCCGGTGTGAGTTTCATTACATAATATCCCAGCCAATTGATACTGCAAAATATCTTCATTACGATAGTTTCGAATACAAAATTTCAGATTTTGATGAAACATCGTTTCCGGTATAAGACTGACTGCAACGTAGATATCTTCGAATTTATCTCGGGGTATAATATCTGCAAAATAAATGATTTCCTTTTCGTATAGATACTATCTCAGATAAAACATTCAACTTTATTTTTCTCCAACAAAATGACAAATAACCCGACAACTGTATGAAAACCTTTTGTATCAATGAGTAAATATGGTGTAGAATATGAATAAGGTAGCGTCTTTGAATGGAATATAGTTGTATAATTCTTATCAATTGCATTCTTGCCACCATTATCAACATCATTGTTGTCGTTAACACCGTATCTTAATTCTAAATGCTCACTTTGCAGTAAATGTTCAACTATTTAAAAGAGATAATGATATTTAAATAAATACCATGGCAACCAAACACTTTACCTTTTTCATCAAAAAATTTTCCCTCAATATACACATCACAAATTGTTAATGATATATTTGAAGTTTGATGTGAAATCCGAACTAAATAGCCATTTAAATTCTCTGGGCAATTATAACAATTATACTGCGAAAAATCAGTAGTAGTTGGCTGTTTTACGGCTAAAGAAACAGTTTGGCAGAGTTTTAGAGGACCATCTATCGAATCATGAACAGTAATTTCCAGATTGTTCAAAAGATAATCTGAAAAATATCTTTTGAATTTAAAAATTATTTATTTAAATTTACAAACAAGATGGAGAATTAATGTTTAGAAGGCAAACTTTCTCAATTGTATATACATTTTCAAGGTCAACCATCCACCATTGTTTTGAAGTGACACTAATGTCAGTTTTTGAGCATTTTTCATCCTATTTTAACAAACAAAACATTTCTTATTAAATACATTTTCAAAATATGTAAAATACTGGCAGCTGTATTGGAAATCTCAATATGATCATCATTTGCATATTCCGGTACAAATGCAGTACCAAACAGCGACACTGCAGTAGAACTCTGGAAAGCTGGTTTATTTCTGGCCAAATTTGAAATTGTGCTTCTAATTTGAATATCTAATTAAAGAAGAAATGTTAAAAAAATAGAACAAATGACGAACTTGACAAACTAACGAAATAATATAAAAAGAGTGATAATTTGAATAATGTTCATCATAGTTTGAATAGAAAGATAACCCTGATATTATTACAAAGGAGAAGTGAATTATGTCACAGAGATATTCACTTTATATTACATTTAACAAATATTATACAGTTGCTAATTACATTCATAACAATTCTTTGAAAGGTCCTTTTCTCTTTATCATTAAAAAGGCTACTGTAAATATTTTAAATGTTTTCCACTTATTTCCAGTTTAAATATTAATTTCTACGCTGAATAGGAAATACTGAACAATTTAATACACTACTTTACAATGGAAAACTATAGTCAGCATATCAATTTTTCATTGAAACTGGAATTATAAATTTTCCAGTTTATTCATTATGTGTTTGAAATTCACATTAGAATGAATTGTTTATATAAAACATTTTTCATAATGTTCACTTATAAAAGACTTTATAAAGTTCTTCCATTATAGTTGCCACAAAAGTTATTCTAAAGTTCATTTATATCTAAAGTCTAGATATCAATATGTCATTATGTCTATTTATCAATTTTTGTGGTACAATTGAATTTTTATGCTCAAAAGATCAAATTTGTATTAATGAGATTCACATTTGCGATGGAAAATATGATTGTCTATCAAAGGAAGATGAAGAGAATTGCTATTTTTCTTACTATTTTTTTGTTTTTTTACCAACTGCAATGAATTGTTTAAAGACTGCAATCAAACTAGTCCATTTTACTTAATTATCAATTAATCAAAATTTCCCTAATATCGTCCTTTCAAATTTAACTAGAACAGAATTAGTATCAAAAATAGATTATATAATTTATGGAAACTTTCAATTATTGCAATATTTCATTTTGTCTAAAAGTTCATTTAGTCAATTGGATGATTTGAATTTTTCGAATATTTCACATACTACTTTTTCTGGACGTGTCCGGTACGAAAATTGATAAAATCTCTTCCTCTTCACTGATTGGCTTAAATAATTTGGAGATTTTAATTATGGCGAATTGCCACTGGAAATCAATTCATAATTTTTCGTTTAAACCATTAAAGAGCCTAAAAGAATTCCATTTTAATCATTCAATTCTACCGAAAAAAACTGCTGTAATCTATCTAGATTTTTTGAGAAAAGTTGAAAAATCGTTTACCAGTTGTTATAAATTCTGTTGCATATTTTGGCAATTGGGAAATATTAGTGAATGAGTTCCGAATAAATCATTATTCAGTTCTTGTAGTGATCTTCTTTCGTCATCATTCCAAAGGGTTTTCCTATGGATTTTTGGTTTTGTAGGATTTTTCAGTAATATTTTTAAACTAGTCAAGAGACTATGCTCTGTGAGGACGTTATGAAATATTTCCTTTATCTATTTATCAATAGCTGACCTACTTATTAATCTATATTTAATCGTCATTGGATTGGTGGATTTACACTATAGAGGGAATTTTATTGGAAATTCATCCTGTCTTGTTCTAGTTTTATATATATAAATATTCTTTAAAGTTTATGAATCAAGACAATTTTTAGATAAAAAACAATTCAAAGCTAGAAAAACTAAACTGGCTCTAAATTCTTCTATTATCATTGCTACTAACTTTCTCTCTTGGTTTCCTCTTTCCTTTATAATTTAGGTTCAATAGTCTAGGGACAAAAGGTCAAAGTCAATAGAGAGACAAAAATGTTTCATTTCTTTTGTAGGCAGCTACAATGATGACTAATTTCCAAATAAAAAAAGAGATTTACAGTTAAACTCCCTACTAAATCCATTTATATATTCATTTGGCAGAAAATTCAATTATCACTCATTCAAGCCAAAAAGTGAAAATGATGAATTGTATAAAAAAGAAACTATTCAAAATATTCAATTGTTATTCTTAATATTCAATTATTTCTTTTTTATTTTTCATGACAAACTCAACTAATTCACATAACAAAATTGAGTTTTCAAAATTGTTTCAATATTCACAAATTTTATTCATAATCACACAAATAGAAGGAGAAAGTCTATTAGTTAATTGGTAAAGATGATACCAGTTTATTTCAATTAGCAGTTGTTTTAAACAAAGAAGGTGAAAGAGAAGATATCTACCAATTTGCAATACATATAAAAAAAATTTTTTTTTGAAATATAAAATAAATTATTCCTATTTTCGTTCGGTTTTATATTTTTGTACTTTGTTGTATTGTAATTGTAGGAATTTCTGGTTCGTCACAACTGTAATCGTCCTTTCCAATCATTTACCAATTTGCCAAAGTACTCAAACAAATAGAACCTTTAAAGTTCGTCCACAAATAGTCTAACAAATGCAATTTTGGTAGAAATGAATCAACAAAACACGAGTATTTCGTGCAAAGAATATGTATTGAGTAAAATGAGTTTCTAGTTCTAAACAAGCTAGTTTAAACAACTAGCTGACGGTTAGAAAACTGAACTATCAACTGTTAATTTCAAAGGGTTTATATACTCTTTTAAGGGTTGATAGTTCACAAATTTCAATGTTTATAAAAACAAAAGTAACATTTGAAGACAAAGAAAAGTTGTAAATATGGTCATGTTTTTATTGTTTTCCTCTTCTAAATAATAGTTGAATTTTGAAGGTTGGAGAGTTGCATAAGATGTAACAATTTTAATAGGACAACTCCAACAATGAAGAAAACATGTAGATTGTATATTTGACCATTTTTATATTCTACCTTAAAAATGATATTCAATTGATTGAGTTAGTAAATTTAGCATCAGCATATAGGGAGGAAGCATATCTGATTAACCCATGTTAATGAATATAATCTAAACTTAGAATTGAAGCATAATTGATAATTAATTGAACTAGTTTTAGTTGAAAATCATAAATGTATGGATTAATAAATTGTAATATTAATGCTAGGTTGCAAATAACAATATTCTTTATATAATTTAATAGGTTTTATTGCTGGTTAATGTGTATGCACTGCCCTACGCGAAACTAGGTCACTACTGCTTATCTTTATCAGTGCTATCTGCATAGTACAATACTGGTTCAATACTACTTCTCTATTGTAGAGTAGAGTATAGCTGACGAATATATGTGTACAACAGTCTTTACCTAAACATCAACTTCAACTCTAAGTTAACAGTTCTCAGCTCTTACTCAACTAATTTTAGGTCTGTTTTAATCTCATGTTTCAACTAATTTAATTCCTTGTCAATTTTTGCTTTTTTTAAAAAATATCTTACATCATATAACTCTCAATCTGCAATAGATATTTGAAATCAATCAAAGGATATCATTAGGCCTATATTATACCAACATACTTACAAAAAAATACTGTCTATCTCAACTACTTCAAACATTGATAAAGTGGTTCTTTTTACCGTTACATTCTAATAGATCTTAATTTTGTAGGTTTTATTTTATTAATAGACACTCACTGAGTTCTAAGGGCAAAAACACCAGAGTTAATATTTGAGTTTGAACACAATGATGACATATAGCTTAAAATGTAGCAGACTTTTCTCATACATATTTTAAGTGTCAGGCTCATTATCACCACTTTATATACTTCATTGAACGGTTGTAATAATGGAAATTTGTAACATAATCAGTTGTCAAAAGTGAATAAGTTGAAAGAAGAAGAAGAAGACTAAGAGGAGGAGAATTGATCCTAATCCTTCTCATAACAATAAATAGCTTAGTAGTCTGTCGAATATGATAGATTTCTGACAACTTTTTATTTTTGGGTTAGGGTGCAATCTGCATTATTTATATTTCCTAACCCCAAAATTGGTAGGCCTTCTAACCCTAAATCCATCACAAATTTCCAAACTAAACCTTTTTCCTGTAAACTTTAATGTAAAAAATTATTGAAGAAAAGTAATGGGAAAAAAAAGGAAACAAAAAATTACATTATAATCTCTGTTGATGATTTTTTTTCCTTTAGTATGAAATGTATATTTGTTCTTAGGCTAAAAATATCCTTAGCATCGTCATTCGATCAATAATGCACATTAAAACACAATGGTACTTAGCTACAGGTAAACAAGGTCGAAGAAAAAATGTGTATTTATGCATAAATCATTCATTAAGTCATTCATTCAACTATCCACCCATTGAAGGATCAACATGAATAATACAATTATCTGGAATCCGGTATTAAATCATCCAGTTTCAAATCCATTTAGGTCAATCATAGTTGGCATTCCAGCAATTTTATCATTCCTTTCAACTACAGTGGCTTTAACAATTTTACCAGTTGTTGAAAAGATACCTCAGATAACAAAAATCTTGTTAATCAATGTATCAATTGCTGACTTTTTTATGTCAATTGTATCAATACTATCTTCATTTGTATCATCATTGTTTGGAAAGTACATACTTGGATATATCTTTTGTCAAATTAGTGGAGCAATTTTAGCAACAAGTGGAATGATGTCTTTATGGAGTGTGACAATTATTGCTTTTGATAGATACGTCGCAGTAATATATTTCGATAAGTAAATATATTTGATTACAAACTATATAGTAGGCCTTTCAAAACCCCCTTTTTTTTCCCAGGTATAAAAGACTGATAACGGGAAAAAGAATTATAATTTTAGTTATATTTTCATGGATATTCTTTATTAGTTTTTCTTCTTTACCTTTTCTAGATCAACCTCAATTTGAAGTTTACGTACTTTTACTACCGGAACTAGTATGTTCCCAAAATCTAGTATTAAGTTTACATATATTTTGGTATGTTTTTACTGGACCAATATTTACATCAATAATTCTATTCTTTTCAACATTTAAAACAATATTCTATTTAAAGAAGAAAAATTCGCAAATCAATGCTGAAAATCAAAAACTGGTAAGAACAACTTCAAAAAGGAATTTAAGAATACTTAAACTATTAATTCTAACAATTTTACTATTTTACCTTTTCTGGATTCCATTTAGTATTTCCACGGTTGGAAGTATATTTAGTGATGAATTTAAAAATAAAACTTTTATTTATAGATTTTATTTATTATGGTTTGCAGTTCTCAACAGTTTTTTCAATTCTTTGCTTTATATTTTTATATTTCCTAGTTTTAGGAGAAAACTTGTCAACATTTTATCATTGAAAATTCTTTATAAAAAAAGCAACCCTCAAAGCAGCAATAACAATACAATTGCAGATTCTTCTTGTTGAAAAGATTAGTACTATTATTATTGTTATAATACACCTTTCCCTATATAATCACATATTAATTAATTACTTCTATAATAAAAATACCATAATCAATCAATCAATCATAACAAATTAAAGATTTGACAATAAAGGAGTTGAAGAATATCTTGTGCAGATAGAATGAAAAGACTATTTTTTGGCATTAAAGTTTCCAATTGACAATTAAACTTGTAAAGAATTACAATTTTTGTTTGTTTTTCTATGTTCAATAAGAATGAAAATGTAATTTGTTTTCATATTGCAGTCTTTTAAAAATAAATTTCTTTCATTCCTACTTATAATTATGCTTCTAACCCTAACCCTAACCCCAACCCCAAACCCACACACTTGTATACTTAAAACCCTTATGAAGGATAGTAAGAAAAAAATAATTTCATTTTTCTACCGGAAATTGGGTAATTTTCAATTTTTCAAGCTCAGCCACTTACTCAATCAAAAGAGCTACATGATCATGTAGCATATCATTGAAAAGCTCTTTTCTAGCCTTATTACCTCCAATTGAAATGAACTGTCTGGGGTGATGCATAACGAAACTTCTAAACAGTGCAGATTCTAGACAATTTTGCCATATCATTGTTTTCTCTAGACAAATAGCAACTCAATGATATATATATATTTATATATTCTTTGGATAGTGTGTAAGATAAGGTCTGTAGGCCTATGTCAAACCACTAGCTTCCTATATGAAAGATCTTTGTAGTGTGTCAAGCACTTGTACTGGTCTCCTTATTTTGTCAATAGGTTATACTTGTGATGATTGCGAAACCAGATGGAACCTTCTGCTGGGGAACACTTGCTCACAACCAACTGTCAATCACCCGTTCTCAGCAAAGAGATGTCTCGCCACAAATTCCCTTATTTTATTGACTTTTCTTATGAACAGTTTATGTTCATCAACACTCCCCAATTGTCTCTGCTTGTTGAAGGTATAGGTTCTATATCAGGTTTGAGTTGTGGTTGTTGTTAGATTCGCCGTCATTTTATCAATTTGGACTACATCTTAGGGTTAGGATTTTAAAAGAACCAGAGGTGATCTTCTGTTGGAGAACCTTTGTTCACAATCAACTACCACCATCTGTTCCCCATCAAAAAGGGTGTTTCCTGTAGCAACATGTTGTTCTAACAACAATAATGCATCATAAATAATTTGCTAATGACTGTAATAATCTGAATTACAGGCCAAGATTAATTAGGTAATTGTGGCAATTGTTTTACATGATTAAGCCTACAGCATAGGCTTAGTTTCTAAGAGTTGAAATAATAAAAGTGGGTTAGCAAGAGTGCAATAATTGTCTGCTAATTACAGTTTTCAGGATTGCTAGGCCATGACAAGAATAATCTCTTACTTTTTCTGAATATATCAGACTCATTTGGAGTGAGATGAAGGTTTTTTCTATCTATTTTGTTACCAACAGTATTCTTTTAATAAAACTACTAATATACAAAACTCAAGGGAAAGTTGTAGGTGATTTTTATGTCAATTTTATTAAATGGAGTGGAAATTTTTATAATTCACAAGGAAATATTTGTGATGGACCATTTGCATTTGGTAAAAAGAAAATGTGTGATCCTATGTTTCAAGTTTGCTTCTCTAAACTACCTGGAAGGTAAAATAGTTAATTTTTGAAATTTTAACATTTTAACTAAAACAAAACAAAAATTCTAAATTAAAAAACAGGGTGGAATTTTTGTAGATATATTTGTTTATGATCATGATGATTTCAGTGATGATGATTCAATTGATGAATTTCACTTTGATTTAAAAACAACAATAAATGGAGAAAAGAGGAAATTATCAGTTCAGGGGAAATATTATTATAATACGGAAAATGTAATTACATTAGAATTTTGGGCTAAATGCCGAAGAAATATTTATAATTCAGATTGTTCCATCTTTTGCCTAAAAGAATTTAAAAGTAATTTTGAATGTGATAAAAAAACTGGTAAGAAATTATGCCATTCTGGCTGGTTTGGTGAAAATTGCGAAAGAAGAGAATGTAAATCAAATCCATGTTTAAATGGAGGAAGTTGTTATGAAACACAAAATTCAATGCAGGAATGCAAATGCAGAAATCAATATTCTGGTCAATTGAACCAAGAATGAAATATTCGCAGTTGCTATTTTCTTTACATTTTTGAAGGCAATCTTTAAAATGTTCATTTCCGGTATACAGAGGACTCTCGGTACATTCTCCTTGTTCACAGGTGGTATGGCTAAAAGCAAATCTATCGTAGGATAGCATATTTGGAAAATTGCTAGGGGCAGTTGTTGTAAAGAATGATTTACTTTTTGGAAAGCAGTATCTTCCAGCATAGATTGTTTCTGTCATTGTGAATCCCATACAGTTCGGCCTTTCTAAACAGTGTTTTGCACAATCTTTAGGGTGTGTTATACTGCTTGGCACAATAGCTAGATCAAAATTTTGCAACATTTTGTGTCTGTAAGTGAAACCAGGTACACTTAACTTTGGTCTGTAGCAGCCATATCCAGCTTCAAAACAACAAAAATGTTCACTATTTCCAGCAGTACATTCATCTAGGGTTATAGCACTATTTCCTATCCGGATTCGTTTATCAACAGTAATGTCGCATTCCTCCGAAATAACAATATTACAACTGGAAAGGTGTAAAATATAACCAAAATAGAGAATCTTGTATATTGTCATTGTTCGTGTTGAGACCCTGCTCATTTGATCAATGATTAATAAATTCTACATAGAAACTCATATTGGTTGCCTTACCAATACACTCTGCTAAATCTCTTTCAATAAATCATTGAAATTTATTGACGATTACTGTAGATAGAATTTTTTTATAATTCGGAACTGGTTACCCTACTATTTGAAATTTTGCTCACACCTAGAAAGCTAGATCAAGGGCTGGGGTTAGGGTAAAATGTTACAATTGTGGGCGTTTGATCAAAAACATCCATCCATTAAATTCTTATATACTCTTTACAATAGATGACAGTTGGCAAGGGGATTAGGTCCAGCTTCTATTAGAAGATTAACTGTTTGTTTGTCTTGATAAGAGTGAACTGTTCAAGATTTTGATAAACAATAGTAAATTGGCACATAGTAAAACATTTTATTGATGATGGATCAAGTTAAATTTGAAGGCTGAAAGATTTTAATTTGAGTACAAACTAAACTCTAAGCTTTCTTTCAACTTTTCCTACTTTTGGACAGATAATCGTCAACGGAAAAAGGAAATAGAGCATCATCTATATTGAGAAACCAACACTTGACCCCATTTCTAGTAATTATTTGAGATGTCAGCAGTTTTGAATCAATTGCTACACACTTGTCTGTTTCTTATTGTTCTAAGGACAAACAAACATGAGCTAGGTGAGTTCACGACTGTAAAGTGATGATTGGACAGTAGAGAAATGTCTACAATTATATAAACCCTTACTGTTCCACTCCACCTGGGAGGATCAACTGGAACCAACATCCACTAGAGACCTTTCTACTTACTCAACATTGAACAGTAGTTCAACAATAGGAAAGTTTAATAGCAGAGTAGGTAGTACCCTGGGTAACAGTAGGTTGCCAGAACTAGTGTCCAATGTTGAGTAAGAAAAAAGAACTCAACACAAACGATATATTTAAATAATGAATATAGGCCTACCGCTTCTATATTAAACTGAGTTGTAAACTGCCAAAGAATACTGTACTTTGTTGTATTGTAATTGTAGGAATTTCTGCTTCTCCAGAACTTAATTTGTTCTCCAATTGTTTAGGGATTGGAATAAAGTTCAAACCAGCTCTCTTCATATTTCTTTCAATATAACTTGTAAAGAAATTGTTTGGCAGAAATATCTTCTCAAGTTCAATTGGTTGAGTGAGGACTTTTCCAGAAGAAAAATGAGACTTATTTTTGCTGATGAGGCAGGGCCGTTTGCTGTGGCACATGTTTAGCATGTGGCACTAATCTTAGGATTATATTTTATATGTGTGATATAACAAGTCCTTCATATTTTTGTTACATGAGAATTATGAGACCATCAGATTTCAACTTTGTAATCCTTTAACCAATTGAAACCAAGCTTTGGGAAATGTAGAAAAGGAAATGCATTTCCCCCAGCTTATTTATCTAAACCTTTTTAATAAATATTTAAAAAAACAAAATTTTCTTTTTCAAAATCTGACATGCCAATTAGTTTGAGGAAAGAATTGTCACTTTTTTTTCCAATTATACTGCTATAATCCCCCAATATAAACTTTTAGGCTTCATAAAGTCTTATTGAAAAATAGAATGTTGTGACTCATTCAACTATTGATTGATTGTTAATAGACCTAAACTGCTTGCTACTGCTGTGCAACAGCTGGTTTTAGTTTATAATTATAATCTCAATGAAAAATTTGTATATGTTTTTCAGTTGAGAACGATAACCATACTTGTTTGTTTCCATACAATTATTAATATTTTTCTTCCTTAGCAGATGATTAAATTATGGAAGGAATGAAATTTGAGACAAATCCCATACTTAATCAATATAGAAATTCATTTGAGGAGCTTTTAAATGAACCAGAATTCGTAAATAACCTCATTTCAAAGGAAATCATACTATCTAATCATAATTATAACTCTACAAATCTGGTCAATAATCATTTAATAAAATGTAAACTGGTAGATATTCTAAATGTTTTATTAGATTTCCAATCACCTGGCTATCAGAGACTTTTTTGGAATATAAAATCAACTTGGAAGAATTTAGTTGAAGAAATGAAAAAGTTAACTCTTCAGAGGATATCTACTCTTCCAAAAATTCCATTTATTAATGATAAAACAAATCTTGATAGCATTGACAATATCATGACTCCAATAAAGATTGTCTACGAAAGTAAACAATGTAGTAGGGAGAAATGTATCCTAACCTGTGGAAATGAATTTATGGAAGGATTGGAAAATTCCAATAGAGTTTTTATCTTTGGTGAAGCTGGAATTGGAAAAACTTATCATTGTTACAAGATTTTAAACGATTGGGCTTGCGGTTTGATATGTCAGGATAGTTTGCTGTTGTCCATTAAACTGGGACAAATTTCTAAATCCGAAACATTTACAGACGTCATCTTCAATCACAATCTTGTAGACAATATAAATATTCAAAGAGATATCCTAGATTACTACCTGTCCGAAGAGTGCGAAGATAAGGCCAGGAAGATAGTCTTTCTACTAGATGGAGCTGATGAATTAGGAATAAAAGAGTCTAGATTTTATAAAATTATACATAAAATTCATTATACTCCCCACGCAGTCGTTGTTTGGTCGAGAACTTACAAACTGGAAGAGGTTAGGAAAACCTATGATACTCTTCTAGAGATCATTGGATTTGGCAATGAACAAAAGTTTACATTCTTTCAAAAATTCTTTAACGAGGTTAACATCAACAATGAGCCAGTGATTTGCCAACAGACGAGACGATGTCGATATCTATTCTGGCGATGACAAACAACAAACACTACAAAGTGTTGAGTTGTTCAACTTTTTGAAAGTGGATAGGCAAGATTTATTGGAATTCTGTCAATATCCTCTAATCGCTGTCCTAACGGCAGCCGTTTGGGAGAGGAGAGGAAAATCTATAAAAGACTTTTACAATATTTCTGAAGACGTTGTTGATATTCTCTTCCAAAAGATAAACATTTCAAAAGATAATCCAAACTACGAAATATTCTACAAAGAATTCGGATTGAAATCTTTCAACAATCTATCGAACGGCGAACCAATGACAACAACTCAACAATTCCTCCATTCTACAAACAATCTAGCAGGTCTAATTACAACAACCAGCTACTCTTATTCGCGATGCGAAGAAGAGATATCATTTAGATTTATTCATCATCTCTTTCAGGAATATTTCGCGGCAAAGTATTTGATCTACGACCTTCTTAACGAACAGAAAAGTAGACAGCACCTTTTGTTGAAAATTTCAACAGAAATTCTAATCTAACAAAATTAACTATTGAAAATGTTGAATTGGAGTTGAATTTTTTCTTTGAAACTCTCTCCAAATATCGACCGCAAAGTTTACATCACCTTCAAATAATCAATCGAATTAACGGCTACATTATGTCAATTGAAAATTTTCAATTAATATTCTCAAGTTTACCAAAACTTACTACTCTTTACCTGGAAAATGTTGTAATAAAACATAATGACAATCACCTAATTTTTGTTGACAAACTTTGCCATTTGCATTTCATTGGAACGGATTAGGGTTTTGGAGCAAAATGCATTGCTGAATTTTACAAATTTACAAACTTTGGATTTCTCCTATTCCAGACAAATTGGTATAGTAGTTTTAAAATTACTTTTGTTCACTTAGAAGTAACCAACCTTGTTCTTAGGATTAGTGTTAGGGAGAAGATAAATGTATCATTGGTGTGATTTAATATTCACTGACAGTACCTTTCTGTTTCAGATAGACAACTGTTTTATTAACTTAAAAACAACTAAACTTTTTAACTTCGTTTCTCTTCTGTTATGCTAATCTGAATTGTATAAACATTTCTGATATAATTGATATTCTACTGGATAAACAACAAGTAACAGAAATTGGCCTATCAGATTTTTCTTTCTCTAATGACTGTTTTAAAAAATTCCTAAATTTTCTTACCACAAGTATTAAAGACACGACTGTCTTAAAATTAAATGATTGTAACATATGCATTGACGACAAAATATTTTATACATTCTTAGTGAAACATAAAAATCTTCAAGTTTTTGAATTATTTGGGAATTCATTAAGTAAAGAGTTGAGAATGAATTTTTTAACGTCATTATTACAGTTAGAAAATTGGACACATTAAAACTTCCAGTATTCATTGTGAACAAGGAGGAAGAAGAGGAGTATGCTTGCATAAATATTGATTTAAAAGTAGAATTTTCTCTATCTCATTTCAATTTTGGTAAAAATGATTTAAGTTTCGTATTCAATCAAAAAATTTTGAAAATTTTATTAAAATCCTCGCCGAAATTAAAAGATTTAGATTTATCTTGTTGCAATATTCAATGGGAAAATAATTCAAATTCCATAGAATCTTTCCTTTCAAATAGCTTTGACTGCCTTAGAAAATTAAATATTTCTTCAAATTATTCAATTACAAAGTCATTTTATGAATTGTTATATTTTGGCAAACAACCAACTACTTCATCTCATTCTTCTTATCAACTAATGCTCATTAATAATCTTGGATCAATTGAAACTAAATTATTCTACTACATTCTTAAAACAATTTAGAATTGATTGTATTGATTTTGCATCTATGAATTTTTTAGATGATGTTCCCTTGAAATATGAAATAGAAATCTATCCAAATCAGTTCCTAAGGGCAATAATCTTATCATATTGTCACCTTTTACCCAACTTTTTACACATTTTCTCTGAAATTATTGAACATTTGATTGCTCTACAACATCTCACCATTTCCGATAACCTATTTGACAATTCGGCCATTTTAAATTTAATGAAAAAAATTACGGACTCACAAATTGGATTGAGACAACTATACTTTTATAAGCAAAAACTGACAAGACACGTCATTTTGGATATTGCAATTATCCTGGAAAACTATAAGCAGTTGTTCGTTATGAACTCAATAATTGATACAAAAAACTGCAAAATTTCCAATATGTTAATGGCGGATGATTTCATTAATAGTCAACTATTCAATTTATCTTCATTGAGAAGAATTCAATGTCATTTTGCCCAGGAAATAAATTATCAAACTTTAGAGTTGGATACAACAATAACAAAAGACAAAATGGATATTCTAAGGGAAATTAAACAAATTGAAATAAAAAATTTAAGTATGAAAAATAAATGCTTGCAAAAAGTTTCTTTAAAGGCTGTTGAACAATTTCTAGCTCATTTTTCAAACTTAACCCATTTTAAGATTGATACAATAACCAATTCAGAATTTTCCAATTTTTTAAGTCATTTTTTTTAGCCACCAACACAATCTTACCCATATTTCAATTGGAACTCTGGATCCAACATGGACAAACTATACTTATGGTTTCTTACCAAATTTCTTTGAATCAAATAATTACTCCAATAGAACTAAACATCAACAATTGCCACATTACAAAAGATATTGCGAAATCAATTGGAATATTTTTTCAGAAGCAAATGCGTCTAACTAAATTTATTATGACAAGAGGAAATGTTATTGGGGATAGGGGAAGAGAAATTTTCGAGAATGGCCTCAATCTCTGTTCCAATATCGAAGAAATCAATCTAAGCTTCTGCAGCTTCTCTAATGAAATGAGCATTTGTCTAGGAAATTTTCTAGCAAATCAAATCAATCTTAAAAAATTGAATCTTCATAATACAAACCTTAACGACGAAATTGGTAAAAATATATTTGAGAATTTTCAATATGTAAATTGCAGTATTAAAGAATTGATTCTTGATTCTTGCTATTTCTCAATTGAAATGAGTAGTTCACTGGGCAAATTCATTGGATTTCAAAGAAATCTCAGGAAATTAAACTTATCCTCAACTTGCCTCAAATTGAACATAGGTAAAAATATATTTGAAAACATTCCTCTATCATGTTGCTGCAATGTACAAGAATTGCTGTTGGACTATTGTAGTTTTTCCGAAGAAATGAGTATTCCACTTGGAAAATTCATTAGCAGTTAGAGGAATCTTAGAAAATTAAGTCTAAACAATACAAATCTCACTGGCCGTATAGGTGTAAATATATTTCAAAATATCCTTTATCCTTGCTGCAATATAGAACAATTGAATTTGGGCTCTTGCCATTTTTCAAGTGAAATGAGTGGACCATTGGGAATTGCTATTGGAAGACAAACTAAACTTAGAATTCTAAACCTTCAAGATACAAACATCACCGAAGATATTGGAAAAAACATCTTTGAAAACATGAATTTGAATTCATGTTGTAATATTGAAGAATTGATGTTGGATTCTTGTAGTTTTTCAGACAGAATGAGCAAGTCATTAGGAAGATATATTCGGAATCAGCAAAAGTTAACAAAGCTAAATCTATCATTTACGAATTTAACAGGTGAAATTGGTATGAATATTTTTGAAAATAGCACTGTTTTGTGTTGTAAAATTGAAGAGTTGAATTTGAGCTGTTGTAATTTTTCAAGCGAAATGAGCATCCAGCTAGGAGTTTTCATTGGTTTGCAAACAAGACTTCGAAAATTGAGTTTTCACAATACATCTTGCTACATCAGTAGTCAAATAGGAAAAAACATATTTGAAAATGCCCTTAACAATAACTGTAGTATTGAACAGATAAAGTTGGTAGCCTTAGATCTAACGGCCAACATGAGTGCTGTATTAGGTAGATTTCTTGGAAAGCAAAGAAATCTGAAATATATGAGTCTCTTTGCAACAAATCTTTGTGAAAGTAAAGGTAAGAATATTTTTGAAAATATTCCCAAATCCTGTTGCAATTTTGAGGCTATAAATTTAAGTTCGTGTAGTTTTTCAATAGAAATAAGTATTCCCTTGGGAATATTTCTAGGCAATCAAATATATATCAAGAAAATCTACTTCAGCAAAACAAACATGGCAAGGTTGGTGGGAAAGAAAATTTTTGAAAATATTCCTTCATGTTGTTCAACTCTTGAAGAATTACACTTGGATGCTTGTAAATTTTCAGTTGAAATCAATATTCCATTAGGGAGATTTATAGGATATCAAAGTAATCTAAAAACATTAAATCTCTTCGAGACAGATCTCAGATATGAGACAGGAAGTAGACTTTTTGAAAATATTCCAAAAATCTTGCAGTACTCTTCAGGATATTAATCTGGGATGTTGTATTTTCTCAAGTGACATGAGTGCTTCATTGGGAATATTCCTGGGGAATCAGACAAATCTGAAACTCCTTAATCTCTTCCAGACCGACATTAGTCACCAAATAGGAAAGACTATGTTTGAAAATATTTCACCTACCTGTTGCAATATTGAAGATTTAAATTTAGATTCGGGCACTCTTTCAAGTGATATGAGCATTTTGTTGGGAAGATTTGTTGGATTTCAAAAGAATCTTAGAAAATTAAACCTATACGAAACAAAGGTTAATTGTGAAATTGGGAAGAATATTTTCGAGAATATTCCACAGTCATCTTCTAACATTGAAGAATTAAAGTCATTCAACTTCTCAATAGAAATGGGTAATCCACTAGGAAAATTTATTGGATATCAAACAAATCTTAGACACCTCAACCTGAACGAAACGGATATTAGTGGTGAAATTGGAAAGAGTATATTTGGCAATTTACCAAAATCTTGCACAAGCATTGAAAAATTACAACTAGACTGTTGCAAGTTTTCTCTTGAGATGAGTACTCCTTTGGGTAGATTTATAGGAAATCAAACGAATATGAAGCACCTAAGTCATTATGCTACAAATATCAGTAATGAAATAGGTAACAATATATTCAAAACTATCCCCAATTCTTGCTGCAATATCGAAGAATTGCAATTGGATTCTTGTACTTTCTCAATAGAAATGGCTGCTCTACTGGGAGAATTTATTGGAAATCAGCAAAATCTGAGATACCTCAATCTAAGCGAGGCAACTATTGGTGGCAAAATTAGAAAGGAAATGTTTGAACATATTTCAGATTTTTGCTGTAATATAGAAGAATTGGAATTAGACTCCTGCAATTTTATAATTGAAATGAGTATTCCACTTGGCATATTTATTAGACATCAGAGAAACCTTAGAAAGCTTAGTCTCTTTTCAGCCAACCTTAGTGGTGAGATAGGTAGCAATATCTTTAAATATATATCACAATTCTGCTTAAATATTGAAGAATTGAATTTAAGAGGTTGCATCTTCTCCATTGAAATGAGTTTTCAACTAGGGTATTTTATTGGAAATCAAACGATTCTCTCCCATTTAGATATCTCTCAGACAGATGTTAGTGGAGATGTAGGTCAAAATATCTTTGAAAGTATTTGTCAAAAGTGCTGTAATATTGATGAACTTAATGCTGACCATTGTCAATTTTCCAGTGAAATGAGTTTTCCATTTGGAAAATTTATTGGAAATCAAGTAAATTTAAGAAAATTAAATATATTTTCTACAAATTTAATGGGTGATATTGACAAAAATATCTTTGAAATACTATCTGAATCTTGCTGTAATATTGAAGAATTAAATGCTTCTTGTTGCTGTTTTTCAATGGAAATGAGCTCCTC
The DNA here is from genome assembly GCA_904063045.1 of Dimorphilus gyrociliatus. Lineage (NCBI taxonomy): Eukaryota > Metazoa > Annelida > Polychaeta > Dinophilidae > Dimorphilus > Dimorphilus gyrociliatus. The sequence goes on along the minus strand of CAJFCJ010000044.1, from coordinate 97,240 downwards.
CTTTGGAAAATTTCTGAAAACTCAAGTAAACCTTAAAAAAGTCAACTTATACAATGCAAATATGTGTGATGAGACCAGGAGAATTGTTTTTGAAAGTCTCCCTAATTGAGAATCGTTTGCACACATATATACTTATGTACTTATGACAAAGTCAAAAAAGAGAAACAGAACTTCTCACATTTCAAGAGTCCCAAGTGTTTATGGGAAGCAGCCAAAGAAAGAATACACCAAAATCAATGTTTAAAACAATTTCCACTAGAAAAAACTATTTCAAAAAATTTTCAAAACATTTTTTTTCAACTTTTTTTTATATTTTCCTACCTATTTGACCTACCGTGGTTTCGTCCCCCTCTCTACTAATTTTATGTATCTGGGACTCTTCAGGGTCTTGAAAGTTTGGTTGAAAAGTTGAGAGGTTTGAGAATTTTCCTAATAAAATTCTCTCCAGATAATCATTGTATTATTTGTTGATAGAGATTCTTATATGTTAGTGTATAAAATCTATATTACAGTAATAAGAAAATTAAAATTTAGACTGGAAATGAAAAAGACAAAAAATAGAAGAAAACAAAACATTCAAGCAAAAATGAAAGATGATGGACTAGAGTGTGAAATATTGAAGTGAGGAAAAAATAAAGGAGAATAAAGCTTAACTTTTTAAAGGTGTTGTTTTCTATTTTTGTTTTTGTTTTTGTTTTTAACAGACTTTATCCAACATTCATTTAGTTGAGCCATGTTGTAGGTTGCTTTGGCTAATGAATGGATTGGAAAGGAAATTTGGGTAAGTATTGTTTATCTGCCTATATATTGTGTGTTTATGGAGAAAACGTCCACAAGAGAAAATGTCCATAACTTAGGAGAAAACATCAACAGCAAATTTTTATATGAACAATGGTTTAGAGATTAATATTTGAATGAAAATATGAAAAATTAGAAAAAAAGATGTGTAATATTTTATTCATGTAATAAGATATGTCTAATATAAAAGAGATAACTACAAAACATGTATAAACTACCAGAATATGAATTCCAAAAAATTTCTAAGTTTTTTGTAACTAGCTAAAGTTGTTCATGACATAATGTAAATGTTTGCTGCCTTTTCTAATAACTCTGATGCAGATACTGATCTAACTTCAAATTCCTCCCATATACCAAAAATCTGACTTTGAATTTTCTGATATGGTTTTCTTTGCTGTCTACAGATCTTTCTCTCACTTCATAATTTTTTGTAAAGGGAAATCAACTCTGCTTCTCTCTTTAATTCATCAATGATCACATACAATGAGGAATTTGCATGAATATTCCTATTTAATCTGTTGTGCCATCCTTCCAGATCATTGTTGGTTCTGATTGCTTCACCATATATAGACCAAGTGTGTGATGGATAATATCCATATAACCACTGGTTCTTCATGTAATCAATAAGTGGTCCTAAATATGTTGAAGTGGCCTGCTCCATGTTTTTAAATGCACTCTCAATGATGTTTGATGGTAGAAATGGTAACGCTATTATTTTTTTCATGCAATGATAGCTCTCTCCTTTTGCTTTACATTCACCAGAGTAGCCCAATTCCTATAATTAAAATATATATTCATATTTTCATGACAAATGATTATAAGGATTACTTGAATTTTTCTAAACACTGATTGGATCCAGTGAAAGACACATCCTTTAATTGCAACCTCAGGATAAACAGATGACAAAGTTCTCCAGATACCCCTTTCAAAATCAACAACAAATTTCATTGGTATATGTTGATTGGTCAGCTCCTTTATTGACTGTTTTAACATTTTTAATATTTTGTTTTTGCAAATTGAAAAGCATTTACCTGAAATAATTTCTTATAAGCTGTCTTTTTCTTGGAGGCCATAAATGCAAACAGTAAGGGAACTTGTTTCATTTCTCCATGTTTTTTAATGAATCCATGAACAGTGAACAATTGGTAAAATGGATCTCTAACACATTTGAATGTACCACCCAAAAACCATATCTTTCCCTTTGACAAAAGCTCAATTTGTTTTGGAGTTGAAAATATTATTATCCTGTCATCTTTCATTTTAATATCTTTCACCAAAAAATTATCAGGTATAAATGATAAATCAAAATTTGAGTGGACATCTGTTAGCTCTGCTGGCTGAAATCTCCTTTTTGTCCAATTTGCTAATCTGCCGCAGTTATCCATTGATGGAATAGCATCTTCAGAGTCACAGTGATGTTTTAATACTTCTTCAGCCAAATGTTTTCCAGAAAAGAAAGTTTCAGTTTCACACAATTTTTTAATTTCTTTTCTAATTGTAATTTTCTTTTCCAGTCCATCTTCTCTTTTATGGGAATGAGGTTTTTTTCCAGGATAAAATTGATCTTCCAATTGATTTACACTTGCTGGACATTTGTTGTTCTTGTTTCTTACACTGCATGTCCAGAATGTTTTTGTTAATCTTTTCATCTTTATTATAAATATATAACCATCATAAGCTAAAAGATCTTTGCCTTTTTGACTCATTCCTTTCAAAACTTTGAAAGTTGGCTCCATATCCACTTTTTTTGATGTTGGAGAATTTTGGAAAGAAGTTTCCATCACATTATTTGAATTATGTGAAAGATTTTCTGTTGTTATCCCAATGTTACACTCAATCATTACTTCTGTATAATTGTTTTAAACAATAACATAATTATCTTCCACAACATCATTTTGTTTTCCATTTTTTCAACATCTGAACCATTATTAACAACATCATTCTCAGTGATAGCATCAGTGCTTACTTGTTCATCTGTTATCTTAACTCCTTTTTCCAATACAGAATCCATTCTTTTGATTTGGTTGATAGACAGATGTTGTAATGTGACCAAACATGTTCTCTTGGAAATGTCTTGGCAAATGTTGCAAAGAAACAGATCATTTCCTGTTTAATGCAATTATCATATAGAAAAATACCATTTGTTAAAAATTGAATTAAAACTCACTTTAATACATTTCTTATGAATCATTATCAAATGGTGGCATAATTGACATTTTTTTGTATGCTGTCTTCCAAGCATTTTTTCCTTGCATTTGTAGCAATATCCCATTATCTATCAACAAGAAGTGAAAGTTAGCCAAAATGGTTGCTCAAAATTTTCAAAAACCTGATTTAGTTAATGATAAACTTACCTTAAGTTGATAAAAATTTAAAAGATCTATCCAAAGATATTCAAATTTTTCTATTATTGCCATGTTTTGTAATTAAACTTAGTAAATATCTTTTGCAGATAGTATTTTAACAAAACTGTTTTCTTTTTGAAAGGAACCAAAAACAGGAAAACATAAACAGGAAATAGTTCCTCAACAATATGGCGGATCTATCATTGCATAATTTTTATAATCTCAATAATAATATTTAAACCTATTTATCTATACCAAATATTAATCTCTAAACCATTGTTCATATAAAAAATTGCTGTTGATGTTTTCTCCTAAGTTATGGACATTTTCTCTTGTTGACATTTTCTCCTGTGGACGTTTTCTCCTGTGGATGTTTTCTCTTGTGGACGTTTTCTCCTGGACCCCTGTTGGTCATATGGCTTTAATCTGAAGAGTATATTTCATATTTTTGTTACTTGTGAATTAGGAGACAGTCACATTTAATACAAGTAATACTTTGGAAAATGCATAAAAGTAAATTCCAAATTTCCAAATCTCTTAAATGCCAAATTTCATTGTAATTTATGAGTATCATCATGTCTCTATAACAGTCACCAAACATAATTACAAAATCACTAACTCTTGTAAATTCATTGTCCAAAATTTTGACCATTCAAGATCATACTCCAATTCACAATTCTCTTTGAACAAATGTTGTTTATGAAACAAGAAATGACAACAATTAGAGATGGCCATGTGCCAAGAAAATTTTTTCTGCTCACACTGATGGAAATATCAGAGGTTCTATCCTTTTCCAATATGCCTAACCTTTAGATGGGAATGCCCTAACCCACTTCATACCTTCTTTCTTGAAGATTTTTTTTTTTGAAATTCTTCATTAAATTAGAAAAGTAGGAAACAAGTGAAAATTTTTTGAACCAGTTTTAACAAAAAGACTGTTTCTCTAGTTTGAATAAATCTGTTATCAAAAGTAATCAAATAAAATTAAACCAGTTTAGGACATTCAAACTACAATAAATTGTTGAGTAATATTTGAAAAAATGTGATAAAATTCCATAATAACTTAATTCAATATTTTATAAAATTTCATTTGATTTCAATATCTTTTATTTAAATTGAAAAATTCAAATTAAAATTTTTAAGTGTTAAATTTCAAAACGAAATTCTAATATTGAAATCTAAAAATAGAAAATGCTTCATGTTGAATTTCTTTTATTTTCCTTTTCATTATTTTGAGTACAATGTATTCACTAGCCATTTCAATATTAAACATTTTACTTTTAGATAATCGAGTTGTTTGTAGAAAATATTTTTCATTAGAATCACAATTTTCAATGGATATAATAAAGAAAAATGATGTTTTCAATGAAGGATATGTGTTTATGAATGTTAGTAACGAAATCTATTATTTCTCTTATGAAAATTATCATCCAATGACTACTAATTATTTATGTAAAAAAATGGGTTATGATTCATTCCATTCAATCATTTACTATGGAAATAAATATATTGCACAATCAGCTAAAATTGTCTATAAGCCAGAATCAATAGTCTATGGGTATGAATTTTATTTTCGATAAGGTTCATCAATCAATCAATCAATTGATCATATGACTTTAGATATATATACCATAAAATAACTAGAAATGTTCTGGTATTGAAATGTTTCAAAAAAAATTCAAAATGTTGGTGAAAACCTTAAATTTTAAACAATTTAAAAAAAAAATTTTTTTTTATTAGACATTTTTAGTATTTCAATTAATGGAATTCAACATCAAATGTTTATCAGAATAAACCAGTCGAATTATTTTATAAACAAACATAAAATTAGAAATAGAAGAGAAATTTGTCAACAAAATCAATTTTTTTTTCAAAATTATCATAATAATAACTTTTTAAAAATTGGTTACAATTTTTCATTGGCAACATTTAATTTTCAAAATGAATTAGTTGGAGAGTTTAATGTCAATAATAAGACTAGTTCATTAGTATGTGCATTTATTGATTTAAATGGTTTATAAATTTTTTTTCTTTTTTTTTTTAAATAAGTGAATGAATGACTCAATGGTTTCTTATAGATTTGGAAATTGTTAAATATTTTAAAAGACCTAGGAAAGCTGTAGAATGGTTATATCCGAAATTAGTCAGAACTTTCAATAGCTATATATTTAACTCTAAAACATATGATGCATTTCTTCCATTTTTTGATTTGGAAACTAAACCTTTGGATGGTTGTATTTTCATTTGTAAAAGTTTGTTAATGGTTTTAAAAGAAAAGACATGTTCTTGGAGTAAACATAGAATAAAAAAAGGGGTAATGCACAATAGAAAATCACACCTTTATAATCAGACATTTTTGTTTAAAGAGTTATTACATTAAGGGCTGTAAACTCTACAATGAATCATTCAAGAATTGTCATGTTGTAGAAGTAAAGTCCATTGATATGAATGCCCTATTAATTGAAACTGAGTGTCAACAACCAATAAATGATGGTATGTTTTCAAAAAAATAGGCTTACCAAAATTTTTGCATTAAAAATCTTATAGATTACTATTTAAAATTTAATTCTACAAATTTGTTTTTGGAAAATCTTGAAATATTTGAAAAATTTTCAAACGGTGTTTTGTCTTTAAAAGTTATGAAAACCAATGAAAATTCAACATATTTTTTTAAATATAAGAATATTCCAACAATAATATACAATAAAATTTGTTCAATGATGAATTATGATAATTTACATTCATTAGCAAATCCTTTAAAATTATCAAAATCATTGAGTAATAATTTAAAATATATTCAAATTCATCTATTTAATAAAAATAAAAATTTAAAAATGAGTTTACAAAATGGAAGTATAAAATATGGAATATTGTTGAATTGTTATAAAAAACAAGGAAAATGTATGCATTCATTTAAAAAATTTGAAATGATAAATTTTTTATTTAAATATTTGAAATTTTCAAAAAGATTTAGTTAGTAATTTTGAAAAGGATGGATTATATAATTTATATTTAAAATGGAATGAATTGTATTATTATGTTCTGAATGACAATCAAACTAAAAGGATTGAATTGTGTGAGAAAAATGAATATATTATCAAAATTTCCAAAACATATCTGAATATAAATGGAAGTGTTTTTGTTTCAATTTTGAATGATGGTAAAGAGATGAGCTTTCTACCTGTAAATGACACAATTGCACTTGGTTATTATAATGTTAACTGTTCACTTTTGGAATTGAATGGTTAGTTATTATTGGGAGTTTTCAACAGAGTCCAGTTACTATTGTGCAATATTAATCATATTTATCCTTTAAAATCTGTTGTTAGATATTGAAATAGCAAAAAATGAATCCAAACAACAAAATCATTTTATAATTGATTTTCTGTACAAATTAAAAGTTGATGATTACTTTGTATCCAAATCTTATGGTGTCCTTCCATTAATTTTTAACTATAATACTGATAAAATTGTTGCCTGTCTACTTTTGTGCAAGAGTCGTTCAATGAAACTGTTAAAGAGCACTTGCAACAAAAGACAGATTTTGCTAAAGGTGTGAAACTATTAAAGATTAAGATTATTGTAAAATATTTTTAAACACAGTCATCATTATTTATTGCACATTGTAAAATGAGAAAACAAAACCTAGTAGGCTGCAAATTGAGTGAAAAGTAAGAATAAATATATCAATATATGTACAAGCCAATCATTGAATCAATAAATCACCCAATCAAACAATCAGTATTAATGAGAATGAAAGAAATAAATTGATATTCTTCATAACAGTATCAGCTCAGTGCTATACAATACAACATTTAGGTAATCAATCTTTTTAAACTAAATCACAATAATTTTGGATCCATATGGATTTTAATCCAAATTGATCATTTTACAGAATATAAATTTCAGAGTAAAACTACATTATTGTCAGATAAAAAACATGATTATAAAAGTTTCAAGGGGTTCCCAATAGTCCAGATTAATAATTTTAAAGTCTATTTTGTTTATTTAAAATTCTATGAAATTCAAAAGTTTTGTTCACATTTCAATTTTTCATACGGAAATATTATTGAAACTTCTGGTATAAAGAAAATTTATTCAAGTACCAAAATGGCTTTTGAATTAATAGAGACTTTGAATTGTCGAAATGATTCAAAAGATATCAATGATTGTAACTTGTATGATAGGTAAATGATATTGTTTAAAAAAAATGCCATCAATTTTGCAGTTTTTATTATCTTGAAATCTTGTCTGAAAAATACTTAATTACATTTTAGTTAACAATCAAAATATCACCTTTTAATGACCTTCAAAATTGTAGGCATTTTATATTCAGTAAAATAATTGTTAATTATCATTTTTTAAAACAAATTCTCAGTTTATTTATGTCAAAACCTTTTGTTCCGACAACAATAAAATGTTCTAAAAAACAAAGCAAAGTTTGTGATGGTGATACAGTATTTGTAATATATGATGTCTGTTATTATCTATTTTCTTCTACTACTAGTTTAACAATTCATGAAAGTAGTGAACTTTGTGGGAAAAAAAATTTAGTGTTGGCTGATTTTCCTGTATTGAAAGAAAAAAATTTTCTTTATATTTTTTTTAATCAATTTATTCAAATTTTAAAAAATGATTTTGAAAATATATTTAAAGATTTGAACAGTAAAAAAGAAAATATTTTTTTTCCATTATAAATCTTTTTACAAAATTTTGAAAAAAACAGTTGTGAAAATAATGAAAAATTCAAGAAATGTTACTGTATTTACAACTAGCAGTAATATATCATTGAATTTACCAACATACATTCGCCATTTAAAAAAAGAAGCTACAAATAGAGAAAAAACTTACTCATTACTTGAAAATAGCTGTTTCCATCATGTTCCAGATTTTGAAGTAATTTTTTTTCAACATACTTTAAATCTTAAAAAGTTTTCTTTTTTCTTTTGCCTATTAGTACCAAATGCCTTATTTGTCTTCAATGTCATTTCATAGGTGTAAATACAAAAATAACTTTGGCTATGTTATATGCCAAAAACGACTAAGTAAGCACAAAAATGTTTGATTTAAAAATAATAATAATAATAATTAAACATTTTCTTTTAAAAAAAAAAACTAAAAAGATTTTGATATGGAAATTGTCAACTACTTCTCAAATTTTCAACATTTTAAAGCAAAGAAGAATACATTCTTATGTAAAGAAGATGGAATATTCATTAATATTTTATATGTTTGTGATAAAAATAGAGATTGTAAATCTGGTGAAGATGAATGGGAATGTGATGAAATTATTAAATACAAATTCAAATGTTTGTCAACAAATGTCTCTATAGAATTAAATTATGTTTGTAATTTAAATAATGACTGTTCAGATAGATCAGATGAACTATTTTGTGGTTTGTCATTAGATTTAACAAAAATACAATCACTTGTATTATTTTCTTTTTTGTTAAAAGAGCGAGATGAATGCCTTGATGGAGAAATGTAATTATATTTACCAGTTTATATGCAACTTTTAAAAAGATATAGCTCATCAAAAGCATCTAAAACTAAATTTCCACATTTAGTAAATGTCACAATGGACAATGTGTCAATGAAAATGATGTTTGTAATAATGAATACAATTGCTTTGATAAAAGTGATGAATTATGTTCACATCCCAAGGCAATTATGAACAATTTTACAAAAGGTATTCAAAAGTGTTGAAATTTCTATTGAAAAAGATAATAATACAATTTTTTTCAGATTGTCATCATGAATATCAATTCAAATGCAGTAATTATTGTCTTCATGAGTTGTCAGTGGATGATGGGAAAGTTGATTGTATTGTAAACAATGATGAAAGTTCATTATTTGAAAAGTATGACTTTTTTGAACCATGTTATTTCACACATTCATCAATGGGTGTTGCCATAACAAACGTCTTTAAGCAAGACTGTGAAGAGGTTGACAGTTGTTCCATTGGACAGTATCTATGCATTGAAGAGTATTATTGTATATCAGTTGATCTGGTCTGTGATGGTATCAATCATTGTTACAAAGGCGATGATGAATATGGCTGTGGTAAACAGAAATTACTAAAAATTACAAACATTTCAATGAACAATCTTATTTTAGAGAATTTCATGCCTCAGGGATATTTCAATTGTAGAAATGAGAGAAAGAAATTCTTTCCACTCAATCATGTTTGTGATGGTATTATTGACTGTCTTTATGGGAGTGATGAACTGTTTTGCTCATACAGTTCCTTGAATAATATTTCCAGTTGTAGAGTACATTCTCTGGCAATTGCTTGTGAATTAGAGCCAAATGAATTATTGTCAGAGAATGACAAGACTGCACTGAGTTTTATGACCAAAATATATAAGACAATTATTCTAATTGGAAACTTAATAGAGCAAGTTTCAATTGAACCTTCAAATAATCTCATCCATTTAGAAGTAATGAATAGTTCACCAAGCAATTATTCATTCTTTACAACAAAATTTCCAAATATTGTGTATTTAAATCTCCATGACAACAAATTAGACAACTATCTTATATTTCCTTATACAATGAAACTTTTAAAATATTTAAATTTATCCAACAATACTTTATTTTCATTGGATATAATACAAATATGGAATTGTACTGAACTAGAATATTTAGATATTTCATTAAATAATATAAATCTATTGAAAATGGAATTATTTGAAAATTTAAAAAAGTTAATTGATTTAAAAATGTCAAATTTATTTTTGAAAAGTGTTGAAAAGAATTTATTTAAATATTTGAGGAATTTAGAAAATTTAGAATTATCACATACTGATTTTAGAGAGAGTGATGGTGTACATTTAGTAGAAGGATTGATATCAATTAAAAGGGTCATTACTAAACATCACATCATTTGTTGTCTTCTGTGGAGAATGGTGAATGTTAAGACAGAATGTAAATCCACAACACTGATAAAATCATGCCAATCTCATATTTTCATTGATGAACTATTAATCATTTTTCTATTGTTTGGAATATGTGGACTATGTGGAAATATTTCTTCAATTATGCTTTTATGTCATTGGTTCTTTCCTTTAAAAATTCTGATGATATGCAGGTGTCTTAGTGATTTATTATCGTGTATTTATATACTAATAATTATCATCCGGGATTTGGCAATTTCTGATATAAATCTATTAGTATTCAATCATTCATGGAGATCTAGTATTGTCTGTGAAATATTGGGAATAAGTTTAACATTTTCATCCATACTATCAGCAATATGTACATTTTTAATTATGATTGAGAGATATCAAGTTATTAAACAACCTTTTAAACAACCATTTTTTACAAAAATACCTTTCATCACCATTTTTTCAATAGTAACATTTTCTTTAGCAATAGCTATTTCACCTGTTCTAAATAATAAGGTAAGCCTAAGTGTGTTAATTGCAAAATGTGCTGATCACTACTCAAGGATTATTGAATTTGTTACTTTTTTCATAAGGAGTTTCATTCATCATCATTAATCTGTTTTAATGTTCATATCAGATCTAATAATAATTCATTAGATCAATGGAAATTATCATTTATATACTTTTCATTGTTGATACCATTTTGTTATTTAAGCTCCTGCTTTACTTTTTATAAAATGTATTGTTTATTGATAAGTTCAAGAAAAACTGTTTCAAGTTCAAATAGAAGTTCCTTGGCTCAGTTTGTTAAAAATGCTTTTGCTGAAATGGGAACAAAAGCTATATTATCATTATTATATTTATTTCTTGGTAAATGATACTGGAACTATTGACTTTGAGAAATATTTTTAAAATTCAAATTGTACTTTTTCACACAGGATTCTATTCTATATTTTTTCAATTATATATTCAAAATTCTATATATAATAAAATAATTTTATGTAGTTTACCTTTAATTTCCCTTCACAACTCTATAGTATTCTTACTGAAAGGGTATATCAAGTTTAAGTCTAGTTTACATATTAAAAAAACAATTCAAAGGTAAATTTCTATCTTTTTATATATTGACCTAAATTTTATTGACAAGTAGAATTACCCTAATTGAAAAAATTCAATACGAAGCTTCTTTGAAATGTTTGTAAATTTTTTTTTTTTAAAAAAACAATACCCACAAAAAACATAATTGATTTCCACTTCACTTTAGTTGATTCATTTTTTTCAAATATGAATAAAAATTATTTAATACAAAATTGTTGTGAATGCACTAAAAAATTCCAAATTGATAAAGAATTTGCTGAATCTATACAATATTATAAATTTTCAATACAAATCATTAAAGCCATTATATTTGTACACCAAAAACAATTTTCATTTAATGGAAATATTTCATTAGAATTAATATTTTGCAAGGTAAGCAAAAAAAATTTTTCTATTTAATTTCATTAATAATTCATTCATTAAACAAATAATTCTTGTTTCTAAATTTTAGAAAGCTGACTATGATAGTAATACATTTAACATTTTATTGAAACATCCAATTTATAAAACAAAGGATAATGAAATTAAAGATATATATTCATTTGGTTTACTTTTAAGAAAAGTTATACAAAAAATTATAACAGTTATAAAAGATAACAAAATACATTAATCATAATTGTAATTGTAGGAATTTTTCTGATTCTTTAGAACAGTATTTAGGGTTTGCAAAGGGTTTTTTTTTTGATTAAATCAAAAAAGAGAAACAGGATTCTCACATTTCAAGAGTCCCAGTTGATTTTGGGAAGCAGTCAAAGAAAAAATACACCAAAATCGACGTTTAAAACAATTTCCAACAGAAAAAATTTTTCAAAAAATTTTCAAAAATTTTTTTCTTAATTCCTACCTACTCGACGTACCATATATTTATATATATAATGAAAATTGATAGAATAATCGAAATATAGATAATGTTTTTGTTCATTTTATTTAAAATGGTCAATGAATAGTGCTGGTATGTTTCTCTGTTTTTCCAATATATTCATGCTTTCTTAGTATTTGTATTGATAATATTGAAAATATTTTGGATTAAATGTAGCATTTATCATCAAATAATCATGTCTCATTTTTTCAAGTATTTAATTTGCGTGAAATATTGATGACAATTGTAATATTTGGTTCTATGAGAGATTAGACATTTCAAAAGTTGGAAAAATGTCTTTAGTAATTATTATTCATTGTTTTTGTGAAATTTTTTTTCCAATAGTGTTTCTCATGAAACGAAAAGGTTTTGCATTGACAAAATGATTATTTGTATCAATAAGTAAGACATTAAGAATATCGTATTTAATTAAACTGTTAGACGATTATTCTATGAAAAAAAGTCATATGTTTCAGTTGAACAAGGAATGCTCCTCTAAGTCTTTTTCTTATGATACTTAGTACCTTTTGGCGAAAGCAGGTTTGTTTATGTACAAATTTTTCATTTATCTTTCAATTCTTTGACCAATATTCAAAATAATAGAAAAAAGACCAATCAACATTGTCGATAAATCAACGAATTCTCAATGCAGTAGAGGGTTTGAACTGAGCAATAAATTAATGGAATGGATTTTAAATGCGAATATCTTCTCTCTCCACATTGAATTAGTATGCGTTCGTGGCTGACATTTTGTACATCTAATTGCCAAAAGAACAAAAGTTACAATGGCATTTGAGAAGCTGTATAACATTACAGAAATTTTTCTTATCTCAAACATTTTTATCAGTTGAAGATAAGACAAACTCCGTTGAGAATACATTTGATGAATTGTCTGTATTGAAAAATTGACTGAGGAAGCAGTTCCTAACTCTAATTGTACTTTGTTGTATTGTGTTTGCGTTTACAATGGAATTCAGCTGTATAGAGAGCCATCTAGTGTTTAAAAATTCCCTCAAAAATATGTATAATTTATTAAAATATATCTATATTCTTTATTTTATTATTTATTAAAATTAAAAGAAAAGAAATAGTTTTTTGAATGAAAATTGTAGGAAATGTTTGTTATTATCATTTATCATAATAATTAAGATACTTTCGAATGAATTTTCCATACTTCAGTATATCTTCATGATTTTTGGCATTATCTCTTCTTATTTCAAACTCGCTTAGAGGTATAACAAATACTGAATTTTTCCAATTACATTTCACTTTAAAGTGCAAAACAACCAAATTTTTTGAATCTTTTAATCCAAGTGATAATAGATGAGCAGAGTTTAGACCGTTGGATATGTTAATTGCCAAATTCAAAAAGCTTTTTAGATCTATATCATCATTGTCATAACTCTCAAATCTACTATTTTTATATTGAGCATCAAATAATATGCCGTTTTCATATAAGACAGTAAATAATGCTTGAACTTTAAATATATCAAATTTGTATTACATGAAAGAGAAAGTATTGAAAATAGAACTCACATTTTCTTTTTGCTTCATATTCTGCATTAGTGAGACATTTTTGTCTGTAAAATAAAATAATAAAAATTGGCAGGAAATTCAATTTAAATCATTTAAATATATAATTTTTTTCTCATATGTTTTACATGTAATTAATCGTCTGCAATCTAGCTTTGACTTTATTTTTCAAGTACTCTATTAGCACTGTCGCGCAATAGATGTAGGGATTAAACATTGAATTTAATGGAATAAGTAGTATTATAATCCAAGGATAGACTCGTTCATCTATTGAATGATTTTTATTCAGTGCCATAAATCCTACAAAAAGAGATTATCTCTATGTTAATTTATTAAATTTGTCTATTATCTTTATACCTAAAATTGCAACTGGAAAAAAGCACACAGTATTTGTTATAACTATTATTAGACTGCTTTTTATTATATTTAAAATTCTCTTTTTAAATTGTTTCTTATTAATTTTTTTTGACTTCCATATTTCTCTTATTATTTGAAAATAGAAAAAGGTTAGAATGATTATTTGAAAAATGATAAAAAGATTGAATGTTATAAATGAATATTGCCATCCTTCCACCCTTTCCGATGTAATGTGTAGAGAGAAACAGACAACTGATCTTGAGAAATAGTCCTACAAAGGTTCGTTATAGGAAAATTAAAACAAAAGGCGTGCCATCCCCCTTCCCTCCTACATCCCGCCCATTCTTAATATTCTATGTCTAACCTCAAAGAGAAAATACGGTGTTATTGTTGTAATTATTCCAAAGAGTAGAGGAATTGAAGCAATATAAACATAATTAATTGTTTGATAAAAGTATTTCTTATGAATTAACGGTTTGCATATTACGCAATATCTTTCAAATGTTATTAAAAGTAATGAGAAATTTGATAAAATAATTGATAAATTAACTATAAAACCACATAGTGTACAGATAGGACCAAATCTCCATTGTGAGTCATACTCAATGTAAACACCTTTATAATATATATCAGCTATGGCAATTATTGTTAGATAGATACTTAATAATAGATCAAAACTATGAAGTACTAGAAAAAAGACAGAAGATGATTTAAATGATTTTATCTGAGTATAAATTGCCAATAGATTTCCAGTTGTTCCCATAAATACAATAATCCAGATTGCAATTCTAAGCGATTGTGAACCAATTAAATCAGCACAAATTTTTATAACTGATTCATCTGGCAGACATTTTTCAACATTTAACTTAAACTTTTTAGTCATACAACATAAAAGAAAACTTTCAGAATATAATCTTTTTAACGATTTTAAATTACGTATTAAATTTAAATTTAAGAATTTTGGTAATTTTGTATTCATCATGAATAAATATTCCAATTTTTCCAATTTACCAAATGGATCATCACTAAATTGTTGAAATTTACAATTTATCATTTCTAATGTAATTAAATTTGTTAAATTACTAAAAAGATTATTATTAATACTATTTAATTTGGTTTCAGTTAAATTCAAAAATAATAATCTTCTTGCGTCATTCAGAAAAGATGAAGGAATGTTTGTAAAAGGATTTTCACTTAGATGTAAGTGTTGAAGAATATTTAAACTGGAAATATCTGTGCCATTAATCCTTTTTATACTATTATTTCTTAAACTTAAAATGATAAGATTTGGTGTGAACAATTTTGGAATTTCTAATAGATTACTACTTTCATATTGTAAATTTGTTAATGTTAAACTCTTTTTAAGATCTATAATTATATTTTGTGATATACTCATTAAAATCATTGTTTTTATACCATGACTAAATGACAGTTTATCAATTTCATTATTTTCTTCATTTGAGCATTTAATAATTGCTAAATTATTACAATTACAGAATTTTGGGCAAATGAATGTATGGAAATCATAACAGAATATTTCATCTTCTCCTCTTTGACAATCAATAATTCCATCACAGAGTTTCGAGATGTTTAAAAACACATGGTCAAATGTACACAAGAATGTTGAATGTGGATGAAAATTGTCTATTTATAAAAGTATAATGATTGATAGAAAGAAAGAAGGAAAGAAAGAAATACTGCAATCTGCTTCATCATCTCCCAGAAAACAGTGAAATATATTATCACATAGTTTATTCAATGGAATACAATAATTCTTTTCGGCGCATTGATATTCGCCAGCCATACATGTGAAATTCTTGCAATCTCTCAAATCGTATTTTGGAAAATTAGGTCTCGTTTGTATTTTGCCTAAAGAATTATACACTACTCGGCAAAAGTAAGTTCTATTTTTGTTTTGATGTTGTCCCAATTCATATTTAAAGCTTAAATTCTCAGCTGGATTTTCACACATGGATTTACCCTCATCCTCATAATTTTTACAATCAATTTCCATGTCGCAAATAAACTCTTTTGGCATACAAAAATTATCGCAAAATATCAAAGTTTTACATCTTTCTATTAAAAAAGATATATATCATTTAGTTGATTTTGTGAGACTAGTTCACCTCGACATTGGCTATCTTCATCACTACTGTCAAAACAATTCAAAACGTTATTACATCTCTGCTCTTGTGTAATTATTTGTCCATTTTTGCATTGAAATCTGTTAATCAACAAACAAAATGATAATAGTGTTGAAAATAAATTTTAATCTACACAATTTCAACACCTTTCAGCATTCGTTGAGTTCTTTGATTCAGTTATTAATTCAAATGAGCAGTCTGATTCATCTGAACTATCTTTGCAATTATTTAAAAAATCACAAACAAATTGGGTAGGTATATGTTGTCCATTTTTGCATTGAAATTCATTTTTATCAGGACAATCTCTTTCGTCACTTCCGTCAAAACAATTGTTCTTACCATCACATAAATATATCATTGCAAGACAAAACTTATATGTCTGACAAGTGAAAAAGCCTAATGGACATTCAACTATTGTTGGTATTAGTAGTCTATCAGCACTAAATAAACTTTTTCTAGCCAGTTCGTCTAACACAGGATTGTTAATGAGAAAATTGACAACAAAATAGCAAAAGAAGCTACAAAATATTCCCCAAACATATTTTAAATTCTTAATCTAATCTTCATATTTGATCTTGACCTAATTGAAAAGGTTTTTTCTAACTCACAACTTTTATACACTCTGAGGGGAAATTTTGTTCTTCAACTAATTGTGTTAATTATTACCAAATGACTCTTCACACATAAAAACTTTGACTTGTTCATCTTCGCATTTTCTATTCAAAATTATATAATTGTAAAGATATAGACATGAACCTTTGTCATGATATATATATAGATTGTCATAATGTGTAGTAATCTGGTCCCTTCCATTCAGACTATAGAAGGAGTGTAGGAGAAGAAGAAGAAGAATGGCACTAAATATTATGAAAAATGATGATAAATCTAACTAACTTTGGCTTAAGATATCCAGACATTCCAGTTACTTCCTTTGGTGTATTATATTCTAAATGAATCAGAAAACGGAATCAAATATTCAGATTGCAAAAAAAGACAACACCATCTAACCAAAAGGTAGTTTAAGAATTGGTCCAAAACTTGCTATTGTAAGAATTACTTTTTTAATATAGTCAAAAAAAGCAATTTCTTCCAAATAATCAGGGCTAAACATAATTTTTCCCTCTGACTTGCAAATATCATTCATTTCTTGCCTTGTTGGAAAATTGTCAAACATTTTAAATTTTGCTCCTCTCTCAAATAAATACGATTCATTTTTCAGGTGATGGATAGAGTAACATTTATCATTAAATCTAAAATCATTTTCTTTTGAGCAAGCTATGGAACAAAACATATTTATCACGTGACTAATATGGAGAATAAGGCTACAAACTCTTCGGATATACTGAATCTTTCCTACAATTAATTTCCAATTGTCCAAGTGTTTTCCAAGATAAAGATTTTCTTGTATTTATTTCAATAGAACAACATTCCAAATCAGTACAATTATCGCATTGAACAAAAAATGGCATAGCTCTGACAAATGGATACTTGAAAACATTGACAAATGATGAATAAGTAAAATTAAAGTAATTACAAATCAACTGTAAAAGATACTTTTAGAAGAAAGAAAGAAGAGAAGAAAATAGAAGACAAGTACCTCCAATGCTTTATATGAGAGTGGATTAACATTAACATTAGACCATACATTGTAGAAATTCATTTCTAAACGCCCAGTAATACTTGAATATTGTTTCATCGACTGTTGGTAGCCATTTTTGTATATTATTGCAAAATTATCCAAAACAAATCGAAATTTTTCATTTATTATTCTTTCTTGGCAATTTATTATACAAAAATGTCTATCACTAAATTTGGTCCATCTCATAAAATGACAATCAAGTATCGATTTAATCTCATCAGGACAAACTAAAGAAGCAATTTGCGAAGAACTTATAACTGCCATCCCTTTAGGACACCTTAAAATCTTTCTATGGTTTGTTGATGTAAAATTTAAATGTTTGCAGAGTAGAATGAGAATCATTCTATTGTAACTGGAACTTTTAGTGTAAATTTTAAATGCGCCATATTTCTTTGAAATAATTAAAGGTATAAATGAACTATTCTCTTTTGGATATGGTATAAATCTATATTTATATTCTGATATGTCTTTTAGAATCAAATTTAAAGATATTTTTCCATTATAAAACAGTTAACAATACTACTGACCTTCTTTGCCAGAATTACACTTTTTATAGGTTTTACATTGCTTAATTCTCGAATATGTATACAGTTGATAATGTGTTTCATTACCATAGAAACAATTTGTTCTTGGATTTCCAGACGCATAAACTGTTGAATCCAAGATGTACCTTTTCTCACATAAATTTTTTATAGTCATATTTTCACTTGAAATCAAATAACTTTTTTTATTGATTCTTGCAAATATTATCCTATTGTCAACATATTTGAATTTTCTTCTCCAACTGTAAAAATCTAGAATTATAGCAAAAATTTTCATATTTAATTACAAAAAGTAGGAAATTCGTAAAATTCTATTTTTTTACATATTATATTAGTTTTCCAGCAAGTAATTAGTAAAACATGTTTAAAAGGACCATTAGGAGAACATTTTCTTGATTTTTGGAACACTACACGATATTTTCTCTGCATACCAAAGAAAATTATCAATTAATTTATTATTCATATCATCATTTTGGAAAATTTAATGCCAACTTTTCTATTTTTAAGTAGTGCAATGTTTTCACCTGGTTTTTATTTAATAAGAAAAATTTATCAGACACAAAAATAGGTTAAAAATAAAAGGTGTGTTTTTTATCTTATACTGGATGTTTCAAAATCCTTCTCTATAATATTATACAAAGGATCGTAGCCATTTTGTTTACAAATATCATTTCCCAATGAAAAATATGTGTCTTTATTTTTAAAATATGAAGATATAAATGCCAATTTATATGTAATGTTCCATTTATGATTTCTTATTACAATAAAAGCCGTTATTTGATGAGTAGTATTCCTAATTATCTCACCCATTTTAAATTCCTTATTTCTATAACCTCTGGAATATACAACATGTTGGCAAGGTGTAAATTCTAAAATTCTACAATCAACTTGATAAAATACTATAAAAGAATTGAAGATAAAAGAAACTGTATATTTCAAAATCATTTTTAAAAGTTGAAAAGAGAAGGAGTGAGAGAGAGAGAGAGAGAGAGAGATCATATCAAATTGTAATTCTAACAGAAAAGGAAATTTGAAAGAAAGTACAATTTAAATGATATAAAATAACAAAAACTTAATATAATCATGTGTTTTTTGAATTGTTTTATTCAATTTTTTCAAGAGCGGAATGCTTCACTTTTTAAAATTATTTTCAATTTTTACATTATCAATTAATGACGTTTTATCAAATGAGAAAGAGTTTACATTCTGCAATTCACATTTTGTCAAAAAATTTGATAGAAATTATTCAAGATTATCTCTTAGTGATCCTGTTGACGAAAATGAAAATTCTGCTACATACAATGTTCTTTTTTCTGATGAAAGAATTTTAACAGTTATACCATATACTATTTCTAATAAGGAAGCTCATGAATATTATTTTAATATTGGAGCAATGCTATGTTCAAGGAATTCAATTTTTGATGAACATTTGAGTATCCCATTTCTATTTACAACATATAAAAGTAAAAATGAAGAAAAAACAAAGAAATTTTCCTATTTTCTATAAATTCTCTTCTATTATATATTTTAGAGTCATTAATGGCACATCTCTATTATAAACATACAAGTGAAACAGTAGTGATGTATACATTATTTTAAAATATAAGCAAAAATGATATATTTCTTTAACAAGAATATTTTTCTTTTGTTTTTCTAAAGTTGTCTTTGCCTATGCAATAAAACTTGGGAAAAATTCAACATATTTAGAGTTGTCTGTTTTAAGAGAAATATTCCATGTATAAACTGCTTTTTTTTGTTTTTCTTTTAAAAAAAAGATAATTTTCTTTCTTTTTGATAAAGTTCTTATTCAATTTACAAAATATGAACAAAATTTGCAAACAAAAGTTAGATATAAAGATAAAAGCTACATTTATATTCCATCTGATTTAGAATAATTCAAATATGAAACTTGTAATAAAGTATATCATTTAAACATACCATATCATAAGAAAAAGATAGAAAGAGAAATATTCTATGGAGATTTAACTCAATTTAAAATATTCAATTCAACTGATTATAAATTCAAAAACTTTTATTGTTTTGGTAAAATTTTAATATTCATCACTAAGAGAGAGTGAGAGAGATTTTGAATTTTTTTTGAAATAGACAAACAATTTGAATTTGAAATTTCTGGAATAAGAAATCCAATGGGAAAAAATGCTAGTACCATTTTCCCCAGGTTAACATCTGTACACATACATTCGTCAGCTATATTCTACAATAGAGAAGTAGTATTGAACCAGTATTGTACTATGCAGATAGCACTGATAAAGATAAGCAGTAGTGACCTAGTTTCGCATAGGGCAGTGCATACACATTATGCAGTAATAAAACCTATTGAATTATATAAAGAATATTTGCTATTTGCAACCTAGCATTAATATTACAATTTATTAATCCATAAATTTATGATTTCGAACTAAAACTAGTTCAATTAATTATCAATTATGCTTAAATTCTAAGGTTAGATTATATTCACTATTCAACAGTATTGTATACACAATACTGTTCTTTTTAACATGCATTAATCAGATATACTTCCTCCTTATATGCTGATGCTAAATTTACTAACTCAATCAATTGAATATCATTATTAAGGTAGAATATAAAAACGGTCAAATATACAATCTACATGTTTTCTTGATTGTTGGACTTGTCCTACTAAAATTGTTACATCTTATGCAACTCTCCAACCTTCGAAATTCAACTATTATTTAGAAGAGGAAAACAATAAAAACATGACCATATTTAGAACTTTTCTTTGTCTTCAAATGTTACTTTTGTTTTTGTGAACATTGAAATTTGTGAACTATCAACCCTTAAAAGAGTATATAAACCCTACGAAATTAACAGTTGATAGTTCAGTTTTCTAACCGTCAGCTAGTTGTTTAAACTAGCTTGTTTAGAACTAGAAGCTCATTTTACTCAATACATATTCTTTGGACGAAATACTGGTGTTTTGTTAATCAATTTCTACCGAAATTGCCTTTGTTAGACTATTTGTGGACGAACTTTAAAGGTTCTATTTGGACCAGTACTTTGGCAAGTTGGTAAATGATTGGAAAGGACGATTACAGTTGTGACGAACCAGAAATTCCTACAATTACAATACAACAAAGTACAAATATGGCGCAGTCGACAGCCCACAATGCTACTTCAATGAATGTTATTTTGGTTTATGAGAATGACAAAGCCAGAGCCAAGGAAGTAGATGAGTATCTTTCAAAAATTAATGAATTAATGTTGAGAATTAAAAGTAGTGGAGCCAAAGTTGATGGTAATAGCTTTTTAAAGTACCATTTGATGACTGGGGCAGCTACAATTCCTGAAGGTATGGTTAATCCTGATCCTACTCAACCAAAATTCAGTTATGATGGCATTCAAGATAATGCTTTGGAAAAGACAATTGCAAGTCTTCTAATTGATGCTAATGAGAAACCTAATACTACTTTGCTGAGACCCTATTCTGGTAGCAAAGATACTTGGGCCTTTAAGAGGAACTTTCAAACAGCTTGTGAATTAAACCTTTGGGATACAGAAGAGAAAAGAGTTCGAATGCTGAGAAAATACACTACTGGAAGAGCCAGAGATGTTATTGAAAGTTTACCCTCCATGGCAAATGAAAATGAAATTTGGGATGCATTGGATGAAGAATTTAATCCAGATCCTATGGCTTACAAAAAAGAAATTGATAGATTGAGACAGTTCAATGATGAAACTGTCCAAAGTTTTGTTAGAAGAAGTAAAGAACTTGTGGAAAAATTCCTACCATTCAATACTACTGAAATGGCTTGTGTTACTGAAAGAGTTAGAGAACTTCAACTGTTAACTGTATTCAGGAATGGTCTTAAAGGAAAAATTGTTAATCATGTGGAAAAAGATGGAAAGATTAACTCAGTTAATCAGTATATTAAATTGGCAAAAAGAGCAGAAATATTTTTTGATAATGCAAGAAAAGAAAGCGAAAATGAATTCAAACAGTACAAAAGGAGATTTGACAACAATCAGAGTAACTCAAATCAAAATGAACATACATTTAAACCTTTTTCTCAAAATAGATTTCAACAACAAAGAAATGGAAATGCAGGAAATAATGAAAAAGGCAGCTTTAACAGACTAATACATGTTGGACCTGATGAACCTAATGAAACTGAAATTTCTAAAGGAAGAATGGCAATATTTAATCTCAAAGAAGAGAAAATCGCACATTTTAAGTGTACTTCTTTGGTAAAAGGCAGAAAAGATTTCCAATTTCGAATGAAAAATCATAATGGAAGAGAGGTTATTGCTTTATGTGATTCAGGAGCACTTTTGTCATTTATTACAGAAAAAGAAATCAGGTTAATGGATTCTAAATTCATCAAGAAAGAAACTACTGGCTTACCAATCATCACTTCAGCAGAGGGAAATGCTTTAAAGACAAAAGGAAAAACAAAACTGAATATTCAATTTAATGGAAGAATTATGGAACAAGAATTCTTTATTATGGAAAAACTAGATATGGCTATAATACTTGGTTGTGATTTCTTAGAAAATGCTGGAGCTCTTATTGATTTTGCAACAAAACAAGTTTCTCTTCCATTCTTTATCAGAAAAGGACAACCAGTTAGATTTGTTTTACATAGAACTCTAAATAAACATACATACATACATGCATACAGATGATTTGCAGATATTTTGGATACAAATACTCTAAATATATATTTTCTGGTTTTCATTTTAATGATGTTTGCATTGTCCTTTCTTGCCCTAAAAATGTGTCAGTACTGAAACAATGTACTAGGACTCCACCAAAACTATGTCCAATGAGAGCTTTAGAAATCACATGTTCTCAACAGAAACTTCTAATCAATAGTATGTGTGTGTTTTAATTTTTTTTTTATAAAAACAAATCTTTCTAGACTGTAAAGAAAGTGATATATCCTATGATGAAAAGTGTTATAAATTGATCACTCCGTATCTTATTGCTGATTACATAAGAAAAAGGTATAGTCATGCACAAGCCAAAGATATTTGCAATGGATTGAACATGAGTCTCCCGGAAATATCATCTCCTGGAGAATACAATATATTTTCAAACATGCGTAGAATTACAATGGAAAACAGTTTATTGAAAGCTTCTAAACAATTTCCACAAAGCTTGACATTTCTTCCAATAAGTAAGAATTTATGAAAGTTACCTTATTTCATTTAAATAAAAACATGGATTCTTAACATAAAAAATCCACTTATTCTTAATCTCTCTCTTAAAGAATCTTACACAAGAGAAACTGCTCTTGAAGCTCTATCTCGGGAATCCAATTTGCAAAAGTAAAAGCAACAAAAAATATAGTTAATACCCTTAAAATGCTGACATTCTTTTATCATCCCTTTACAAGCTTTGAACTGTATTCAAAAAAGTATACTATAACAGATATGCAAAAAGCAATGACAGGACTCGTACAGTTCTCTGATAAATTCTCATGCACTCAAATTCATTATGAAACATTAAAGCCAAAAGAATGTACAAGCGTTGTATATTCAGCTTTTCTATGTCAATATAAACTAAGTATAATAATTTTAAATTCTATTTCTTTGACCTAAATAATTGACAAATCTCTCAAAATAGCAAATATTGAAAATTATGAGGAATTTATTTATTCAAAATTGTTAATCAAACCAATAGAAAACTGCCCAAAAGGATTATTTCAGTGTAAAAATTCCATGCATTGCATAAGCATTGTCAATGTTTGTGATGGATTATATGATTGTTTTGATAAATCAGATGAAGTGAACTGTTTGTCAACAATAAACAATAAATATATTTGTTTAAATGGAAAGCAGTTGTCTTTAAATTTTCTTTGCAATTATGTCAATAATTGTCAAGATGGAAGTGATGAAATCTATTGCTGTAAATAAATTCTTTCAAACATAGACAATTCTATCTTTTTAAATAAATTACAGATTTTGAATGTCCAATAACAAGGTCAGTTTTAGGATAAAACACCACAAAGCAAATAAATATTATTTTTGAAGTTTTCAATGTAAAAATGGTGAATGTATCTCAAAAGATAAAGTATGCAATAATGAAAAAAACTGCATTGATGGAAGTGATGAAGGAGAAATTTGTAGAGGTGTTTTTTCATTTCAATTTTCAAGTGCAAAATTACTATTCAAATATATTTTCAGATAAATGCAAAACTCATTTTTGTGAGAAAAACTGTTTAGAGGAAAATGATAAATGCTTTTTCAGAAGTGATTGTCATGTTAGGTATAAAACTATGGTTTATCTGAAAAATTGTTTGACATCTGGATTGTATGTAAAATTCATTTAATGTTATTGCCTTAGTCATAATTTCTTTATACAGATTGAAAAAAATGACTTCAGAATCTAAAAAGTAAATTATGCTTTAAATAATTTTAAAAGAATAAAAAATAAACATTAACATAACCTTTAGCTTTTTTTCAAGGTCAAATTATAAATCTTACTTTTTTTTTAAACTTAGAAAGGAAGATTTTACCTTCAATTACAACAAACAATTTGCTTTTAATGAAGTTTTAGAAACTTTAAATATTTCAAAAACAAACAGTCAAACATACTGCAAATTAAAATATAATTCATTTAATCAAATTCTAACTGCTGCAAATTTTCCATACTATGAAATTGATCATTGTTATAATGCCACGTGTTCAATTGGTGAATATCAGTGCTATGATAAAAATTATTGTATATCAATTAAAAATGTTTGTGACAATATCATTCACTGTCACTATGGTGATGATGAGCAAAATTGCAATAGTTTTAGGCCACAGTCAACATTTATTTGCCAAAATGAGACAGTATTCTTGCTATTTGATCAAGTTTGTGATGGAATTGTTGATTGTAAATTTGGAGATGATGAAAAATTTTGCATGGATGATATCTATTATAATTGTTCAAAATTTTGTAATTGTTATAATTTCATACAAATTGATTGTAAATTGGAAAAAGCTACTACTTCAGTAGTATTTTTAAAATTTCAATATCCAATAAAAACTCTATCTGTAAATCTAATGTTAAAAAATGTTGATATTGAATTAAAAGTGAAAGATTTTTTAAATTATCTTTCATTAACAAATGGAGAAATGAATGAAATTCCCAATTGGAAAACTAGTAATTTAGTAACATTAATATTAAAGAAGAATAAGATCATAAAATTATCAAAAAGTTCTCTGTGGTCTTATCAAATTTTACAATATTTAGATTTAAGTGAAAATCAATTAATCAATTTTCCTATTCAATTTTTTAAATATTCAAAAAGTTTATTATATTTAGAAATATCAAAAACTGAATTATTGAGTATTAATAACATTCATTTTTCTTTTCTAACCAATCTTATTACTTTGAAAATTATTGATTCTCAAATTCAACAATTTCACTTGAAATCTTTAGCAAAATTATCAAAATTAGCTTATTTATATTTAAACCACACTCAACTTCCAGCTTATTTATCACATGACTTTTTAATTAATTTAACTTCATTAAAAGTATTACATTCTGATAGACTGTACTTGTGCTGTGTTGTAGAAAAATTAAAATTCAACATGACAGAGTGTACACTAAATTCAACAGTAATTTACAGTTGTTCAAGGTTGTTGAATGGTCACTTCCTACGTCTTGCAATCTGGTTTGTAGCTTGTGTTGGATTAATTACAAACTTTTTTGCATTTTGTTCCCATTTTATCAATGCAAATTATTCACAAATCTTTTATCAAACATTTCAATTTTCCAATATAATTTTGTGTTGTTATTTGATAATAATTGGAAATGCCAATTTAAAATACTATGGATATTATATGGATAGTGATTATGAATGGAGAACAGGCTATCAATGCCAAACTTTTGGCTTTCTGGCCAATACATCATTAATATTTTCAAATTTTATGATTTTAATATTTGCAGTTTATAAATATATTTTTCTTTATCATTCTGCAATTTTTGAAAAATATTTTAAATTTAAAAAATCATTTTTTTTAATATCAATCCTTTCTTTTATGGTTTCAATGGCAATTTCACTTGTGCCATTTTTAACATTTGAGGTAGGATTATTAGAATAATGCTAACAGACCTAATAGTTTGGAATTCTTTTCAGGAGTATTATTCTAAAACAGTATTATGTTTATTCATAACTTATTGTTTTGGAGACAATACACAACATTTATATTCATTTACTACAATCAACTGTCTAATATCAATAATATTTTACTTAACTATTTTCCTATCTATAAAAAATATACTTTCTACAAAATTTCAAAAATTCAATATTTTCAAATCATTTTTTCAAATTATTTTAAAAATTAGATTTTCAATTTTTATATCAATAACAAGTTTGTTTTTATCTTCTTTTTTTTCTTCCTATTTATCTTACTTTATGATTGTTTTTGCTCTTTTTTAAGCTACCATTTTGAATTTGAGCAACAGCTACAAATTTGATGATTTATATTATACTCTAATGGTAATCTTATTTCATGTAATTATGTCAATAATCACAGCAGTTCAGCAATGTATCAATTCAGTGAAAATTTATAAAAGGAATTTAAAAGTTATTGATGAAAGTAATCTGTAAGATTAAATGAATAAAAAGCCAAAATTTTAATTTTGTTTTTTTATGTTTTTATAGGAAAAAATTAATCAATAAAAGATGGGACAATGTTTATTCAAATTGTTAGATATATTCTTTATGGATGTCTGGACAAAATGTCCTCCCATTTATTGAAAAAGATGAATTGATGATTATATAATTTCATCCCAAAATTTGAGGATATTTTGTCAAACATTCATCTTGGGAAAAATTCAATGTAAAATATCTTATTTCTTTCATTTTTCCCTAGTTTATACTATATTATTGAATTGGTGGTCGAGTAACATCTATTTATATTTTGATTGCGATTTTAAAGAAATGAAAAAAGAATATTTAATATACAAACAGAAGAAATATTTCAAAATATTTTCATTGTCAAAACAATTAATACAAATTATTTTTTTTTTCCAATCAAGAAAGTTAGCCTATAAACCCAATTTTCATTCTTTAAATGTCTATTTCAGGGTTAATCTTCAATTCTTTTTTTTATTATTTCAAATGGAAATAAATATATTAAATATGCTTCTCTTTCTCTACAGGAAGATAATAAGAGATATCTATATTATTTAAATTATCAAGATTTAACCTTTGACTCATTGGAATTAAAATCTAATGATATCTTTTTATATGGCAAATATTTAAATGACTTTCTTGAATTTTGAATAAAAAGTTAAAAAATGTATGAAAAAATAGAAAAATTTTATAAAAGTTATACATAGTCCAAAGAGAATTAGTTTTAAGATTTATTTTTTTCTCTTTTGGCATTTTTACTTTATCCTAACCAACCATCTTTTCTTTTTGATTCCAATAATGATAACTGTGGTATGATACATAAGGATTCGTTTATCAACAGTAATGTCGCATTCCTCTGAAATAACAATATTACAACTGGAAAGGTGTAAAATATAACCAAAATAGAGAATCTTGTATATTGTCATTGTTAAATTTTTTGTTTGTTGTGGTGTTTGCTTGGTGTTTGTTATTAGGAGGAGTGTACTCCTGTTATTGTATGAGATGAGTTTATACTATATTGTATAAACAAAATCATTTCCAACATTCATTTAGTTAGTCCAGGATGTAAGGTTGGTTTTGGCTAATGAATGGATTGGAAAATAATTCTAGCCTAGTTGGTGTGTGTTAAATACTATATGTATCTTGGTGCTGCTAGACAAATGTGCATGGAGAAATTTAGATAAATAGAATGTTCAATACTTGATCTGTTTTTGGGCAGTCCATATATATTGGTGGGAGTTGAATATTTACAGTTTAATCATAATGCTTTATAACTTACTAATTGTTAGTCTCTTACAAAAAAAACCCCAAAATCTACCAAAAGCTATCAAAAATATACAAAAATATACAAAAATATGCAAACTCTTCCATCAGAAATCTTAAATCACCATAAGTGTATACTGACACCATAAAATTTCATCATTTGGTTTTAACAGCAAGACATTATCAACACAACAAACTATCAAAATGTTAATTACATCACAGTCACATATTCAAGACTCTTTATCCTTTTAAAAATAAATGAAAAAATTTTGAAAGCTATTGTCAAAAATTTTAATTTTAAAATGAAAAAAGTCAATCTTATGGAAAAAGTTCTGTTTTTTAGTCATTGATTAAATCTTATGTATTAGTTCCTCTCACCCCACATTCTCTTTAGTTGTTGGGGTTTGCAAAGGTTTTTTTTGATTAAATCAAAAAAGAGAAACAGAATTCTCACATTTCAAGAGTCCCAATGGAATTTGGGAAGCAGTCAAAGAAAAAATACACAAAAATTGACGTTTAAAACAATTTCCAAAAGAAAAGATTTTTTCAAAATATTTTTCCTACCTACAAGACCTACCACAGTTTCGTCCTCCTCTCTATATTGAATACCAAGGACTCATCAGGGTCTACTAACTATACCTACAGAGAGGTTGAAGATTTCCAATAGAGAATTTTCTTCTTCAGGTTTAAATCATTATATATCATATTTAAAGTACTACTTGTAATGAATACAAAATATATACATACTAATTGATTATTGAAGAATGCATGTTTGGAAAGTAGTTATAGAAGTTGTAACTTTAACTGGCTGCTTTGAATGTGGTGTTGACTCCTTAATCTTCAAACCACAAATGAATTGTGTCAAAATATCTTTAAAATATATATAAGACATATGGAAAACTATGTGGGAACACACTACAAATTAATCAGTTATAGCTAAGATAAGATCATACCAACACATGTGGGAAAATCAAATTTGAAAAAAACTAGTAACCTAACTAACTTGTTTATGAGAACTTTCTACAAACTTGTCAAAAGAGATAAGGATAAACATTGATAAAAGTTCTGTGGGAAGTCTGCAAATCCATCAGAATGATACAATAGCAACGAATGTTGACAGTGCCATAACTCTGGAACTGTAAAAGATAATTGAATTTTGTTTGCAGATTTGAAATCGGCATACCCAAATTACTATAGCCAAATCATTTCAGAGCTCTATTCTGAATATTAAGAAAGATAGTTTAGCCCTAACAAATATTGCACATAGGCTTATATATACTATGTAGCAAGAAAAGTTGACGACTCCATAACTCTGGAACAATAAAAGATAATTGAATTCTGTAAAAAGATTTGGAATCGGCATACCAAACTTAGTCTATGTGCCAAATTTCAAATCTGTAGCTTAAATAATAAGAAAGTTAGTATTTTTTTATGACGAATATTTTTTTATTTATATTAGCCTGTAATAGTGTTAAAGTACAAATGTTCAAAAGAATGCATATCTCAGCAACTACTGGGCCGATTTTGAAGAAATTTGAAGTAAAATTAATGACAAAATGAGACCATATTAAATTACAATGAATTGAAATTGTAAAAGTTAATTGAAAGAAAAGTATTAATATTTGTTTTAAAAAGTTGTTTTATTTAAAAAGAAAAAGGTATATAAAAATGAAAAACAAATAAATCTCTATAATCTAGAATTAAAAACATATTAAATGGAAAAAAATGATAGAGTTATTGTCTATATAATTGTTTCAAAAATTGTTTCATAAGTTTCAATAGACAAGTTTGTTCTTTTTTATAATCTTTGAATATGAAGTCTATAAACTGAATTTTTGCAATCCTAAATGTACTTTCAACTCTTGGTGGTAGAAAGTTCTTTGGTAAGAAAACTTTATTGGAATTGTTTTCAATTTTCTTAAGAAAATTACATGGAATTAATCCACCATTTTTGGGTTATTTTTTACAAAGGAATACTATTACTTTGTTTTTAATCCCCCAATCACATAAAACATTTTCAATTCTTTTGAAGCATATTTTTCTAATTACAACAAATTGAACATTTTCTATGTCAAGATTTTTCAGAATATTATTAAATTCTGTCTTAGTTAGATTGAAAAAGTAGTTTGTGATAAAAATAATTTGACAATTCTGCCTTATTGTTGGAATGAGATATTTTAAAAAATTTTTCTCTTCTTTTTGGTTTTCTTCATTTATCATTCTGTAATTTATTTTAGTCAGATAGCAGCAATTTCTCAGAAAGAATAACTCTTCATTGTGATCTTTAAGCTTAACATAAATTTCATTGCTAGTGTTAATTTTTTCTGATTCAGCTTGATCAATATCATCTTCCTCAACCTCCATTTCTTCCCCTAGCTCATCTTGTTGATTTTCAAAATATAAGACTTCTTGCTCTTCTTCCTCTTCTGGTTCTAATTGTTCTTCTGGTTCTTCCTCTTGTTCTGATTCTTGCTGTTGCTGTTGTTCCTCTGGTTGTTCTGATTCTTTTTCATGTTGTTCATCAAGTTGTTCTCTTTCTTCTTCTTCTTCTTCTTGAACTTCCTCTGGTTGTTCTAATTCTTGCTGTGGTTCTTCTGGTTGTTTATGATATATTTCTTGTATATTTCTGAATAAGTACTCAACTTCTATACAGGATTCATTTCCAAAAATTTTTCCTTTTAAAAACATTAGTATTTTATTTACTTCACACCAACTTTCACATGATTTTAATAGAGGCTCAAGAAAGAAGTAATCTTTTAAGTCAATTCTTTTTTTATACCTCTTTTTAATGGAATTTTTAAACTTTTGTTCAAAATTTTGTACCATTTCTTCAAATTCATCAAACATCTCCTTATCATCAGTTACTTTTTCATCTCCAACTAATTGCACGTTTAGAAATTATTTGTACAATCTTGGTCTAAAAGTTTTACAATAGTCATTGCTAATACTGTTTTTAAGCACCTTGAAAATATATTTGAGTTGATGAATTAAGTTGGCTCTTGAATATTGAATGACAAGTTTTTCATACACTTCTCTCTCAGTGGGGTTGACCCACCTATAGAAATCTGTAAAGTAAGGAAAATGTTTTAAAACTTATTCAAAAGATTAAGATAAATTTTAAACTCACATCTGTGAATGTATTATCCATTTTACACTGTAGGATTTAAAAAAGAATCATGTAATTATTAGAAAAGACACTGAAACTCCAATATAGGAAATAAAATTCACCAAAAAAATACATATACAAACAGAGATTTTTAACAATTAGCTTTTTAATACAACTACATCATAACAATAAAAATATTTATAATGGCAAACTGTAAAAGTTGGCATAACTTTTGAACCAAAAGAGATAATTGAATTCTGTAAACGGATTTGAAATCGGCATACCAATATTACTTTATGAACTGAATTTCAAAGCTCTATTGTACATATTAACTAACTTTTAACGAACATTTTATGTAGACCTATGGTGAAGAAATAGCAACAGAATTTAACGGCGCCATAACTTTTGAACCATACAAGTTAATGGAATTCTGTAAAAGGATTTAGGATCGGAGCATTAATATTAGTCTATGTGCAAACTTTGAAAGCTTTATGATTATTAATAACAGAGTTAGTTTAACCCTGACGAATATTTCATATAGGCTCATATAAAGAATAAGTACAAAGAAATTAACGGTGCCATATCTTTTGAACTGTAAAAGATAATTGAGTTCTGTAAACGGATTTGAAATCGGCATAATATTATTAGTCTATGTACCAAATTTCAAAGCTGTAACTTAATTAATAACAAAGTTAAAATTTTGTGACGAAAATATGATTATAGGCTGACAATGAGTATGGGAGAAAACAACCTTAGGAGAAAACGGCCTGGGAGAAAACGGCCCAGGCTTGGGAGAAAACGACCTTAGGAGAAAACGGCCCAAGTTTGGGAGAAAATGGCCTAGGTACTCTTTTTAAGTAAATATAAAATGTAAGCCTAATTTTCAATCCAAGTATGTATTTTCTTTAAATAATGTTGCATAAAAAGAAGTTTACTGAATGTCTAAAAAATATTCTACCTTCATCTTTGTACATAACATAAGATAAAACAACTAAAAATAGAAAAGTTACTAATGAGTATAAGTGGTTGCAGATTTTTCCAAAAGCTGTAATGCTGTTATCTCTCCTAGTTTATATTCCTTCCAGATATTGAATATTTTGTTCTGAACTATTAAGAAGCTCTTCTTTTGATACTTTTTCATTTTCCTCTCAGACATCAACTTTTGTACAACTGGAACTAGAGCTGTTTCAGGGTATCTATTAATTTATAAAAAGAGCCCTTAGAAGCTGTCTTTTCATCCATTCTTCTATGCCATCCCTCCACATCATTATTTGTACAAATAGCCAAACCAAAAGTAGACCAATTTTCTGGTTTCCAAGTTGAGCTTATTATCCAATTTTTTTCATTTATTTCTTATTTATTTTTTTCCAATTATATAAATCCAAATACACATTTTTCTCTATTGCTTCATTTCTCAACATCGAGAATGTATGAGGAATAACATCAAAAGGAAGAAAGGGTAAGGCCAATAAATGTGTTAGTAGTTTCCTATTTGGCATATTGTCATTATAGTCCAAAGAATACCCAAGCATCTAAATCAGAAATTTGTACAGAAAATATCTTTTTTAACAATTCTACTAATACTACTTTAATTTGATGAAAAACTGCTTGTGTCCAATGAAAAACACACCCTTGAATGAAAACTTGAGGGAATATAGCATCTAGAGCTGTCCACAATCCCATTTCAAAATCAACAACAAATTTCTTTGGTGTCCATCCATTCATTAGACTTTGAATTTCCTGTTGAAAAATATTTTAAAGTTTTATGAAGTTTTTTATTTAAAAAAGGTGTACCTTAAATACAATCTTATATGCTTTCTCTTTCTTTGATGTCATTAATACAAATGCTAAAGGCACTTGTTTCATTTCTCCTTCATATTTTAAAAATGAATGCAAAGAAAAAAGTTGGATGAATGGTGGTTTAACAATTTTAAATGTTCCATCCATGCAACATATCTTGCTTTTGCCTAAAAGTGCTAGTTGATGATTAGAAGCAAAAATTATAAGTCTTTTCTTTTGTCTGTTGAAATTTGCCATTCTTCTAATGTTTTCTATGTTTGGCAAACTATTTGCTTCTTCAACATGTTTTAGCAGAACAATCTCTGCAATAACTCTCCCTGATGACTTGTTATCAGTTTCACAGATATCTCTCAAACTTTTCTTAGCTTTAATATTTGAGACTAAACTTTTTCTTTTTTCATGAACATGAGGCTTTTCATCAGAAATGAAAATATTTCCTTTCTGTTTAATTATTACTGGACACTGAACTTTCTTATTTCTAACTGAACATCTCCACACTATTATACTAACACTCTTCACCTTTTTATTGAAAGCAAAGCCATCATGAAGTAAAATATCATTTCCTTTTTGACTGCCTCCAATAATAAGTTCAAATGTCTTCTCTGATTCTGTTGGAATGATGCTGTCATTTATTTCAAAAGAATCCTCTTCAATATTATTTGCATGACTTCTGCAGTCTTCAATATGACTAGAATTTGCATTGTTATTATCAGTGTCTATTTCTTCACTTTCAATATCAATGTCAATGATTTCACTGATATTTTCTCTTTCAATGTCAGATGCTGCTCTGTCAAAAATTGTATTTTTGGAAATTTGAGGAATTCTCTTTAGCTGAACAAAGCATTTTCTCTGAGAGATGATTGCACAATTTGTACATTTTCCCTCTTTGATATCTGAAAAATAATTATCACAAAAAGATAAAAAAAAGTCAAATGATTACCCAAAAGTATTTTATTGCAACATTGACATTTCTCAACAATTGATGTTTTTTGTTCAGAAGTTTTACAAGCTTTACATATATTATCAGCACCTAAAAATAGGAAAAAAAATATTCACTTGAAAATGTAACATGAATGAATGAAAGTTTACCTTTTAAACATTTCTGATGGAGAAAATTTTTACAATTTGTACATTTTAATCTTTTTTGTCTTCCAAAAAATCTTCCTTCACAGTTTGAACAAATCAATGGCATGTTGGTTATCTTCTAATAATAAGTATTAAAGATTAGAAAGTTGAAGTAAAAGTTATGGAAAGAAATATTTTTGAAATTTTGATAAAGAAAGAAAAACTTTAATGACCTTTAATACCAATTATTAATGATTCACATAAAGAAACATTACCTTCAATAAAATGACACAAAGATAATCTTTCAATTTTTCTATTATCCTCCTTAATTAAATAAACAGGAAATACTAATAACTTCCTGTGTCATGGCTGCTCATATTATGTAATATCAGAGAAAACTGGTAAATGTAGAAGATATGTAATGTTTGTAATAATCACAGGTTAATATATTTATCTCCCAAAAGTAGGTCATTTTCTCCCAAGGCCGTTTTCTCCCAATCCCTCTGACAATGTACTGTTCAAAAGTAACTTATGTCTTTTGGCAGAAATTAATGGGATTTAAAGTAAAGTAATTGAATAAAATAATTAAAAAGCAACAGACAATTTTTTTTTTTTTAAAAGTCTTGTATTATAAACTTTAACGCAATGTAGCTCCCAAACTATAAAAGATAATTGAATTCTGTAAAAAGATTTGTAATCGGTGTATCAATATTAGTATCTGTACAAAATTTCAGAGCTCTAACTTTAATATTAACAAATTTAGTTTTTTTGGATATTGAATATTATTGTGGATGTGGTAGAAAACAGCCATAAATGTATGGTTTTACCCTAACCCTAACCCAGCCCTTGTTTTTGCCTAACCTTTTTGAATACCCCTAACCCTTAGATGGGACCCTCCTAAGAACATATCAACAGTTATCTTATTCCTCCTAACCATTTCCCAGGCTGAAATCTAACTTTCAAATATTTCATTTATGGCCGTTTTCGACCGGTCCCTATTATTGTTTATATAGACTTTTAACCGAGTTTATATATAATGTTTCTTATAATGCATATCTCAGCAACTACTTGACCGATTTTAATCAAATTTGAACCAAAATTATTGGCAGAAAAAAATAATAACAATTAAAAAGATGTTTTGCACATTATTTCAATATTTCTTATTCAAAAATATTAATATAAATGTGATGAATTGTATAAAGAAAATATATTATACTTTAAGGCAAAAATGAAATTTGAAGTCAAATTAATTCATAGAAATAACTTGTGATAAATATAACTTTACAATTTTATCTTATTGTTGGTATTAAAATTTCTAATAATTATTTTGCATTATTTTTCATTATTAATCTTTTCTTTGATGAATTTTAGCCAAAAAAGCAGTTATTTGTAAGAATGATTAATTTTTCATTTTCTTCTTTCCATGTTCTGTTAGAAATAAGAATATTCAATGTCCAGTTATTATTCAACAAAAAGGAAATATTTTCATAAAGAGTAAACATGAACACAATCATAACAAAAGGAAAAGCCCTATTGTGAATATTTCTGCTAGAAAAGAATTGAGAGCAATCTGTAATGCAGACATCAAGTCATCTGGAAGAGCAATTGCTGAAGATCTATTAATTAATTTAAATGAAAGTGAAAATAACCTACCAAAACTGGAAAATCTGAGGAGATTAGCTAATATCAATAGGCAAAAATCAAGGCCTAAAGAACCAAACGAAATTGATTTTGAACTTAATACAACATTTATACCAGATGATTTTCTTCAAAGTGATATTGTTTGTATTTGTAGAAAGAAGAGAACAGATTTAGAAATCAGCCGATTGTATGAAAAGTGTCAGATTTTCAAAATGGATATTTAGAATCTCTTTCAACAGTAAAATATGGAATCTTTTCAAGAAAAAAATTACATGAATGTAATTGGAAAATGTTGGAAAATGTTCAAAGTAGTTTTATGCTAACCTTAACGTTTCCTTGCCATCTTTATATCCAAGATGTAGCTTGAAAGAAATCAAATTATCTATACTAGAAATAATTATTCCTTTCAAACAATTCAATTCAATATAAAAGTATCAGTCATCGAAGAAACATCATGGACTGTCAACTACCCAATACTTGTACTGTGTTGCATTGTAATTGTAGGAATTTCCGGTTTGCATAACTGTGTTCATCCTTTCCAATCATTTACCGATTTGCCAGAGTACTTTTCGAAATAGAAACTCAATTTCGTCCACAGATACTAGTCTTTAGTATTAATTCTGTTCTAAATGGTACTTATGTAATAAAAATATCAATAAATGTTTTAATTGAATGTTTAATATCTTAAAAAAGGATAAAAAATAGTGCGCCAAAAAATATAAATGTGTGATAGTTTGGGTGTTGAGACGTGAATATTGAGTTGACGATTCGCAGACTATTTGTACTGGAATTCATCTCTTGAATTCTTGTTTTTGTGGTGAGAGAATAATTTCAGCTATAAATATCTGATCCCCTGTCTATGCAACCTTTTGCTTTTTTGTTTGATTCAATATTTTCGAATGAAAATTACAAAAAAACTAATTGTTTTTGAATGTAGATTATAAAATTTTCATAAAATTACAAATATACAAACCTTATTTCAATATTTGATCTTGTTTTGAGAATGAAATTGAGTTGACTAATAGGATCATTTATCAACGAAGTCAGTAACACAAGAATAAGGTACAAATTTATATCATATTAAACATAATCGAATCCTTATCTTTCTGCCAATTTAGATTTATGATAATCGATATTCATGTTAGTCTACTTGATTATCATAAGTCCATGATCAAATTAAGAAATAAAGAACTGGTGGAATTTTTCCATCATTTAAATCTACTGAAGCGATAAATGTTACTGAAAGAGTTAGGAAATTAAACCCCCGAATGTATTTAGGAATGATTTAAAAGAAAAAATTGCTATTTATGCTGAAATAGACGGAAGAATTTACTCTGTTGGTCTATAAGCTTAAAGTTGCTTTGGCTCTCAGTTGATCATTAGTTTTTCGAACTTACCACCTTTCTTTTAAAGTTAGTTTCATCATCTTTGCTTATGATGTACTTTATGAATGTTAAATCCGCTTTTATTTATACTCTGCAAGATGTTTTCTATACTCTTGATTGAAGTGAATAAAATATCTCTAGCAAATTTCCACTAGGTGTGTCTGCTAGTTCAATAAACAGATAATATGCTAAAGGTGATAAGTGAGGACTGTACAAAGGATGATCGGATGTTAGACACTAGCTAAATGGTGAATAAACTATTCAATTTTCCATCAACAATCTGAAAACATCATATAGCAACAGTATCATTTAGGTAGAAACCTTCTACCCTAACTAACTAAATGCTAGTTTGGCAAAGCAAACTACTATAAACTATGTTTACTGACAATGAACTTTGATACAATTACTTGCTTAAATATTGTCTTTTGAATGAAGGCTTTATATTAAACATTGAATAAATACTGTTTTAAGTCTTAGATTCATAACTAATATATTTGTAATATTATAAAATGTTGATAATTTGTGTTTTACACATTCAAACTCTTTGATCATTTTGCAAGATTCTTCGAATAAAAGATCCAAAAGAGAAAATATCAGCCATCTCTTTTTCCTTATCAAGTATATTATAAGTTTCAGGTAAAAGTGTATAACCATGTTTGATATTTCTCTATATAATTTAAAATAATATCAATATTTTCATTTTGTGTTTCATGAAAATCACCTGAAC
Source organism: Dimorphilus gyrociliatus (assembly GCA_904063045.1). NCBI lineage: Eukaryota > Metazoa > Annelida > Polychaeta > Dinophilidae > Dimorphilus > Dimorphilus gyrociliatus. The sequence goes on along the minus strand of CAJFCJ010000044.1, from coordinate 59,439 downwards.
GAAAATGATTTCTTCAATATTTTTGCAATCAATGCTGATGAAATTTGAATGAAAAGTTTTTAAATCATAACATATTTCTTTAATACAAAAAAAATATGCAAATTTTTTATAGCTATTTTTAGTAAAGGCATATTTTTCAAGACATTTTACTTGTAAAATTCTATTGAACGCTTTTGAAAAATATTGCTCTTTTTCTGTTGAAAAAAAAATATTGAAATAGTTGAATTATGTAAATATTTAACATATTTGTTAATATATTATAATACAAACTATTATCCAGTTGTCTTTTCTCTCTTTCTGCAATCAATTTTCTATAAGAGAATAAATGGAAACTATCAGCAAGAGTTTAGTTTGTATTTCTAGATGAGTTACACTGGAATATGCCTAAAAACACCTTTATATCTCTATATAAAGACATTTTTTAAATACTATAGAGTAACTATGTCATTAATTTGGTGTATGAATGAGAGAAGAGTGTATAACCTGCACTTAGAGAGTGTAGTTAGTTTTTTGAAATCGTCCAGTGAATAAATATACGGATTAATCATTGAATTTAAAGGCACAAGCAAAGAAATTATAACTGCATATGTATCATTACTAAAATCAACTTGAATAAACATTGACAATATTGCTATAAACAAAGAAAAAAGTAAAAAATTAATTGTCAGTCTTTAGTTGCCGTTTTTCTATTTACCAAGAAAAGAAAGTGGAGCCCAACAAAGAACATTTGATAATGACACAAAATATACTTTTTTTGATAGAACTATGTCATTTTTTGCATTCTGTTTTACAATACTTTTCTTATTTCGTGCTCTTATTAGTAAAAATATTCGAAGATAAATTATCAATACAATCATACTGAGTAAGAATATCAAAACACCAAAGACGATAAATGAATAAATTGATCCTCCAGTTGAATCGGTTCTTATATAGACATTTAAACAGATTGATGACTTTGAATAGAAGTTCTAGAAATTAAAAAAATAAAAAACAAAAATTAGGTCAGATTTTTAATAGTCAGAATATACTTTATGAAAAATTAAAGGAATACATGTTATTGCTATGCAAACGAAAGAAATAGCTATTGATATAATTATTGCATGTAGTTTAATAAAACTTTGTTTCATAGGCCTGCAAATAGCCTCGTATCTTTCAAATGTTATAACTACAATATTTGTTATTGAGAAAATTAATGAAAATGATACCATACTTCCTAATATTTTACATAGTATCCCATTTCTCCATTTTTTTTCAGTTTGTAAATATTGATTTCCTGAAAGTACTAAATCTGCTATACAAATCGAAAAAGTATAGAGTAGTGTTGATAAGTCACTGAATATTAATAAAGATCTAAAACATTTTAGAGATTTTTTCTCTTTTAACATGAGAAAAATGAATGATGCACAATTTCCAAAAATACCCACAAGAGATAAAATCCAATTATAAAATCTTAACCAATTTGCTGGGATAATATTATGGCAAGTTAAAAAAAATGTTGGTTTTGGTCTGCACAATATATTTCCTTTAGCTATTCTCTCTAGCAGACAACATATTTGAAATTGTTCAGTAAATATTACTGATATTTTCTTTAATTCTTTTAAAAAATATGTTGCATTTTTCAAAGGAATTGTTGTCTTATTCAAATGGATATATCCCAAATACTGAACATTAGAAAATGTATATTTTTCAATACTTTCAATAAAACTTTTCATCAAGTAAAATACTTTCAAATTTTTTGCAGTTTGAAATGTGTTTGATGTGAGTACTTTTAATTTAACATTAGAGACGTCCAATACTGTCAATCTTGGAAATTTTATAATATTTAAAAGATCAATTGATTCAATTGGATTTTTTGATAAATTTAAAAAATGTAATAATGGTAATTCTTTATTATTTAAAAATTTTAAATCTTTTAGACTGTTATTATACAAGTTAAGAGAGAAAAGATTTAAAGCCTTCACTTCCGAATCTTTAAGCAAATAATTGTTCTCAATATGTAAAACAGTAAGAAACAATGATGAAACTTCAAGAAAGTAACTTCCTTTAATTGAAACTCTTTTAAAACCTGTTCTAGATAAGAAATCGATTTTTAAGTGATTGTCAGTTTGCTCATTGATACAATCTAAATTCCATAATATTGAAATATCACAATTTTTTGATTCTGGAATATTTTCAAGATCTATGATATTTTGTTCTTCTACAGAACAAAAGAGTTCATCAGAACCATGAACACAGTCTACAATTCCATCACATATTCTTCTAATTTTTAAATAGTATATTTCATATCTACATTTGAAATGTCCAGTAGAAGTAAAATTTTCTAGAATCAATTTATACAGTTATAGGCCAATGAGAAATGGATTGTTTCTTATTTTTTTGTTTATAATACCGCAATCTACTTCATCATCTCCATACAGACAATGATTTATTCCATCGCAGACATTTTCTACCTGGATACAAAACTTTTCATGATAACACTCATAAGAGCGTGGTCCGCATTTTCTTCCTCTACACATTTCTTCATCGTCTACAGGATAGCCCGGTTTTCTAATAAGGAAGCCTCCACTCTCGATTAAAAGACATCTATTTTTATTCTTATATTTCTTTGCATAATCCTTTGCGTTGCAATCCTTTTCATCATTTCCAAAACTGCAATCAACTATAAAATTGCATTCCGTTGCAATTGGTAAACACTTTCTACCGCACAAATATTGTTCTTCAGTATTGCAGTCTAATATTTTTAAAATATTATTTATTTATAGGTCATTGTCTATTTTTAGAAAGTATAAACTATGTTTATAAAAGTCATCAACAGCTGCTTTATCATTACACAGTTCATCACTTCCATCAAAGCAATTTCGTTTGTTATCACATAAGTTTTTCAAAATTGTATATTGTTTATTTTTACATTGGCGACTATTTTTAGAATTTAAATATTTTACTAATATTGTCAATTGTTTATTGTACATTACATGTTTGGTTTTAGTTCGATAGTAGTGTGACCTAAATAAAAGAATAATAACAGATTTATATATTAATTTAGTAGAAAAATACATACAGAAAAACTCATCAGATCCATCTTTACAATCTTGATAACCATTGCAAATAAAAGTATATGGAATTAGTTTTTTGGATGAAAAGCATGAAAATTGAATTGTTTCCATATCATTTGGACAGTTTGACTCATCGTCATTAGTTGAACAATCAATCGTACCATCACAAACGTACATATAATTAATACATGCCTTACTCTTGCATTGAAAAGTATAGCTTGGGCATTTTGATTTTGGATAATCATTTTTTAAAGATGAAATTGGAGCTGTTGAATATTTATGAATGTTATATGTTGTCTTTTGTTGAAGAACTAATAAACATACCATCAAAAGAATGACACATGAATATCTTATTAGTATCAAGAGTAGTGTCTACAATTTTTAAGTAGCGTTTTCTTAAAACAGATAAAAAAATATTTTACATTAAATTAAGACAGAAAAATTGAATATATAAAACTTTTGATAAATTAAAAGAAATTTTGAAGTAAGTTGATAGACTGGAAGATAATGTTTCTCCAAAAATTCTACATCTTTAAACAATTTCAAAAATCTATTATTAGTCTGCTCTTTTACGTTTAAAAGGTCAACCCAATAATTGTTATTGGTTGCTAAAAGATTCTTTTCTCTAACTCTCTTTCTTCTTGTTGCTATTGAAATAAACAATAAATGTTAATTTTTGAAATTTGGATACTTTTTTATAAACAAATCTTTTTTACATATTAAAAATTTTATTAAAGTTTCTGATCTATTTAAATAAAAGTTTGTCATATGCAGAAGAATATTTAAGAAACCAAGTTTTTTAATTGTTGGAAAGTCAGATACTGTTGAATTTAATTTTAAACATTCTTTTTCAGCAAATTTTATATCTTTGCTTTTTTCATAGTTTAGAAAGTAATAACATATATTTTCAATATAAATAAATACATTTCCTTTACAAATATGACTTTTTCCTATAAGTTTAAAACAAAATTTTAATGGCCTTGTTCTCTTAAAAAAATATTACTTTTACCAGTTTTTGTACAAAAAATATTTAAATTATGATATGTTGTAGAATTTCTTTAGAATAAATATCAGTTTCAAAGGCGTAGATTACTAATTGTAAAATCTTAAAATATCTTACAGCCTATAAACATATTTACAATCTTCAACGCTTGTGGAATTTGGTTGGCAGTACATTTTAGTATGTATAGACTTTGTCTCATACAAGGGAAAAACCAATTTACCATGAGTAAACCCAAAATGTTTACAGATTAACTGAATTTCTATAGGCCTAGCTGGTAGTAAAAGTGTTGTTACAAAGTCTCTGGAAACAAGTACTTTCCCTGTAAAATTCTGAGAATTAGCTGTTGGTTTTTGATTTTGTGAGTTCAAGAAAGATAAACTCAATTTTTCTATTCAAAAAAAAGAAAAATATTTTGAAATGAAAATTCACCAGAAAAAAATTTAACAAACCAGGATTTTCTTTTTTACTACAACTATTTTCAAACAGATAAATTTTTGTATATTTTGGAAATCTATCAAATGAACAATTAAAAAGTTCAAAATTTTTCATGTAGCAGCCATGCAGGATTAATTTTTCAAACTTTAAAACAAGAAAAGAACAATTATTTTTTTTGTGAAATAATTTTGATCTGTACATACAGCAGAAGTTTGAGTGAATTGGAGGAGGTCGCCACCATTTAAACCAAAATATGAGCAAGCAAAGAGACGATAAATTAAAGGTGAGTAGGTTAATATGTATAGAGAAGATATTCCATAAAATTTCGAAACAATTTTTGGTACATTAGGACAACATAGAGTTGTTCCTGGTTCTACAACAATCTCGTACTCTATTAATTAAAACCAAATATATTTTAATGACCTAATTAAAAAACTTTTCTAATACCTTTTAATTCAAGGTAGTTGCAAGTTAATGAATTGCTACTATATTCATCTATTAACTTTAATAATATATCTGTTTTATTCTTCACTTTCACATCGGCAATTTTATTTTTAGTGATAGGAATTGAAAAATTTACAGTAAGTTTACTTCTTTCGCACAAATTTTCTTTATTAACCATTGATTTAACTCTATAAATTTCATTTTCATGATTAACAAGCAATAGGAATTTATTTGAGGAAATCATTTTAGTAAAAAGATCTTCATTTTTTTTATAAAAAAACAAAAAGCATTTAAAATCAATCTTTTTAAATTATAAAATTGTTATTTTACAAGTTGAATTATTATTGTAGCATGTTAAGAGTACTCTTTCCGTCATAGACTTTTGTACTTTTTTAATGCTGAAATGTTTGTTCAGTGTTTGTTTATTTTTTTAGAAAACTTGAATTTTTTCAAATACAAACAATTTGCAACAGGTACAACACGCCGGATTTGGTATTGTTAGCATTGAATTCAATCTGGCATCATTTGTAAATTGCAAATACCCAAAAGATGGTTTCATTACATAATCATTACATAATTTTGAAGATATTGAACGAAACCAATGTTTATGCTGATACTGTATATTTAATGTTAATGGTTCCTTATCAATATTCTTATAAAGAAGATAACCTTCTTTATATTCAGAATGTTCTTCTATCAGACTAAAGAACAAAGATTGAAAAAAGCATTCTGTAAACAAGTGAAAATATGAGAAAATTTGATAAATTTTCATTTGATAGATTATTGAGTGAGGAGAACAAGAGATCAATAGACAGATAGGTAAAGATTTTATATCATCTTTCTGACCTTTGCAGTTTAAATTATCATTCGTTTGACTGGAAATATCAATATGTAAAATGTATCAAATAGAGTTTGTAGACTTAAAGTTACCATCTGATTAAAGGTCAACGGTATAGTCTGATTGGTCATCTAATAATCTTCATTAATAGAATTGTGTCAGTAAATGCTACACTATTAATATTCAATCTATTTAATTTACATTTAACAGGGTTAGGGTTAGGTCTTGGGGTTAGGGATTAGCACAATCAGTACACACTGGTAATCCCAAAAGTGCACACACACTTATAACCAAGCTTTGGCTAACGGTTGGTGTAGCTATTGAGGAGTTGCTATCTTGAGTAGCAATTCCCCAGCCTAAGCTGTAACTGTATCTCCAACAAAACCACTTACAAATTCTCCACAAGGGTGAAGAGAACCTGTATTTAGCAACTGAAACAATTCACCAATTAAAAAATCCTCACAATATTTTGGAGGTATTCCTCCTTTATCAAGTGAGAGGGGAAAAGTGGCTGGTTAGATTGCCACCAGACTGATCTCTGAGAGGCTTACTATACCTTAGGATAGGTACTGGGTCAATCCCACACTTTTTTCGCTACAAATCATCTACTTGGTGGTCAGTAAAGCAAGTCGACCACTGATGAAAGTTGAAATTTCAACTTGCTCCGATCGTTATGAAATTTTACACAGTGCTAGATCTAATTGAACTGAGCAACTGTGCAAAATTTGAACGAAATCGGCCCAGCTGTTGCAGAGCTATGGAGCTTTGAAGTTAACGGTGGTAGGTGAGGATGGCTGACTGGCAGCCTTAGACTCTATCACCAGTATCTCGACCCTACGTTCTATAGTAATTAGAGGGTAACCTTTCAAAAATCGCAGGTAAAACAATCAGGTAAGTCACTTTTCATAAAATGTAACAGAAGAAGACCTAGATTCAATTCTATGTTCCTTCCTCTGTACATATATGGCCAATCCTATTTGCATGGGGCGGTCCAGAGCCCTATTCATTACCGCACCATGAAATATAACTGAATCTAAGATAAGGGTTAGGTCTTGGGGTTAGGGTTAGGTTTGCAAAGGTTTTTTTTGATTAAATCAAAAAAGAGAAACAGAATTCTCACATTTCAAGAGTCCCAATGGAATTTGGGAAGCAGTCAAAGAAAAAATACACCAAAATCGACATTTAAAACAATTTCCAAGAGAAAAGATTTTTTCAAAAAATTTTCAAAAAATTTTTTTCTGAAATTTTTTATTATTTCCTACCTACTCGACCTACCGTGGTTTCGTCCCCCTCTCTGCTAAATTTTTAAACCTGGGACTCATCAGGGTCTACTAAGCTAAATGAAAGAGAGGTTTGAGAATCATAATTAGAAGTTTATCTCCAGATTTATGATTTATTTATTTGTTGGTAAAGATTCTTGTGGGGTAAAATTATAAATACAAAATAAAAATAAAAATACCTAATAGTTTAAAACTTTTTTTTGAAAAATAAGGAGGTATATGGAAGGAAGAATATATGGGCTTGAATAAAATGTAACATAAAAAGAATAGTAAGTTGAGGGGGTATCTCTACTATCAGATGGAAATGCAGGAAAAAATAGCAGACAAAAAAAGGGGGGTGATATAGAAAAAATAAGTTGGGTAAATGATCGTAACCAGGATTGGAATAGCAATAAAAGTTGAAATAAAGAGTAGACAATAAAAATAAAAAATAAAAAATAAAAAATAAAAAATAGAAAATTCAAAAATTCAAAGATTAAAAAGTAAAAAAATCAAAATAATAAAAATTAAAAAATAAATAAAAGTATGCATTATATTATTGTTTGTGGCTAGTAGATGAATTAAGTATGTGTATAGGAATTGGTTAAGTACTTGGAAATATATAGAATAAGTGAGTGTAAATGAGTGAAATGTGATATATATGTTGTATTATGTGGAAAGTATGGTTAATTTACTTTTATGGCTAAAGATTAGAGGGTTGTTAATTTGAAAATTATTAAATGATATTGTTTGAAGACTAACCTGTTTTTATTGTATTGTATTTTCCAACATTCATTTACTTTGCCAAGTGGTAGGTTGTTCTGGCTAATGAATGGATTGGAAAGTGGGTTAAATAAATTATTTGTAGGTAAAAGTGTGAAAGCCTTAGGTAATCTGTATTTGTTTGTAAAAGTTACTTGCCAACATTCATTTAGTTAATTCCAGATAGTTTGTTTTGGGTAATGAATGGATTGGGAAGAGTGTTTTGTGTGCTGAATAGAGAGGTTCCTAATTCCTTTATTGATTCATGATTTATGTTTGTTACTGGAATGGAAGGATTATTCCATGTAGTGAATTAAGATTACAATTTATGGTATTGGTAGTTGCAAGAGTCTTTTCCAACATTCATTTGTTTGAGCCAGTTATGATTCATTGTTTTGGCTAATGAATGGATTGGAAAAATGTAAGAGACCATATATGAGATGTTGATTTGAGTGTGGTATTAAAATTGATGAAATGCTCTAAAGTTAAATATAGTGGAGTTTATATTGGAAGTTGATATATAAATAGAGTATTTTTTACTGTCAGTTTAGGAACATAAGATTAGTTGTTTGGAATAATTAAAATCTTTGTACACATACATTCGTCAGCTATATTCTACAATAGAGAAGTAGTATTGAACCAGTATTGTACTATGAGATAGCACTGATAAAGATAAGCAGTAGTGACCTAGTTTCGCATAGGGCAGTGCATACACATTATGCAGTAATAAAACCTATTGAATTATATAAAGAATATTTGCTATTTGCAACCTAGCATTAATATTACAATTTATTAATCCATAAATTTATGATTTCGAACTAAAACTAGTTCAATTAATTATCAATTATGCTTAAATTCTAAGGTTAGATTATATTCACTATTCAACAGTATTGTATACACAATACTGTTCTTTTTAACATGCATTAATCAGATATACTTCCTCCTTATATGCTGATGCTAAATTTACTAACTCAATCAATTGAATATCATTATTAAGGTAGAATATAAAAACGGTCAAATATACAATCTACATGTTTTCTTGATTGTTGGACTTGTCCTACTAAAATTGTTACATCTTATGCAACTCTCCAACCTTCGAAATTCAACTATTATTTAGAAGAGGAAAACAATAAAAACATGACCATATTTAGAACTTTTCTTTGTCTTCAAATGTTACTTTTGTTTTTGTGAACATTGAAATTTGTGAACTATCAACCCTTAAAAGAGTATATAAACCCTACGAAATTAACAGTTGATAGTTCAGTTTTCTAACCGTCAGCTAGTTGTTCAAACTTGCTTGTTTAGAACTAGAAACTCATTTACTCAAATACATATTCTTTGAATGAAATACTGGTGTTTGTTGGTTAATTTTTACTGGAATTACATTTATTAAGACTACTTGTGGACGAACTTGAAAGGTTCTATTTGGACCAGTACTTTGGCACATTGGTAAATGATTGGAGAGGACGAATTTGATAGTGACGAGCTAGGACTTCCTACAATTACAATACAACAAAGTACAAGATTATTTAATAATTTTAATGATAATATAGGATTAAATGTTTGAGTATTGTCAGGAGAAATTGTAAATGTACAATTTATCAATATTAATTTTTCAACATTTTCAAAATCATTGAAGAATTGATATATTAATTTTACATCTTTTTTTGAATATATATCATCTCCTTTAGTTGAGCAATTCTTTAACTGGATATCTTTCAAAAAATTCCTATTTACATGTTTAAGGAATTTGTATAAATGTTCACTTCCGGTAAGTTTTAATTCACTAATTTGATGACCAAGAAAATTTGAATTGAAACATTCAAATTTTGGAATTAATGAATTATCAAAGTTAAGTGTAGTAATATTTAAAATTTCAGGTGAGAAAAAGTCTAATTCATTATCTCTAAATTTTCTTTTACTCCTTTCTCTTTGAAATGTATACATGAGAATTTTTTCATTTAACTTTTGTGGAAGAATCAATTTGCAAAATACACATATCCTGTAAATAGTTTGTAAATTTTGAGATAGTATCCTCAAACATAGTTCTTCTAATGAATACAAATCGTCCACCACAAGAACAGGAAATAACAATTTTCTGTATTTTTTTATATTTTTTCTCTTCATGTCTTTTTCCTTCTGCTAGCTGAGTAATTAATCACTTTATATAGCACTTCAAAATTCAAATCACTCTCTTACAGGAAAATAAAATCTTATTGCACAATTATCACTTCATTGTGAATATCATAGTAGCTATGGTATTTAGGTCAATGAAAACTGGTTGGAATATTTTGTTTTGCAGATATATTGAATAACTGTCATAGTTTAGTCAACATTAACTTGTCTAAAAATCCAGGACTACATGAAGCACTTTCAGAGATATATAAGGGACTACAAACATCTTCAGGCACACTAAAAAATATTGATATCTCCAACTGTAATTTAAATATGGAAAAAAATAAATCTTTTGGTAGCTTGCTTAAAAAATAAAATATATGTGTACACAAGTTCTTATTACTCATTTTTAAATATTTCTAGCTTTTCACAACAGTAATTGACCATCCCAATCATGAACCTATTTACAAAAGTACTGGTCTAATTGATGACATTTTGAAATTGTAAATATTGAGAGTAAAATTGTACTATTCTTTAAATCTATAGACATACATTTATCAAATTTATCCTGCTATAGAAAAACCAATACTGAATTAATATCTGTGCACTTTTAAATAATAATGTAATAATATTTAGACTTTGATATGATGGAACTATATAATGACTTGTATGTCGTAGGAATTATAATGGTGGAAGTTTAGAAAAAGTGTTAATTGTGGAGCTTTACCAAGACTTTTATTTAATAGAAATACATTCTAGAACTTTAAAAACACCTTTATTTCATAGGAAATAGATTCTTTGAACATAACAGATGGTGCCACTATCGAAAAGACACAGGGACAAACAATATAGAAAAAATTCATGTCAAACTTGTTACATCTTATTCAAAAACAGTGTACTGCTCTTGTTGGCAAAATCTATGCATTTGCAAGTTATAACAATACTGGTTCTACTCAAACCTTTAAACAAAAGTTTAAATTAAAATGGTTTATTCGCAAGAATAATACTTAAGCAAGTAACAATATGAGAGTTCAATAGCAGAGTAGATAGTTCATAATAGCAGGTTGCCAAATTACCAAACTGTCTTCCAATGTTGAGGAGTAGGTGGATGGTTCCAGTGGAGGTTGTTTCCAGGTTATCTTCCCAGGTCTTTGGGTCCAGATGGAAGCTGCATGCAGATTGAGAATAATGAGGATTTATATACTTTGAGGTTTGTCTCTGATATCCAATCATCACTTTACAGTTGCCAAAATGTGTAGTTCATATTTATCTTTAGTAACAGGATGTTATTAGGTTGAACAGCCCTTAGCTGTACCTAACCTTTTCTATTACTGTTTTCTTCTGCCTAACCATTTCTCAATCTAAATTTTTGTCTTGAAATTTCTCATTCAATTTTGGGATAGGGCTAGCAGTCATATAGCAGCCAGAACAAAAGTGTACCTCAAGAGAAAGGAAGTGGAAACACTGGATCCATGGCCAGCAAACAGCCCAGACCTGAACATTATTGAGCAAATATGGGGCATATGCAAAAAACATTTAATAGCACCTAAGCCAAGAAACAAGGATGAGCTGTGGGAGATGTTCAGAGAGGAATTTTTTAAAATTTCAGAATTGGAAATTAAATTCTTATGCAAGAAAATACAAAGAAGGCTTGGGGCTGTTGTAGAAGCAAAGGGTATGCAAACAATATACTAAGGCATCAACATATATAATATCCTGTTGAATAACAGTCAAAATAAGAACAAAAAAATACTTGTAATATTCTTTTACAGTAATTTTTATGATTGTAACAAGTAGTTATGGTCCCATTTAAAATAGGCCTACCACATTAAAATATCCATAATTCAGAGATTTGAAATGAAAAATGTATATTTTCTCTCTATAATGATAAGAAGAGAATTATTTGTACTTTGTTGTATTGTAATTGTAGGAGTTTCTGGTTTATCACAACTGTAATTGTCCTTTCCAATCATTTATCAATTTGCAAAAGTACCATTCCAAATAGAACCTTTAAAGTTTGTCCACAAATAGTCCAACAACTGTAATTTTGGTAGAAATCAATCAACAAAACACCACTATTTCGTCCAGAGAATATGTCTTGGGTAAAATGAGCTTCTAGTTTTAAAAAAGCTAGTTTAAACAACTGCTGATGATTAGAAAACTGAACTATCAACTGTTAATCTTGTAGGATTTAAATATTCTTTAAAGGGTTGATAGTTCACAAATTTCAATGTTAACAAAAACAAAAGTAACATTTTCAGACAAAGAAGAGTTCACTATAGAACTTCAATGTAAGATATAAAATATTTGATAGATCAAGTTTTTAGAGCAATTGACAGGAAAAAATGAATAATAAGAATTACAAATATTTAAATATTAATATATTGATTAAGTAAAAAAAAGGGGAGCAGGTGAAACTGTACCTGGGTTAAACCATACCCACTAGAGGGTTAAACCATACCCAAGTTAAACTGTACCTGGGTTAAACTGTACCCATAAAGGGGTTAAACTGTACCCATTTTTTATTTAATATACTGTATATGTTTATTAAACTTGTGATAATGAAATCTATGTTATACTGATACAATTTATATAGGCAGATATATAAAGATACATTTATCTAAAAAATGAAAAGAAAAAGAGAATATGAAATGTAGGTAAAATCTATGGAGCATATATATGAGATGTTTGTAGCAATAATTCATCTGCTGATATTTTTCCTAATCTGTACTCATCCCAAATGTCAAATATTTTTTTTCTCTCTCCACATACCTTTTTCTTTGATATCTATATATTTGTTTATCAGACATCACCTTTTCATAGATAATGATCAAATCTCCCTCTTTTTTCAGTTCATCCACTAATATGTAGAATGAGCCTTTTGAATTCACTTGACTATTCATCCTATTGTGCCAACCCTCAAGGATGCAACAGAAAACGTCCATGAAAGAAAACATCCATGAATCAAAAGAACACATAAAGTAAAGAAATTTTCATTTAAATATAAATATATGTTGAAAAACAAAGTAAACTTTAAAAAAACTGGTAGTGATGAAGAAATCTTCAGGAAAAGAGATACAAAATATCAGCTTCCTCTTCTATTTTCACTCTCTTCAGGTAATATGAAATTTTTAATTTTTAGAGGTTTTTTTTGTTCTTATTAATCTTTGTGATTAAAAACTTATTGATTATTTTATTAATAATCAATCTAACATAAATTTAGCAATTTTATTAGTTAATGAAGTTTTTTTTCAATATTATTGTCAAAATACTAATTGTTACATAAATAATCATAATAATGATATGACAAAATCATTTATTAATTTTAGTTTAGCTCTTCTTTTTCTCCAATATTTTAGAAAAAATATTGAATAATGGACAAGTGTTCTAGAATGATAAATTTGTTGGTAGGCAAATAAAAGGCCAATGCTCATTGTGCCTGCATATTTGTCATATAAAATGTCTGCATGGTTTGTACTATCTTCTACTTGAAAAACATTTACTGTTTTTTTTTCTTCCAGATTCATCAACAGTATCACCACTCTGTTTTATTTGTTATAAAATAACTAAAAAAACCTGTTTTGTGATGTTAAAAAGAATTGATGAACCAAAAAAATGCAGGGAAAGTGTACCAATAAAAAGTAATTCTACTGCAAAACTTAATGAGAAGGAAGAAGCAATTGTTGAATATCTAGAAAAGAATATTGAGGAGAATAACAGCATGACTGAGGAAAAATTAAAAATTGATGAGAAAGGAGACAATAATCAAGGACAAGAAAAGAGTACTGAAGAGTTCACAGAAGAATTGAGGTTATCTATATCATGGAGTAGCAATGACAATAATAATGAAAGTATAAACACAAAGGTTGACAAAGGAAATATCATTAATGGAAGTGATATTGAATATGATAATGAAATTGAAGTTGAAAATTTTGAAACAATTCAAAATGCATATATAGAATCTGAAAAAATTGAGGAAGAATCTTTTGAAAGTGAAACATCTGCCAAAGAAAATTCTTCTGACTATTTTCATTTTAAAATTCTGCCACATGGAAGTCAAAAAGGCAAAGACTTACTTTTTCACAAAGGTTTTTCATATACTATTAAATTAAAAACAAAAACAACTACTGTATGGACATGTTCTGTCAGAAGCAAAAAAAGAAAATGTAATGCAAGCATCAATCAAAAAGGAATTTTGCAATTGGGACAAATGTTCATTGTCATTCACCAATAAAAAATTTAGAAGCCAGGATTTGTATAAGAAATGAAATCAAAGACAATTGTTCTAGTGATATAAATTCTTCAGGTAAAAGATTTGCTGAAAATTTCATTTATTAAGTATATGTTTAACATATTCTTTTACCAAAGGTTTACTTTTTCAACATATATTTATATTTAAATGAAATTTATTTTAATGGATGTTTTCTTTTGGTTCATGGACGTTTTCTGTCGACCCTGAACCTTTCATTCAAATGTACTCTATTCATGTATTTTTGAAAAAAAATGGACAGCTTAAGCAAGTTCCATTGCTTTTTTCTTTTCTGTCTTCTAAAAAAAAGAGAGCATATAAACTACTTTTCCAGGTAAGAATTACATTTCATAAATATACTTACTAATAAGCAATCATGTTAAATTTTTAAGGCTGTGAAGGATTTAGCTGAAAATTGTGCTCCTAAGAAAATAGTCTTAGACTATGAAAAGGCTGTTTGGAAAACTTTACAAAATATATGGCCCAATGCTGTCTTGACTGGATGTTCATTTCACTGGTCTCAGGCAATATTTAGAAAAATTTAGGTTTATTAATTTCTAAAATTTTTAACAATCCAATTAATGTTTGTTTTGTTTAAGGAACTTGGTTATAGCAGGGAATTTAGAAAAAAAGAGGGAGCTTGGGAATCCATGAGAATGATTATGTCTTTGCCATATTTGCCTCATGGCATGATTGAAAATCAATTCACTAAAATTCAAACTCAACTGACAAAAGAAAATAAACTGTCTGATTTGTTGGACTATGTGTCTAATAGCTGGATAAAAAATACATTTTGATCTCCAAAGACTTGGTCTGTTTTTGATCAAAGCATAAGGACAAATAATGATCTGGAAGGTCGACCCCAACAAATAACATTAGAAGCAACAGCAAACGAAATAGATATGTATGTAAAAAACAGTTAATGTTTTCTTGTGAAGTAGTAGTAGTATTGGGTGCTAACATAAAACAGGGTTAGGGTTAGCAAACGGTGTTTTTTAAATTGACTGAATACCTGTTCATAAGGAAAATGATATAATTAACTGAATGTAATTTATATTCTGATTGCAAGTCAGTAATGTTTTGCTCTACTCCATTATCATTACCAATTATTTAGATATTCTTTTTAGAGCTATTGATTAAAAAACATTTTTTCATATTAGTATTGAAGTCAAAAGACCTATTTAAAAAAAATAACATTATTGGCCATTTTTTGTGTACTTCAGTTTGATGCTTTATAGAAAACTGTAAAAAAAAATCAAGCCTATTTAATTTTTATAGTTTTAATGTAATAGTTAAGCATAGTGGGCTTTTTCAACAACTCCAAGAAAATTATGTAAATTAATTCTGAGTTGTATATTGTATACTTCATTCTTGCTCTTCAGATGAGAGTACTTCCAACAGTGTTTTTTGAGTGTAGGACTAGTACTTGTGGTGGCTTGGTTTGCTAGGTTTTGCTAGGTATTTCAAATGAGAAATGTCTCTTTTAACAAACTGATTTTAAAGAATTATTTAAATGAAAACTGGTATATCGAATAATAACCAGAATATATAAACCATTAAACATGCAATCGGAGATTAAAATTTCAGCTGTTGAACTAGATAGGAAATTGAAGGTTTGGACTATCATTACAATGGCTGCTCATATAGCTTATGTTGCTATTGACAATTATACAATTATGAGGAATGCAGCTATGAAGAAAGGGAAGAACAGAAAACTAAATAATTCAAGTAATTTCAAAAATATTTTATTTTTTAATTGAAGTGCACAGTTATGTAATTAATTTTAATTACTCTAACAATATTTCACAAATTTCACTGGTATGTTGATAAAGGATAAATTTACAGATTGAATCATAAAGACACTTCAAACAGGTGAATTCACAGCTTGATAGAAAACTTTCCAATTTGCATTCTTCATATTTGTCATCAACAATTTGATGGATTAGATTTAAATTTTTGCACATTTCTTCACTACTCTCTTTGATTGTTATATTAATTTTTGCCAAACTATTGAATTTTGCCAGGAATTTTATATCTGCAGAGTTGATTGGTGTACATGTATTAGGATTCTTATCAAAAGCAATTGTTTTACTTGTAGAGTGGCAACTATTCTTACTTAGAGATTTCAATCCATTCACTCCAGGTATCAGACTATGTGCCTCAATACCACTGAATCCAATATGACCACTATAACTATGTAATGTTTTTGGATAGAGCTTTAGGTAATTTGAATAGTAGATTTTATCTAGTTGAAAAGTTTGTTCAAGAATATTATTGAGTAAATCATGGGAAAATGTACCATCCAGAAACTCCAAATCTATGTTCTTTACTAGCAGAGCTGGTGTTTGTCTCTGAGTGATTTTAAGAAAAGATATTCTATACAAGTGTTGAAAATCTATTCTTAGCCAGCAATTGACAACTGAATTGCCATTTGATATCCACTCTCTTCCATTGACCTCACCACCTGGAAGTTGTACCAAGTGATTTAATGCAAACTGGCAATGTCTTTCATTACTATATGTAGAGGAAGATGAGCAGCTGGTTCCCCTTTGAAAATGTGCTACATCTGTTGCCTCTAGAAGATTGGTGTGATAATATAATATTTCACATCCATCTTCCATCACATTTGGATGTCTATCCCAGTCAACGAAGTAGTAAACTTTGCCATATATTGTTAATTCTCCTTCTCCACTGATGCCTGCTCGATTTGAAAATTCAATTTTTAAACTCTTTGTTACAATTTGGTTTGTTAATATGAATCGTCGCCAGACAAAAGGCAATGTAAACAATTGTGTAGTCTCCTCCTGACCATCTGGAAAAATCATCTTTGCACTATTATAGCTGGTTTGAGTAGTGTAAGAGTTGATTGAAATCACCCTTGATTTGACAACCCAAGAAAAATTAATCCAAGATTTCTCTGTATCAGCATTGTTTGGTAACCAAAAATTATCATTCTGTGTAGAGCCATCAAACAACTTTTTGCAAGATCGGTCTTCACTAATCTCAGATGAGGCTTGACATTCTATGCCAAAAAATGGCTGAGCTAAATTCACAATCATAAAATTCTCTGATTGAGAGAAATGAAAGTCTATAAAAACATATAGTGACAATATCAACATCACATTTGTTTTCTCCATTCCAGAGTGAATTGTCTAGAAAATAAGACAATTTTTACTCAAACATTAAAAACAAACAGCCCTTGTTCAAAATTTTTGTCTTTATATATTAAACAATAGAAATAATTAATAAAAATTTTATTTTCATACATATTTTCTAACCCTTTGTTCACTTTGTTCAATTTCAATTGTCCTAAATAATGTTATGTATCTTGTATTGAAAATATCAAAAAACTTACATAAATATTCTGATTATTGATTGCTTACAATTAAACAACACATGTCAACCAATACAGATTGCTTGGTGGAACAACAATTAAAAAAGTGAATGAAGATGAAGAAGGTTTTGAGGATTTGAAAAATGGTATTTCAAAATTAATCAAAATTTCAAAGAAAAGCATGAAAAAATACAATCAAAGTAATATGGATTTTTCAAAATATGTTCATTTACCAAAATTAATGGAAGTAATTAAGGAAGAAAAAGAATTTAAAGAAATTTTGGACTTGTGTGAAAAAAATATTTATAGAAAAAATAAAAAGTGTCTTGAAAAATATGGTGAAAAAAAGAAAAAATTTGCTCAAGTGTCAAAAAAGAATTATTAACATTTTATAGAAAAGTACATAAATTGGAAGAAGAGATTATACCACAACAAGAAAACAATACTACAGCAGAAAGAGAAATTGATCAATCAACAAGACCAGTTCCAATTAGAGCAACAGAAGAAATTCCACAAACATCAACTATTGCAGACAACACTATTGCTACAACACTAAGAGAACAAACTGCAATAACTACAACAAGTGATGAAGTAATTATTGAAGCTGCAGCCAGAGCAGAAGCAGCAACAACAGCATCAGCAGACACTGGAACAACTATTAAAATAAGTGATTGTAATGCAGTCAATTATACACAAATGGATATTGGTTTATTAGAAGAATTGGGTATTAATTTACAAATTGGCCAAGAAATTGAGATGGAAGAGATAAATGAAGTAGAAGAAGAAGAGGAAGAAATAGTAGATAAATTCTACTTTGATTTACAAAAAAAAATGAAAGAAAAATAGAGGTAGGTAATATGTTGATTGTTCAAAGAACTAATAATATTATTGTAGACACTGGTTCTTTAAATATAATTGATAAAACACAAAAAATATTTCTCAGAAAGGTAAAACCACAATTTACAAATGTTACTGATTATACCATTCTTACAGATCAATTTATTAAGTTAGGTGATAAAAAATGGAAAAAGGTACAATCTATGATTAAAACAGAAAAAAAAATACAAATATTTTGTATTGAAGATTTAAAAATGGGTGATTTACTTCCAATTATAACTGGTTGGAAATTAATCACCAGTAATCTTTTTATATATTTAAAGAATATTCCAAAAGACATAGACATAAAAAAAATTGTTAAGCAGTTACCTTTTTCCAAAAATAATTTGTGTTTTACAAAAAAAACTTTTGACAAAGAAATTTGTCAAAATTTGAAAGTCATGGGATGTAAGTTATTAAACCATCCCAATGAAATATGCAAAAAAGAGGAAACTCTTGTTATTAGATTGCTTAGAGAATTAATGTCTGCTGTTAAATGTTAATATGTTGTTCAAAAATATTTGCTTTGTTTTTAGGCATTTGTATTAGTTATATATAAATTTTTATCTATATTGTAATCTGTTTCATTTTTTAAATGTATATATTTTGGTTTGTTTGAAAATAATAAAAAAACTTTAAAATACAACAGATAGTAATTATTCAATTTTATTATTTATCAATATTTTTTTCGTCAGGCTTTTACTTTCACTTAAAAAATTTCACTTTCACTGAAAAATTTTTTTACAGGTTAATGTTTTTCTTTTCATGTGGGAAAATATTTCCAATTAGAATTTATAACACTATTATAATGACTTAAGACTGTTTTAAATTTTGTAAATATATATATATATATATATATATATATATCTTTAGATGATATCATTAGTATCTTGTATAATGTTCATTAACATGTGTATATTTATGCATTTTATTGATAGTTTGAATGTTATCTTGAAAAGTATATGCTTAAATGAATCAACTGAAATGGTATATATTGTGTTTGGTATCTAAATTATTGTTTTTATTTATATAATAATTATATATTGATTCAATGTTACAAATACTGTATGTATTAAAATAATTTTAATTAAACATTATTTAAATTTTCGTCATCTTTAAAATTACCACTAGAGGGATCTGCAAAAGTTTCTCCCATAGCCAATCAGAGAGCTGCTTTAGTACTCTAAGCCAATCAGCACACAGTATTCCTCAGACAACCCTTAGTTCTTGTTGGGGTAATTTCATTCCACCTCCAGCTTTTGTAGGAGTAAGACCTCTGTGTAACTATATAATAATTTTTTTTCTGATGGGTTATTCTGATTTTCCTATGAACAATTGTACAACTTTGGTTATATTTTACATGCTTGAACTCTATTATTTTATGCAACATATACATGTACATCTTAAAACCTACTCAAGAAAATGCTATAACATTGGCCAAACATAAGTCTGATTAGTCAGCTTGAAGGCTCATCTTTAATTACCAATAAAGGTTTGGCCAAGTTATAATTTAATTAACTTGCCTAGGGTGTGGCCAAGTTATAATTCAATTAACCTTCCTAAATGTTCAACCTTGTAACATCCTGTTACTAAACATAAATATGAACTACACATTTTGGCAACTGTAAAGTGATGATTGGATGTCAGAGGCAAACCTCAAAGTATATAAATCCTCACTATTCTCATTTGGCATGCAGCTTCCATCTGGACCCAAGGACCTGGGAAAATCATCTGGAAACAACCTCCACTGGAACCATCCATCTACTCCTCAACATTGGAAGACAGTTTGGTAATTTGGCAACTTGCTTTTACGAACTATCTACTCTGCTATCGAACTCTCATATTGTTACTTGCTTAAGTATTATTATTGCGAATAAACCGTTTTAATTTAAACATTTGTTTAAAGGTTGAGTAGAACCAGTACTGTTATAACTTGCAAATGCATAGATTTTGCCAGCAAGAGCAGTACAAATTTGGCGCAGTCAACAGGATAATATTTTGGTTTATTCAAAAGTTTTGAGAAAGTAAATATGGCAGAAGGAGGAAATGGAAATGCCACTGGGGCAGTTACAGACTCTAACCCTTCAACCCCAGCAACTCCAACAATTACAATTCAGCCAGCAGGAATGTCAGAAAGGCAACAAAGACTAATTGAAGACTATGATAGATTGGTGAGTGAAATGAAAAGAAATCGAATCACAATTCCAACAGATCATGGACATGGAACACATCACCCAGCACAGAACCCAAATGTTGATATCACAACAGTTATTCAAGCATTAAGGGCTGCTTGGGATTGCCCTCAAAGAACTATTCTCAAGTTGTATGATGGAAGCAACGAGTGTTCAAAATTCAAGGAAGACTTTAATCAGGCATGTTATGCTTATGGTTGGATTGGTGAAGATGTTGTGAAAGCAAATCTTTTAGATTATTTAACTGGTCCTGCAAAGGATTTGGTGTTGGCTCTGGATGGAGAGCCTACTGTGGAGGAAATATGGAAAGCCCTCCATGATGAATTTGATCTGGATCCTTTGGAGTATCAAGAGAAATTGCTTAACTTAAAGCAAATGAATGGCGAAAGTGTGGTTCAGTTTGTTAATAGAGCAAAGAAATTAATAAAGAGGTTTTCTCTGCCTAGACCATTTACTCAAATACATATTACTGGACTTGGAAAAGAATTAGATCAATCATCAAGACCAACTACAACAATTGGAACTGAAGAAATTGTTATGACACAAACACCAACAATTGCAGAAGCAACCAGTCAACAATTAACAACATTTACAGAACAAACTGCAACTACAACTAGTGATGAAGAAATAATTGAGGCAGCAGCTAGAGCAGAGGCTGCAACAACTCTTCAAATAAATGATTGTAATACTGACAATTATACACAAATTGATATTGGTTTATTAGAAGAATTGGGAATAAATTTAGAAGTTGGCCAAGAAATAGAGATGGAAGAGATAAATGAAGGAGAAGAAGAAGAAGGAGAAATTGTTGATCAGTTTTATTTTAATTTACAAGAGAAAAATGAAAAAAAGATAGATATAGGTAATATGTTGATTGTTCAAAGAAGCAATAATATTATGGTAGACACTAATTCTTTGAATATTATTGATGCAAGTCAAAGATTATTTTTAAGAAAGGTTAAACCACAATTTACAAATGTAACTGATTTTACAATTTTAACAGATCAATTTGTTAATTTAAATGAAAAAAAATGGGAAAAGTTACAAGCTATAATTAAAACAGAAAAAAAAGTACAAATGTTTTGTATAGAAAATTTAGAAATGGATGATTTACTTCCAATTGTAACTGGTTGGAAATTAATTACAAGTAATCTTTTTGTATATATAAAGCATAATTCTAAAAATGTTGACATTAAGAAAATTGTTAAGCAGTTACCTTTTTCCAAAAATAATTTGTATTTCACAAAAAAATCATTTGATAAGAATATTTGTCAAGATTTGAAAGTAATGGGATGTAAATTATTAAACCATCCTAATGAAATATGTAAAAAAGAAGAAACTCTTGTTATTAGATTGCTTAAAGAATTAATATCTGTTGTTAAAAATTAAATTTAGTGTTCAAATTATTTGTATTAGCTCTATTCTTTTTAATCAAATTTGTTTTTTATATATTCTTACAATTTCTTTCAAGTGGTTTGTATATTTGTTGTACAAATAAAATTGAAAAAATCATATAATCAGATTCATTTTCTCTGTCAGACTTTACTTTCACTAGAAACTTTCACTAAAAAAATTTGTTTTTTCTTGTGGGAAAACATTCCCAATTGCATTTTAGTGCAAGATATTTTCTCACAAGACAATAAAAATTACAGAACACTTGTTCATGGCATGTAAATATATAAATTAAATTATATAAAGGTGTTTGTATGTGAATTATTTTAATCAAATATTCCATAAAATTGACAGAAAATGAACTATTGTTTTTGATAAATTTATCAATAAATCTCTTGTTATTATAATATTTATTGTAATACCTGTACAATCATTCCCATAATATTTACAAATCTATTAATTTAAGTTTTAGATATTAAAAATATAAGAATTAAAGATATTTTCTACATTTTCACCATCTGGAAATGACTACTACAGGCATGTTAAAAAAAAAAAGTTAAGTATTCACCAATCAACATAGAGTATTTTACAGATAAACCTTACAGCTTGTTGGGAAAACATCATTTCATTTCCAACTTTTGAAGGAGTAGGAGCTCTTTGTAATTTTGTAAGGATTTATATTTTCTGATGGATTATTCTGATTTTTCCTTTGAAATATCTAAAATGAATAATTTATCAGAAAGTAAATAAAGTATTTTGTAGCCTAATCTTTGTGTAGGTTATCGAGTTGAGAATTCTTCCAATGGAGTGTTCTTTGAAGTACTGGAGAAAAAACTCTGCAGTTTATATAGTATGTTTCTAGGTATAAGTTTTATGTATTATAATTATTTGTAATTGTATTCTCTCAGATTGTATTTACTGAAAGCCTTTATGAGGTGTTCAAATACATGATGGCTGTTTTCAATTCAATTTCTCATTTGAGATACTGAATTCTGTATTAAATTGTCTTGTTTCCTTAATTTTTGACTGATTTCTCTTATATGATATCTTTCAAAAAATTAACTTAAAAAGGCATTTTCAACTACTTGATAATGCTTTTTTGTCTTTTGTTTTTCATGTTGTAAGTTTAGGAAGTATTTTGTAGGTCAGAGCTCAAAGCTTCTTTAAAAGAATTAAAATCTTCTCAAAAAATAGATAACTTTTTTGGTAAGTTTATCAAACAATGTTTCTTTTAATTGTCTTCTGCTTCCTTTTTTTTTTACAGAAAAAGAAATTATCTAAAAGCTGGAATTTTGCTTTTTATCTGGAAACATCTTTGATGAATATTTGAATGGATAGTAAAAATAAAATTTTAACTCTTTATTTGTCTACAAACAACATTTCTTTAATTTTTTTCAGGTTATTGTCCTTTACAAACTGCTTTTTTGGCTTAGAAAAACAAATGAAAGAAACAATCCACAACAATCATTTGACATCTGACTAATCAAGAATTTATTGAGAGACTAACAGGCTGGCGAACTGGATTGACTGACTTTAAAACATTAAATTTTAAACCTGCAATTGTTAAAAAAAAAGAACACTTGAAACTTTGTGTTTATTAATTACTTTTGACCCAGATAATTGTGCAAAAATGTTATTTATTTAAATATGTAATTTATAAAAAGCCTACTTTTCTTTCTTAAAGACATTGAAATGAAATTTTTAATATATATTCCTTTTTGTTCATATGAAAAATTAGAAAACAAATTGTGTATAGTTTTATGCAGAAATAATATGTTTTCTTTTTTAAAAGTTCATTAAATAATTGTATTTTTAAATTTCTTACAAAATGAACTAATAAATGAAGATATGCATGAAAAAACCTTCTATTTACATTACTATATTTTCTTACTTTGTCAGTGACAATTTTAAAGTTTTCCTTTTCCCAATTACATAGCCTTAAAAAGAACTTTTTAACCAAAATTTTTGGAAGCCATAACCACTTAACTATTGGAGGTAATTAAATTCTGTAAATGAATTTCAGACTGCCATACCAAAATTAGTCAATAAAGCAATTTTCAAATAACTACATTTATTAAAAACAAAGTTAATTTTCAGTCAAATATTTGATATATTGACTGGTTGGTCATAAATATCAACCAAATTTCATGGAGCTATAACTCATGCACCATAAAAGATAATTGAATTCTGTTAAAAGATTTGACATCGGTGTAATAAAATTGAAGTATATACCAAATTTCAAATTTCTACGTTTACAAATAAGAAAGTTAGTTTTTACATGACGAATATTTATTAAATAGGCTTGTATGACAAAATATTGACCAAATTTTATGGCACCATAACTCTTGAACCATAAGAGATAATTGAATTCTGTAAAAAGATTTGATATCTGTGTAATAATATCCTTTATTGTACCAATTTTGAATATTCTGTGACAATTAATAAGAAATTTAAGGTTTTTGTGATGAAATTGTATATAAAAGCCTATATGTATAGATTTTCTAATTGTATCTTTGCTTTTTTAAGGATTAATGTCACATTAAAGAATAATGCAATTAATGGGAAAAGTGTTTAATTGATGGCAATGGTTTGGTTACAAGTAATTTTGGGTAAAAAAACTTCCTTATCTAATTAATTAATTGTATTAAAGTAAACTCCTCCTACCAATGAATGTATATTTAGCTGTGTGTATTTAGATGAATATTATCATTCACAAGTTGGATACTGATAGATATACATCTAAGTCAGAAGACAGAAGTTTTTGTAAGTATTCTGTAAACTAAAAAAATAAATGTGAAAAAGAGATATTTTGTTTTTAAAGCACAGAAGATATGTTTTATCAACAACCACTATCACCATCAACTTTATTTGAAATACAGTCTGATATGGAATTAACTGAACAAGGAGAAATTGTACCATGTATTAAAACAATTGAAGAGAAATTTGAAATGAAAATTTTAAAAGACTTTGGAAAAAAGAATTTTTTACAAATTGGACAAAATATTGAGTTTGATACAATGGCTGATGTTGAACAATCTTTAAATTTTGATACATCAATTACAATTTTACAAAAGGAAAATGAAAGGTTTTGTAATTTTGATAATATGTTAATTGTCAAGAGAGCAGTTAATATCACAAGTAATTATAGTTTTTCAAAAGGAAAACTAGAAAAGCATCTAAAAAGAATAAAACCTTTCAAGATCCTATCAACAGATTATACAATTTTAACTGATCAATTTGTAGATTTAAATTTTGAAAATTTTTCTAAAGCTAAAAATATTTTGAAACTTGAACAAGCTTTTCAAATTTTTTGCATTGAGAAATTAACAATTAAGGATATATTTCCAATAATACTTCAATGGAATTTGAAAAGTAAAAATATTCTAATCTATTTGAAAAATAGAATTGTAAACTTTGATATCAAAAAAAGCATTGAAAGTTTATTTTATTTTATCCCAGATCTGCATTTATATTTTGTTAGAAACTCTTTTAACAGAGAGATAGCAAATGATTTAAAGTTGATGAATTGCAAATTTATTTCAAACCCAAATGAAATGTGTAAAAAAGAGATAACTGTTCTAGTTAGAATGATGAGAATATTTTTCAAAGCAACAAACAATTGATTTTGTCATTGTTTTACCTTTTACTTGTTTATAAATATATGTGTAGTTTGTTAATTATTAATTCTTATTTTTTTTAATGTTGCTTTTTTCGCTTTTGTAATAAATATATATAAAATATTTGGAAATCAAATGAGACATGTAAAAAATAAGAGCATCTCTTTAATGAATGATCTGAATCAATCTTTAAAAGAATAAAGAATTAATTTCTTAATTTCCTTTCTTGAATATTCTTATATACATGTATTTAAAAAATTGAACAAATGTTGACATTAATTTATTCCATTAATTATATTTACTGGGCCATAGCTTAAAAATTGTTATAGATAATTAAAATTTTTAAATAGATTTGAGATTGCCATACTAATATTAGTTAATGTACCAAATTTCAATAAACAACTGTTTTTAATAAGAATGTCAGTGTTCATCTGACAAATGTTTAAAATATAATCTTATGTCAACAAATATTGACCTAGCTTTGGGGCGCCATAACTCTTGACTGGTAAAAGATAATTGAATTCTGTAAAAAAAATTTGACATCGGCATACCAAAATTGAGCTATTTACCAAATTTCAAATTCCTACATTTACAAATAACAAAGTTAGTTTTTACATGACGAATATTTATTACATAGCCTTGTATGACAAAATATTGATCAAACTTTATAGTGCCATAACTCTTGAACCATAAGAGATAATTGAATTCTGTAAAAAGATTTGATATTGGTGTAATAATATCAAATAATGTACCAAATTTCAATCCTTGGTGACAATTAATAAGAATGATTAATTTTCAGTAGCAAAATTTTATACACAGGTCTAAATAAGATTTATAGTTCAAAATTTAGAGATTAGTTGTTTGAAATGGAAAATATTGCATTTAATTAAATAAACAAAATATCATATCTGAATAATACAATCTAACTTATACTATTTTCTGAAAAATGACTTGAAAAAAGAATATAGAAATATTTCTACTTAAAATAAAAAGAAAAGTAAATTTGAATAAACATTTGTATTTTTGCTTTAAGAATGATTGATATAAGGACAAAATTTTTTCACACTCATGCTAAATAAAGAAAGAAGTACATAAAAATGCTGGAAAATTTGAAAAACAGTTCCTTAAAAGCTATTTTTTGGATAAAATCCTAATTTTTCCTTTAATTATTATGGTAAAGTGTGTTTCCTTTTCAATCACTTCATCCTCACTATGATTACTTTCAGTATCATCATTATTGATATCACTGCCACTATAATCACTTTCAGAATTATTATCACTGGCCTGGTAATCACTTTCATTATTAATATCATTACCATTATCATAACCTTCATAATTGGTTTCACTACTTGAATCTTCACTTGCATCATCAGATATATATTCATTTTCAAAGTCTTCTAACTTGGTCTCTTGATCTTCATCTTTCTTATCAGAGGAGTTGATACTGGTTTCTAAATTCCACAGTTTATTCCATAAGTTTTTAGCCATCTTTTTCTGTCAAGTGTTTGAATGTGAATGATGAAGCAAAACATTTGTAGATTGTTTTATATCCTCTGCAATTACATAATTGACATGTGAATAATTCTTTTGAAAACAGTTGACAGCATCTTGTATTGGGCAATGTGTTATTAAATTTTTTCATGTAAGGAATTTGGTTCCCACAAGAAAAACAACTATTTTTCTATCATTTATCTTTCAGTTATATAATAATACTGATAGCAGTCATGAGAGGGCTTTTCTTAGTCAAAGTTAACATTGTCCATGTTGCAATGACAGTGAATTATAACAATACTGGTTCTACTCGAACCTTTAAACAAATGTTTAAATTAAAATGGTTTATTCGCAATAATAATACTTAAGCAAGTAACAATATGAGAGTTCAATAGCAGAGTAGATAGTTTGTAATAGCAGGTTGCCAAATTACCAAACTGTCTTCCAATGTTGAGGAGTAGATGGATGGTTCCAGTGGAGGTTGTTTCCAGATGATTTTCCCAGGTCCTTGGGTCCAGATGGAAGCTGCATGCCAAATGAGAATAATGAGGATTTATATACTTTGAGGTTTGTCTCTGACATCCAATCATCACTTTACAGTTGCCGAAATGTGTAGTTCATATTTATCTTTAGTAACAGGATGTTACAAGGTTCAACATTTAGGAAGGTTAATTGAATTATAACTTGGCCACACCCTAGGCAAGTTAATTAAATTATAACTTGGCCAAACCTTTATTGGTAATTAAAGATGAGCCTTCAAGCTGACTAATCAGACTTATGTTTGGCCAATGTTATAGCATTTTCTTGCGTAGGTTTTAAGATGTACATGTATATGTTGCATAAAATAATAGAGTTCAAGCATGTAAAATATAACCAAAGTTGTACAATAGCGCCATAACTCTTGAACCATAAAAGATAATTGAATTCTGGAAAAAGATTTGAGATCAGCGTAATATTATCCTTTATTGTACCAAATTTGAATATTCTGTGACAATTAATAAGAAATTTAAGGTTTTTGTGACGAAATTGTATATTAATAAAAATGTGACTTATGGAAAAGTATCTAATTGGGAGTTACAACTACTGTTCAACTAATTAGCATTTATATTTTATTTAAGAAAAACCCTTTCCTTAATTAATTTTCTCATGGGAATATTTTTGTTAAATTTGATTTTATTATGTAATAGAAGAAGTTTATGTGTGAAACTGAATATGACTACTTCCATTATGTATAAATTTAAACTGTGATATTAAGTATTGTTCTGTTAAAGGAATACATTACACATAACATTATGGATCCAGAAACTTACTCACCACCCAAATTTTTGATGGATGAAAATGGAGATATGTTTGAAGAGGAGGATGAGGATAATTGTGAGTTACCAACCACATCAACAGACAGAAATGATTCTAACAATAAACCAATTATTGAATTATTAAAGGAGATAACAGATGATTATAGTTTTTCATTCAATGCTCATGTTTTTAATAGAAGAATTGACAATGAAAAAATTACTGAAATAAGGAAATTGTTACATAGAAAAGAAAACTATTTTAGCAATGAAGAAGAAGCAATTAATTGTATCAAATGTCACCCTCCAAACATAGATATAAATTCAGATGTAATAATTTTAAATGATTTTACACTTAGTTCAATTTCATTTAAATATCTTCATCAAATTCCAATCAAATTTAAATGCAATTTAGATTTCTTTGCAATTAATATTCATGAATTAAATTTTAATGTTGTATCAACAATTTTAAGTTGTTGGAAAATGACATTTAGCTATGTATTTATATATGTAAAATCATTGTATGATTTAAATAAGTTATGTCTTGAAACAGTAAGCAAATGTTTACAGGAAGGAAAAAAAGTTGTAATTTGCATTCCATTTACAAAGAAAAAGTTAAGTGATGAAAGTCAACATTTGATTGAAATTTTAAAAAGGAAAAAAATTATTGTTGTTAACTTTACAAATTTAGAAGGATTGGGCTACTTTGATTATCCTTTTGTTAGTAAAAAATCATATGATCTTTCAGATAAAACACAAAAAATTTTCTTTGATGAATGTTTAAAGTTGGTATTAAAATTTCAAAAGTAATGTGTTTATTTTTTTTGAAATATAACAAACTATTTGTAATCTAATTTAAACAGTATTTTTTACATTAAAAGAAAAAAGAATATTACAAAATACAATTAAAAAAAAAAGTACTAATTTTTTTTCAAAATAAACAATACAATTGAAAAACATTTTAATCAAGTTAATTTAGAGTGAGGTTATTGATTTCTCTTTTAATTATCATTCTGAAATCTGCATCTTTTTCTAATTCTTCATCATCATTGCTATCACTATCATCACTATCATCACTATCACCAATATCATAATACACAATTGTTTTCTTCTCAACATCTTCTCTTTCTGCCTCATTTTCAGTATCTTCCTCTTCATCTTCACTATCCTCATCTTCACTATCCTCATCCTCCTCAACTTGTTCTTCCTCTTTCTCTTCTCCATTAGCTCCAACAGTTTGACCAATTTCCATTTCAATATATTCAACATCATCATCATCTTCTACCAAATTGTTGTTTTGTTCTTGAGATTCTTCTTCCATTTCCTCTCTATCACTT
Source organism: Dimorphilus gyrociliatus (assembly GCA_904063045.1). Classification (NCBI taxonomy): domain Eukaryota; kingdom Metazoa; phylum Annelida; class Polychaeta; family Dinophilidae; genus Dimorphilus; species Dimorphilus gyrociliatus. The sequence goes on along the minus strand of CAJFCJ010000044.1, from coordinate 29,750 downwards.
GTTTTGTCATTTTTTAATTTATAAAATATATCCCAAAGATTTTGTTCCAAGTCTTGAAATAAAGAGTCTTGTTTATCTTTTGTTAACTTGCTAAACTTATTTTCATTTTCATGAATTGTTAAATTTCTGATAGATTTTAAAACTTCATTAAAATCTTTTTCTTCATCCACAACATTAATTAGTTGAGTTAATTGAGGATACATTTCTAAATTCAGTTGGTTCTGATAAAAATTTATTTTATCAATTTTGAATTGCTCTTTTAGTTCTTCCAGTTTGTAAAAACTCTTAATAAAAGGATTAATCCCCATATTCTTAAAGTCATTAACTCCTACATCACCAATTAAATTGATTTGATCAAAGTTAAAACTCTTTTCATCTTTATCCTCAAATTCTGTTAAAATTTATGTTATTAATATTTTTAAAAGGGAAAAGTAATTAAAGTCTCCCCAAAGAACATTACCTTTAAATGTATTAACATTATAATGTATATTATAAATATACTTCAACTGCTCCCTTAGAAGTTTTCTTGTTTTACAAAGTGTTCCAAAATTTTCTGGCATAAACCACTTTAGACCATTAGATGCCATCTTCTCCTCTTCAAGAGCTTTAAGACAAATGAGAGGATAATAACTTTTCTTGTCTGCTATTGCATAACTGTCATGAGAATGTTTATTTAATAAAAATGTTGACAGCTACTTGTATTGGGTAATAACTTTTTTATTCTTTAATGGAAAAAGGTTGGGTTCCCACAAAACCTTATCACTTTCTATCTTTTATCTTATCATTATATAATCTTGACATTTATAAAATGTAAAAATATTGTGGGAAAGGCATATGAGCTAGGCTCCTCCTCCTCCTCCTCCTCCTCCTTTTCCAGAAAATGAGTGTTGCTTTGCATTTCAATTTTCAAATTCCCATAGAAAGGTTGCATAGAAAAATGTCTGACAGTCAGTTGCTATCTTTCAGTAATTACTTCCTTGAAAAGACCCAGGAGTATTTAAATTGGATTGTTGCTAATTATTCAAGAAATGATTTTTTGAATATGGAAAAAACAGACTATTTCTATTCTACAATATGTGATTCTTTAATATGTACTGAAGAGGCACTTGTTGATCTTTTATTCTATTTAGATGATAAGGATGTTTCAGTGGAAATGTTGGATAAAATATATGATATGTTCTACAGTGTTAATAATGTAAGATATATGGAAGATTTCTTAAATGAAAGTGGATCTGAACATTTGCCTGAAGAATTATTCTCTTAAACTTTGTTTTCAAGAAAATTCATCCTATAACTTTGAAGTTACCACTGCAACTTTTATTTGATATTGTGAAAAAAATTGTTACAACAAGTCTACATTTTTTTAGAATTTAGCTAAAGTGTAAAAAAATCTGTTATTTTTTTGATTTTTTGTTAGTCTTAAAAGAAATATAATATTTGAAAAAAAGCACATGAAAATCTTATTTTATCCTACAAAAAAGAGTATTCTTTATTATTGGGAAAATTAAAAAACAATTAAATGGCAATATCAAGCCCATTAAATAAAGATACATGTAAATATTTTTAAAAAATTCATTAATTGCAAAAGAAAAAATATCACTAAAGTTCTTGTGGCTCCCTCTGTTTTCAATATTTTATAGCTTTAAAGTCATTAGCCATCAAACTGTTGAAGAGGGGCTGTAATATTTTATTAACAAGTAAGATTTTATTATTAATTGCAAGGTGTATTTCTAAAAATTTTTTGTGTTTAGATGAATACTTCAGTGAATATAGAAAATATTATAAGCCATATGGAAAACTTTTGTGATCTGTTTTTCTCATTCTATCATGTTGGTAGATTTGAAATTCCAGTTTTTTCTATACTCTATGATGAGTTCTTTTGCCCAAGAGTGAAAGGCATGAGAAAATTCTTAATTCAAAAGTTCAATCACATCATACTTAATACATTTGAATGGCCTATTGAAATACTGGAGAGAATTGGCAAGTCCATTGTAAAGTTTAATGTAATTATTGATATAAAGAAAGTTTTCAATGAATATGGAATGGAGCAGATAACTGAAGATTTCTTTGATTGTATGTGATAGTTGTATTTGGTCAATCAGTGTTGATATTATTTTTTCTGTATCTTACAAATCAAAAATTTCTGAAAAAATTTGAATCATTTTTTAATTTAGTTTCAACACAGTGTTCTTCTGTTTTATTAATAGTCTTTTAAAATTGGTGATAATTTTCAATAAAAAAAATAAATTGAGTTCATTTCTTTAACAAATCAGAGTGCTTTGTATGCTAAAAAATATTTTACAAAAGAGTGTAAAAAGCAATTTCCTGATCAGTCAACAATTTGGGGTCAGATGGTAAACTCTAAAAAATTAAAACAGAAATGGATATTGAGGAAGTTTTGAATTTTATGTCTTACTTTGCTGAACAGATTTTCTCAATTTATACATTGGATACATTTGATAATGCAATCTATATACTACTTTATGACACCTTTTTATGTCCAAAGGCTGTAATAATGAGAAATTATCTGGTGACAAAATACTATGAATTGGAAAATTATTGCAGCAACTTCCAGGAAACTTCTGTATTGGAACAAAGAATTGTTAGAGCTATAATTACTTTTAATGTAATTATTAATCTTAAGGATATACTGCTTGAAAATAATTTACAGCAATGGAATTTTCAACCATTTTAATGTTGCTAAAAAAGATACAATGAATATTTGTAATATACAACTTCCTCAAGAAAAAAAAAACATTTTTTTGATTAATTTCTTAAAACTTTCAACAGTTCAGTTTTGGCAAATAAAGCTAATAGGATATTATTAAGTGTATCTTTTTTCCAAAATTTTAAAATGTGTTAACATTACAAATTAACTATTTTTTTTCATTTCAAACTATTTGATGGCAATTTGAAATTTCATTGTAAAATACAATAATATAAAATACAAAAAAATGTTAATTTCTTTTTTAATTATTAAGACTGTTGTTTTCTTTTCTATTTTTTTTAGATATAAAGGTAAACTTTTTCTTCTTCTTTGGTGATGCTTCATCTTCCTTAATATTACTGTCATTTATTTTTGCTGTTGTACAGTCAGTTGTGGTGTACTGCTCTTGCTGGCAAAATCTATGCGTTTGCAAGTTATAACAATACTGGTTCTACTCGAACCTTTAAACAAATGTTTAAATTAAAATGGTTTATTCGCAATAATAATACTTAAGCAAGTAACAATATGAGAGTTCAATAGCAGAGTAGATAGTTTGTAATAGCAGGTTGCCAAATTACCAAACTGTCTTCCAATGTTGAGGAGTAGATGGATGGTTCCAGTGGAGGTTGTTTCCAGATGATTTTCCCAGGTCCTTGGGTCCAGATGGAAGCTGCATGCCAAATGAGAATAATGAGGATTTATATACTTTGAGGTTTGTCTCTGACATCCAATCATCACTTTACAGTTGCCGAAATGTGTAGTTCATATTTATCTTTAGTAACAGGATGTTACAAGGTTCAACATTTAGGAAGGTTAATTGAATTATAACTTGGCCACACCCTAGGCAAGTTAATTAAATTATAACTTGGCCAAACCTTTATTGGTAATTAAAGATGAGCCTTCAAGCTGACAAATCAGACTTATGTTTGGCCAATGTTATAGCATTTTCTTGCGTAGGTTTTAAGATGTACATGTATATGTTGCATAAAATAATAGAGTTCAAGCATGTAAAATATAACCAAAGTTGTACAACTTCCCCCTTCTTTGTGAAGATGAGTCCCTTCATCTTGATTTAATGAGAATTACAGGTGGTTGTTCTTCTTCATTAGTTTGATGTTGACTAAAGCTACAACTTTGTTTCATTAGTTTTGGGTTTTCAGGAGAGTTATCTGTGCTCTCACTTGGGGTAGCAATTTCTTCTCTTTGTTTTCTTCTTCCAATAATATAGTTGAAAATGATGATACATACCATTGACACTACAATACTCAAACAAATATTTCATATGATAACATAAAGTGTTTTCCCAGGTTTATAGTACCAACTATGGAAAAACTGTTTAATTCCAGATAAATTGGGTACAATGCCATTTTTCTCTGCAACAGTGACCATGTTATCATACCTTGCCTGCTTCTGTTCCAGTGAACTGATAACTTGCTTAATTTTTGAGTGCTGGTATGCAATATCCTTCTTTACCCCATGGTGGAGTAGATCAGCTAATCTGGCAATTTCAATTTTTGGTTCAGAAAGGTGATTGTGGATATGTAACTGCATGGATTTTGCAGACACAGTGTGAAATCTGCATCCTCTTTCTGAATAATACACATACGTTTTGTCTTTCATTGGTTGGTTTCTTATAGGATTTAATGGGTTGTGAGTTGTTTTGTAGAATAACTTGTTAGACTTACACTCATTATAGGTAATCTCTTCAGGATTGACTTGCTGTAAAACATGAGTAACTGGTTCTACTTGGAAAAGCAGGTTGTTCATGGTGACAAGTAAAAATTGAGAACATTTGTTATTCTTTTTTATCATGCTTAAGTCACAAACTACTTCTGTTGAGGCTATTGGTGAACATTGTTTAATTATAGCTAATTCTCCCATCTGACTACTGTGCATTCCCAACTCATTTGTTAACACTGTGGTCAATTGAGGATCCAAATTTGCTAGTAATGCCATCATTCTGCTTCTTTGAACAAATTGATTGCAGAGAAGACTTGACAGCTGTTGGGTAAACTTTTTTAAATTCTTAAAATTTGAATCAATACCATGTAGTAAGGTAGATGTTTGGGCAGCTTCTCTCATTTCCAATGGGAATTTGTGGTATGGGTTTTTACTTATCTTATGTTTCAGTTTTGCTTCCTTCTTCATCTGCTTTTTAGCCATTCTCATGTGTAGAGTAAAATAAATTCCTTCATAGGTAATCTTAAATTCTCTGGCTGGTGGTCCTTTATACCATATGCCCAATGTTGGTAATACCTTCTTTTTGATTCTTTTCTCACTGTATACATATTTTGAAATCGTGACAGATTGTCTTGTTGCCCTTGTCCAATTGACTGCTTGCAGCATTTCTTGGATATAATAGTTATCCAGCTCCCAGTAAGCTGGACTAATGGGTTGTTGTAGATGATATATCACAACTTCCTTGAGTGTGCCTTTATTTCTCATTAGTTTATACTTTGTGTTTGTTTCTCTGTACCATTGGTTAAGACTTGGTAAGGGGTTGTTTCGCTTGTATAGTATAATTTGTTCTTTAACTTTATTGGGATAGTTTAATAGTCGTTTTTCTTCATTTTTGCCAATCTTCTGATATTGTAGCAAATTGTATAGGTGTTCCTTGCTTGTTTCCTGTATTAAACTCTGTTCCTCCAGTGGTACTAGTACTTTTGTTCCAGGACCACCAATTCCATCAATGAACTTATCTTGATAAGGGATGTCCAGAATAGAATACCCTGGAGAAGAATAGTGACCAGCAAATTTGATACAACTAATTCTGTTGCTAATTTTTATCCATGGTGATTGTTGCCCAAGTGTGTAATTATTCTTGAGGTTTCTAAAGACAATAATTGCCTCTTCTGTCTCACAATAGGACTGCCCTGGTAAACAATCTTCCAGGTAGTCCAGATTAGTTGTAATTTTCATATTAGGAGGTTGCCAATATGCTTTGCCAAACTGGATAATTGTGGTGTATTCCAGCACCTTGGTAGTTGTTGGCCATGTGTAGGCAGCAGGAAACTGATCTTGGTGGATCCAAGTGTTTCTTTTCACCATTAAAGGTTTTCCTTGAAAAGATCGTTTGTCTTTTACCATCTGTCTGCATTGATCATGAGTTACTTTGATAACTGAGTTAACAATTCTCCTCTTCTTTGCTCCAAAGAAATAGTAAGTGTAAAAATTAGTTCTTAGATACACTTGACATTTTACTGCTCTTGTTTCAATTTCTTCCAAGTTCAATTCATAGATATCAGCTGTAATTGTCTTGGTTTCTTGTGATTCTATATTACAAGTTGGCTCATCTGCTAGATCAAATGCCTGGCTTGGTAGTTGGTTAGAACAAAAGTATAACGGTGGTTTAAATGTTAAGGTAATGTTTGCACTTGTAACATGGGCACCTTGGTAGGATGGTTTTGGGACTGTTATTGAGTGGATGCAGCCACAGATCACCATTACAGTCATCACTAGTGGAAGCCACAACATCTGTTTCATGTTAGCTCTTCCTGTGTTGGCTATAGTTGAATGGTTGAAAATTTTGTGTTGTTGTTCCACTCTGATAGTTATTCCATCTTCTAACTCTATATATTGTGGTTCCACTTCTTGTTGGGAATCTAATTGTTCAGAGATGATTTTAGTCTCATCTAACAATATGACTGACTCATTGTCTGTGTCACTTGTATTTTCTTTCTCATCTTGGGATGAATCTACCACTATGAGGGACTCATTATCTGAATGGGTTATGTCAATAATTTCACCTTCAATAATTATTGACTCATTATCCGAATGGGTTATATCAATAATTTCGCTTTCAATAATTATTGACTCATCGTCTGAACTAGATATTTCATCTTCTCTATCAGAGATAATGTTTGCCTCTGAATCTGTATTTTGATCCAGTTCATTATTTGTTTCTGTGTCATCACTTTCAGATGAGCTTGAAGGTTCATTGAGACTGTAATTACTGTCTGTTTTGAAAGTATTGCTGGTGTCATAACCAGTATCAGAATTAGTAACTTCCATCTCTGAGTCATCACTATCTGAACTTTCTGATGAAGAGTCATGCTGTCCCATCATGGCTATAGTGACTTTGTTTAGTTGAGGTTGCCTTATTCTTTCAGCCAGGTTCCCTTTCCTTCTATCAAATTTGAGAGAACACTGTTTAGCTTCAAAATTGAGGTTTGCTCCCACAGTTTGTAGGAAATCACAACCAAGTATTATTGCTATGTCTAGATTTTCCATAACTATAAATTCTTGTTCCATACTTTCTCCAGCAAATTGGATATTCAGCTTTACGCTTCCTTTTGCTTTAAAGCTTTCCCATCAGCTGAAGTTATAATTGGTAAGCCAATTGTTTCTTTATCCATAATTGTAACATCCATTAACTTGATTTCTTTTTCAGTAATAAAGGATCTCAATGCTCCTGTGTCACACAAGGCAATGACTTCTTGGCCTTTTTGATTCTTCAAACGGAATTGGAAGTCATTTCTTCCTTCTACCTGAGAAAGATATTGGAGGTGTGTTATTTCCTTCTCCACAAGGTGAAAGATTGTTGTTGCTTCTTTCCCTGTTTCCAACTTATTAGATTCATTGGCTAGTCTTAATCTGCTACCATGTACCAACTTGCATGTATTATCATCCATTTGTATTTCATATATCCACTTTTGATGATTGACTTTTGTTATTCGGTATGGGCCTAACCATTTTAAAGAAGGGATTTTTGTTATCGCAATTCTTGCAGCATCATTTCTTAAGAATACTTCATCATCAACCTCAAAATATTTTGGAAGATTGAGATTTCTATTCTTCTTTCCCTATATTGTTCTTTTGCCATGATGGATTTACAGAAGGCTGTAGCTCTTAACTGTACTAATTGCTGCTGGTGATTGAATACAAATAGTACATTTGTTTCAGGAGAGGTAGTATGCATTGTTACATCAATCAGTGTTCTTGTGCTGGTGCCAAAAAGAAGTTCCTGGGGTGGTAGTCTTGTACTTCCTACAGGTGATTGATTCAAAAATGCTTGAATCAAGGGTAGGTTTGCAACCCAGTTATGCTGATTTTCTTCCACCACTAATTTATTGATTTCCTTCCTCACTTCTCTATTTCTTCGTTCAACTAGTCCATTGCTCTGGCTTCTATAAGCTGTTGTTTGGATTTTCTCAATACCTAATACCTTCATAAACTCTTTAAAAGCTTTACCAACAAAGTTTCTTCCTTGATCTGTCAACATTTGTTTTGGAATTCCAAAAATGGGAAAGAATCTGTTGAAAAGAAGGTTTGCAATTTCTTTACTGGTTTGCTGTTTGAGTGCATATAAAACTGTGTATCTACTGGAAATGATCCACTATCACAAGTATGAATCTGTATGACTTAACCATGGGTAAGGGTCCCATTATATCCATGGCTCCAACTCCATTGGTGATGCAGGGTGAAGGTTTCTACAAAGGGTATACTCTACTCCTACCATTCATTTGTTCACACAAAGTGCAATCCTTTATTGAATTCTCAATCATAATTTTAATTTTGGGGTGCCAAAAGGTCTTTGTAATTATTTGTAATGTCATTCTGGGTCCATGGTGATTGTGAATTTTATTTTTAATGGAATTTAGGGAGCAGAGTTAGCATCAAATGGTCAGGTAAAACCAGAATGTTTCTTTCTTCAAGGATATCCAGATCATTTCCTTGTGAACAACATCTCATTATGAAGGTGTAAAAGTTCCAAAATAAGGAATAGGTAGCTGACATCCAATGTTAAATATTCTTAATTGATTTTAAATTCACATCTTTTTCTTGCTCTGACTGTAAGTCAACAGAAGACAAATCAATTTTCTCTTCACTGTTATCACTGGTAGCTACAAAAGTTAACTCTGGTATATGTTCATACTGTTCCATTTTAACTGAAATAGAGGGAGAATTCTCCTTTTTGATCTTTCCATGAATTAGCTCTTCAAATGTTACTTTCCTTGGGGTGTATATTCTTCTAATCTTGTTAATGCATCTGCTCTATTTTTTCGTCCTGTCCACATAGTTAATTGTAAATTTTAAATCCATTAAAGCCATGACCCATTTTGCTGTGCTGACATTCAATTTGTTTTGCTTAAATGTTTGTACTAGACTCTGATGGTCAGTATATAAAAAGAATGGCTTGTCTTGAAGGTAATGTAAAAATTTCTTTACAACCCAGTAAACACCAAATGCTTCCTTTTGATAGGCTGCATATTTCATTTGATTATTGTTGAATTGTTTTGAAGCGTAGGCAATGGGTTTCATTGTTTCTTCCCATTCTCATCTACATAAACTTGTTCAAGAACTCCTCCTACAGCTACATTCGATGCATCTGTTGTTAAGTGAAATCTTTAGCAAATAGGTAGTTGTAATACAGGAGGGTTAACTACTGCATCTCTCAACTTGAAAAATGATTGCTTGGCTTCCTCAGTCCATTGCAATTTATCCTTTTTCCCATGTAGTTTCATTAACATATACAGAGGTTTAGCTACTCTTGCAAAATCTTGTATAAATTTTCTGTAATAGCCACAAATGCAACAAAGCTTAGTAGTGAATTTGCAAACACTGGTGGCTGTAAATTATATAATTTATCTGTCTTGGACTTATCTGTTTCAATCCCCTTTTCTGATACAATGTGTCCAAGAATTGAACTTGTTCTTTCAAAAACACACATTTACTTAGTTTACTTAAAATTGTAC
>CAJFCJ010000044.1:0-19594 GCA_904063045.1 Dimorphilus gyrociliatus | reverse complement strand
GTGAATGCTTCCTATCAGAGGATCAATAAGTTATACACTGTTAGCAATATGCTGTTTAAACTTGGTCCAAGCAAATGTATCCATAACAAAAGCAAGCATAACTGTAAGAATGCTACTATCACTACAGTTTTGTCAAGGACAACAAGTACACCAATCATTTGATTTAGCAGATGAACCAGTATGTGCCTTTGAAACTAAACAAATGATCAAAATTGTAGCTAACATCTATGAAATTAAAGCTGACAATTTGGCAATTCAAGCTGTCAAGTGTTCAGTGAAAAGAAGAATCAATTTCTACACTCATTACTTTTTTGGAGCAAAGAAACACAGAATTGAAAAACAAACACTTGCCTTAAGTGAAAAACAATGCAGAACAATGCTATACACACACAAAACCTTAAATGGACAAAACCTAATTGAAAAAGGCAAACTTCTTATGTATAATGAAAACAAAGGACCAAATTACAAATGGCCAAGAACCACAGTGGTGGAAGAATTTACAACAATCCTTCAAATTGGCAAGGCTTATTGGAATCCAAGTCAAGATAAAATAACCACAAATTTGGAATATTTAGAAGACTGTTCTTTTAAACAAAAATTTTGTAGAACTTTGGATTCAATCATTATATTTAATCCAGAAAAAGGTCAAAGTCTTCTAGGCCATGTTTCACCATGGAAAATGGTTTCCCATAATGTGGAATGTGTAAAACTTGGAGGATATTTTTCCTGCCCCAACTATGCAATAATGGATTTACCTTACCAAGACAGATATATCAAAGGATATGGTGGTCCTGGTATCAGAGTATTGGTACCCCAGAAAGAATATGACTTACTTAGAACTGATCTTACAAATTCTAATTATGCTGACAATAAAATAATAGAGGATACAAAATACAAGATCATTTCAAATAAAGAAGTTAATAGATTGGAGAAATATATTGGAAAGAAATCCTCACTAAGAAAGGCCAATGTCACAGAAATACAAGATATTTTAACATATAATGATTGGTATAGAGATGGTGACAAAACCTACCATATGCTGATAAAAAATCATGCAACACCATTAGTGAGGACTTGGTTTGTCAAAGAAATTATTTCTCCAGACATCTGGGATATTAACAACAAATACATACTAAAAATGCTGAAAACAACAAAGATAAAACCTGCCTGACTAGTAAGATCACAAGAGTTTGAATTGGACAAAAAACCAGTTACTTTCAACCCACTCCCAAACATGAACATTTGGTATCAAAGCCCAAAAGATACACAATTTCAAATTCATACAGAAAATGGCAAATATACACTGTTACAAAGAAAACCAATAAATCACAAATGGAAGAGGAAACAATTAGAAAACATAGAGATTCCAGAACCACACCAAATAAATATAAAAGATGCCATAAGAACAGCTGCACTACTAAACAATATTGACAACAATTTTCAAAATTTACAAACAGTTTTTAAACAAGTTTCACAACTTTTATGCAAAGAATTTATCATGAGAAACAAGATGATAGCCCTACTTACACCACTATCACCTCAGCTACCAACAATACTTGGATCTAAACATGGAACCCATAGTACATGGTTAGGAGATCTAAGAACCCTCAATAGATGTACAGAATTAAAACCTGTTCAAGTAGTTTGTGACACAACAATTATAACAAAAAATGGATTATGTTCAAAAGAATTTCTGATCAAATATAAAGATCTCCTATTCTCAATTGATCCAATACTTCATCATGCTTATGACATCACAAAAGAAGACATAAGATATGGTACATGTGACCAAACTCAGCATCTCTTCAAGATCAAGAAATATCCTTTGGATGCAGAACAAAATCAATATGCCATACATTCTGGCAAGAAGACATTTATCTATTATACAAGGAAAGGATGCAGGTTCCAAAGAGCAGCAGCACAATCAATCAGAATGAAAATTAACAGTCAAATTGAAGAACCAAAACTAGAAGTTGTCAGACTTACTGAATTATTACAACTAGGTATAAAAGAAGATGTGGGCAAGAAACATTATCAGATACAACAAGTTTTGGAATACATACAGGATACTTTGATAAAGCATAGAGAGCATATTAACTTTGCAAATGATTTAGGAATTGATGCAGCCTTGTCACCAACACAACATCTATTTTCTTCATGGATAAGAAAACCTTTCAAAATACTCATAGACACACTTCTGCCAATTATACTCTTGAATGGAATTGGATTCTTCATTTACTTTATTTGGAAGAAAAAACTGAAAAGAGTTCAATTTACCAGACTGTCTAAACTACTGACAAAAACAAAAAGATTACCTTCAGCTCCAACAGCTGAATCAGAAGAAATAGAACTGCTATGTTCAGAAAAAGTGGTGATAACATAATTGTCACAAGTCCTAGACCTTTTGTGGAAGCAAGGTCTTAAAGGACTGGGATGTTTGTACACATACATTCATCAGCTATATTCTACAATAGAGAAGTAGTATTGAACCAGTATTGTACTATGCAGATAGCACTGATAAAGATAAGCAGTAGTGACCTAGTTTCACATAGGGCAGTGCAAACACATTATGCAGCAATAAAATCTATTAAATTATATAAAGAATATTTGCTATTTGCAACCTAGCATTAATATTACAATTTATTAATCCATAAATTTATGATTTCGAACTAAAACTAGTACAATTAATTATCAATTGTACTTATATTCTAAGTTTAGATTATATTCACTATTCAACAGTTATTGTATACACAATACTGTTCTTTTTAACATGCATTAATCAGATATACTTATATATATATATATATATATCAGATAGTATAAACAGCAATTTTGTCTCTAGTAAAAGATGACAAGGCCAAATATTACCTTTATTTTTTTGGCCTCTATCACCTTGAGTAATTTTTGGTGTATGTTGAAAATAATTCTGTATTTGTGTATGATTGCTTTCAATTTTAAAAAAGTGAGGCATTGGACACAAAGGAATCTAAAAGAATATTGTCTGCATTTGAAGTGAAACATGTCAAAACCAGTTTTTCAGGTCTTTTAGTTAGCCTACATACTTTCAAAGGATATATATATATATATATTTGTGTGTGTGTATGTAAACTCTACACTTTGAATATAGCTTGACATTTTTTGGCTAATAAAATCTTTAATCTTTTTGGCAAAATGAAATACCTCCTCAATATTTGTCTTGTTTTAATTCTGGCTAATTTGGCATTTTCTACACTTTTAGAAGATGAATTGATGGAACTATTATCTAAAAAAGATGACATATTAATGGAAAAACTTGTAATGAGAGAACTACTAAAAAAGGTATAGCAAAAAGATAGTTTGGCCATTTCTTATATTTCTCATTTCAGGGCTATAGCCCAAGTTTAAGCTTCTGCCGTGCATGTAGAAGAGCTGGCGAGGGATTTGATTGTGCATTTAATAAATACAAGTGTGATATGAAATATGGTATATCATGGTAATCAACTTAGATTCATGTCAACAAATAATAAGTTTCCTATATACTTAACCTGAGCTGAACAGTTATGCATATTTCTTCATAAACAATACATTCTATTAAATTTTTATGTTGTAATTTCCATTGTATGCTATTGATGAGGCATTGTAGGAATTTCTTGTAAATTGCCAAGATAGATCTTTTTTCAATATGGTAGAAAACAGTCAATATGAAAAAGAGTTGGAGATATTGCTATATTTCTGCAATACAAGTTCTCTTTACACTTGTTGAGAATTTGTATGTGTTATTTGTTGGAGATACAGTAATAGCTTAGGCAACTTTAGATAGCCATTCCTAAAGAGCCACACAAACCTTTAGCCTAACAAAGTTAGAAGGGTGAGTGCAATTGTGGGGTTACCAATCTGTATTGATTGTGCTAATCCCTAACACTTAAGACATAGCCTTGCTTTTGCCTAACCTTTTTCAATGCCCCTAACCCTTAGATGGGAACATTGGTTTGTTAATATTACATTTATAGTTTTTAACCAATTGCTCTACTCACCTTGAACAAAAGCTTAATGCTTTCTTTGATTTTGAGCTCATAAATGCAAAGACCAAAGAACTTGTTTCAATTCAATATTTTGTTTTATAAATCCATGAATGGTAAATAGCTGATAAAATGGGACCTTAACACATTTAAAGGTTTCATCCATAAACCACATCTTTCCATGAGATACTAATTTGACTTGACTTTGTGTAGACAATATAATTATTCTTTCATTTTCTCTGCAAACATCATTTATCAGGAAATCACCTTCATGAATTTCCAATTTATAAATTTTTTAAATGTTCCAAAGGAAGAATCAAAATGTTTACAAATCATTTGAATTTGTTGAAAATTTAAATAAGCTATATAATGATACATGTTGTCACGTGATATTAGAACTTTGTTAATTTTGTTAGATTCTTAGTCTCATATTGAGATATAATTTGTAGGTTAAACATTTGAAACAGTATTTTTTCTTTTGAATTTAGTAAGCATTTATGATTGAGTAAAAGTCTATTTTCATGAAAATTATTTTGAAAATAACAATCAACAATTTTTCCAATCTTTAATTGACAATTTGTAAGAAATACAAAATATTTAGTTCTTCTATTCAAAACAAAGAGAAAATTATAATAATTGTAATATAATTTATTTTTTTCAAAATTAACTTTTTTATAGATTGAACTAAAAATCAACATTTGGCGATGATTTCATAAAAAATTCAGTACAAATAAATTGGTTATCAATTTCAATATTAGTTTTAGGATCAAAATATAAGATTTGAAAATGATATTTTTTTGAAATTATAAAATATTTTCCAATAACATTATACATTCCTGCTCAGGTTGTTGGTAAGGGTGCAGTGACATTTCAGCCCAGGACATTTCGGCCCACTTTGCGACATTTCAGCCCACTTTGGGACATTTCGGCCCAGGACATTTCGGCCCACTTTGGGACATTTCTGCCCAAAATATTTCACCCCATGTTAGAAAAATAACAAGAAAAAACATGTAATTTTCAATTGCAGTTCCACACATATATATATATATATATATATATATATATATAAATCATTCAAAAAATTTGAAACATTTTCATATTACCAGTTTTCTTTTTTTCAAAAGTATATTTTACTATTTTTTGCAATTTCCTTTTCCTGTTGTGAAAAAAGTAGAGGGTATATTTGTTTTCTTGCATTTCATCATAGTTTTGATAGAAACCACAGCATGAATTTGAAAAATTGTTGGAAGTGTGGATTGAGGTTCCACTGCACTCAAAGAAAGTCAACAAATAATAAGTTTCCTTTATGCTTAACCTGAGCTGAACAGTTGTGTATATTTCTTCATAAACAATACATTCTATTAAATTTTTATGTTGTATTTTCCATTGTATTTTATTGGTGAGGTGTTGTAGAAATTTCTTGTAATTTGCAAAGATAGATCTTTTTTCTTGGCTCAATCTGGCCCTCTAATTATCTGAGGAAATCAGGGAACAAATATATGACCTACTAGAGCTGTTGTCAACATAGGATAAATTTAATTTTAATATTTGAGTTGAATATCAATTATCTACAATTGGCTGTAGAATTAAAGAAAAACCATAGTGATGTGTAAATAGAGTATTGCTCTATACTTATTTAAAATTACATATGCATGGTTGAGCTAGTCTGATGAATATACTTTTAATGCCTTTTTTTTGTTGTGTATTATAATTCATACAAAAAAATGGTATTGATATATTCTGTTAAAGAATTTTTAGGAGTACTTTTAATGTACATTCATGCCCTAACTCCATTAAAAACAGACACTAAACACTATATTTAACAACACGTGAGACCTCAAACACAAAGGAGTAGAATGGAATGTCAAAAAAACCCATACAAGATAAATCCTTATGGAAGAAATTGTAAGACATACAACTTTCCCATGATAAAGTGCATTGCATCCTTAAATTTGATGTATACAACATTACTTTGATGAGTCCTATGAGTCTTGCTATAACTTGATTTATGTTAAAAATGTATATAAAAAAGTAAATAATAATACTAAAATCTAAACTATGGATAGGCTGTTTAAAAAATTTAATCACTTGTTCAAGTTCTAGTGACAGCTACTGTTGAAAGTTCAACATATACTTTCACTGTAGCTAAATCAGAAAAAATAAGTAACAGATGATTCATATTTTCCATATTTTTTTCTTATTATATTCAAATAGTTTTACTTGTTTATATTGCTATTTGAAAATAGAATGATGGTGTATAAATTGGAGCTTCTATTGATGATGGTAGCAGCACTAATTCTGCTAAAACTAGAATAGTCCTCTATGGTAATTGCTTTTCTTTTACTAATTAATGATACTAATTTGGCCTAAATGCTAATTTCTCTCCAAAAAATTCAGCATCAATTCCAAGAATTATAGGATGACCAAAAATATTTTCTCCTGCAGAAGGTAATTTTTGTATGTGAATTTAATTATTGGGGATGGGGATACTCGGAATTTAAAGTTCTTCTAAATGAAAAAAGATGCATTATGCTAACTGTCAAAATATTCAAACATATAACAAAAAATATCCTCAATATTTGCATTAAACAATAATATATTTTGTATTTGAATGAAAAATATTTAACAAGTTTTGTAAAATGTGTTAAACTCTTTGGAAAGTATATACAGTGGTGAAAGAAATTTTTCATTTGATGGACTATTTTTTTGCAAGGGCTATTTTGAAGGGTAATCAATGGCCTTGTTTTAAAAAGATATTGACTAAAATGTAGGAAATTTTGTCTAGTTTTATGAGTAGTTTTCAGATACTCTCTACCTCTCCTAGTTTACAAATTATTTACATATTTTATTGATGACTATATTGATTTTTTGTAAATTGCAATATTTCAGAGATATAGTGGAAAATTACAGAACTAAATCTAATGTTTACAGAATGTTTGGGAAATAAATTTTTTACTCTTCATCTTTGTCTTTTTTTCAATCATTCTTTACAAAATCATTTTACAAACTACAAAGACTAAAATTCAATTTAGCCTTAACATTCTCCCAAAACCTCAGAATGACCTAATCATGAATAAAAGCAACTTATGCATATGAAGTATTTGAGCAATCAAATTCTTGAACATATACAGCTGTTTGTATTCTACATTCTTGTAGAGGAACAACTTAAAGTTCTACTTTCATAGAAAAGATTTGAAAGTTGAAAAAGATGATTGGTACAGTCAGTCTTTTAATTTTAGGCATCATAAATGAATTTCTCTGTGCTGATGGAATGGAATGCTACAAGTGCATATAAAAACACAAAATTTTTTTGTTATTGTATTTTTCTATATTTTTTTATTATCAATAGAGGGCAACTATCTTCCACAGTCCTTGGTGTCATCTGTCATGGTTCAGAGCAATTTCTACCATATGTGCTTAGAAACTTCTGTTCCAATACATATGCACTCATTTCACTCTGAATAGAAAACAGAAAAGATTTTTGTCAGTATCAATTAGTTTTTTATATTCTTTTTCTTTATGTAAAGAAATCTGAGATACCATTGCTTAAAAATAAATATCAAACAGTTATTTAATTTATAACTTATCACTTTAAGTTATAATTGCCAATAAATGCATTTAAAGAGGTAACTTTTTCAAATTATTACTTTAATAATACAGTCTATCCATATCTATATGTATATAAAAAGCTTGTATGAATAGTCTGTTTTTTTAATGTCATAGACACAATTTTATTCAAGTATGGCTGTCTATTTTCAACTTCTGATAGTACTTTTAATGTTCATGAAAAATGTAAAATGTGGTATATTCATTTAATGCGTAAAAAACAAAAGCATCCAACAACAACATTAAAAATACATTTTAGAAAAATAAAGATATAAATTGCTGTGAAAGATTAATCATTGAAAACTGTAACATTCAAAAAATCATTTTTTTTTCTATACTGATCAACAAATAACAAACTATTATCAATATGATAAAAGTTTTATATTTACTTATCTCTCTTAAAATGAATGGAAAGCACTAACTTCACATTTAATATGCATACCATCATCAGACATTCATATTAAATCAATGAATTCAAGGTTGTAAAATTTTCTTATTTTAGACAATAGAGGTTGCTGAATACCAATTTGTATAAAAAGCAAAATTTTCAGTTTGAATTTTAGTGTTTTGTTATATGCAATAGAACAAATATAAAAAAATATAGAATAATTTATCTAATCTTTTCAATTTCTTTAGCCTCTCTTTAAAATTCTGTAACAATAGCATTAGATTGGTTTCATTACATTGGAAGACTTTTTGAGAATTGGGAAATTGCTCTTTAATTTCCATCCATATAGCCTTTTCAAAGTCAAGCACATTTTCTGGGAGTTTTATCATTGATTAATTTTCTTATCTCCTGTTTTCAAATGAAAAATGACAAATTAAAAGTGATTAAAATACTGAAATATCTCAAAACTGAAGTACAGCAATACAACAGATTTTCTTTTAGCTATTCATCAGAACATAGACCAATGGAACCTGTTGACATTCATCATATTTTTTCAAGAATCCATGAATTGAAAAGAGTTGATAAAATGGATCTCTGACAACTTTAAATGTTGCATCAATGAACCAAATTTTACAACATTCCAGTAATTCTTTTGATGATTTGTGCAAAATATAATACAATGATTCTTCTTTTCTTGTATATCTCTCAATAAGAAATCTATTGGAATTTCATCCAAATTTATTTCAAAATCTAAATCTCTGGGATGCTTTGATATTTTACTCTCTTTATATCTGGAAGCTTGTCTTCTTAGTGATTCTAGTTCTGGCAAGTCTTCAATATTATCTTTAAATTTTAGGATAATACCTTCAGCTATTCTTTTACCTGTTTTTCCATTGTCACCAGTTGCCATTTCTTTCAAGTCCATTCTTGATTGAAGAACATTCTCTAAGTTTTTATGCAACTTATGAAGATGATTTTCATTTCTTACAATGAATGAACTTTGATCATTTTTGTAATATGTATGCAGGACATGGACCTTTGGCATATCTCTGAGTACATCTCTAGGTGATTAAACTTTCTGTTTTTCTTTTTAGAGAATATGAACAATTTTTGTGTAGAAGTAAGTCTTTATTTTTTGCACTTCCATCTACAACAATTTTTAAATCATTTCTATCTGTTTTCATGATGTTATGCTGCTTATCCATCTCAAATGAAGTTTCATCACTTATATCAACTCTCTTTGCCATATCTTGTCCATCTTCAGGAAATTTCAACTCTTTTTCATTGTTTGGTGATTCAGGTGAATTAAAGTCAAAGGAAAGCCTTAACTGTTAAAAATTTAGATGAGATAATAATATTTTTTAAGAATTGAAATTACCTGATTTGTGTTGCTTTCACTTGCATTATCCATTAATGATTTCATATTAATAGCAGTTTCATCATAATTTTGATGAATTTTCCTCTGATGATAATTATCTATTTTCTTTAACTTAATAAATAATTTTTGTTTGCTGACATCATGACCATCAGAACAATAATCTGCATCTTAATCTATAACTGATATAGCATTATACCTGAAAAAGTTAGAGAGTTTAAAAATATCATCAATTAGAAAAGTTACTGTTGAGTATATGTGGTTGCAGTTCTTTCCAAAAGCTGTAATGCTGTTATTTGTCCTAGTTTAGGCTCATTTCAGATGTTGAGTATTTTATTTTAATTATTAAAAAGCTTTTCTTTTGATCCTTTTCATTCTCTTCTCAGACACCAACTTTTGTACCATTGGAACAAGAGATGCTTCATGTTTCAAGATATCTATTAATTTATAAAAAGAGCCTTTAGAAGCTTTGCCACTTTTCAAATGGACATTTCAGGTCTTTGAAGACAATTTAAAATAGAAATTCTTGTTCCTTCAGATAGCTTCACCATTTTTATTTTAAATTTGTCAAATGTTAGATTACACATGTGCATACACATAAATGACCTTAAAATCTGGTTAAAAGTGACACTACTCAATGATCAAGGTAAATTTTTTGAACACAGTTGATGCTTGTACTTTTCCATAAATAGACCTATCACATTAAAGTGATCATATTTCTGAGATTTAAAATGAAAAACATATATGTTTATTCTACAATAATAAGAAGAATATTATTAAATATAATAATATCCTTCATTTTCATTCTTTAAGTACGGAAAGAGAAAAAGGTAAGAAAATATTATTTTTTGAGGTGTAACAGTGACTTACTGCTGGTACTGTATTGTTTTGTTGACTTTTATCTAAGAAAGTCATTAATTGTTAATTTTAAGATTTCTATAGTTTTAATAAAGAGAAGACACATGGAAAGATGACCTCTGCCATAGCTGTCGCAACATCAAAAAGTTTCCACATGGGAGACAGGGAACATTAATGTAATTTGTTGTATTGTAATTGTAGGAATTTCTGCTTCTTCAGAACAGTATTCATCCTTTCCAATCATTTACCAACTCACCAAAGTACTCACACAAGTAGAACCTTTCAAGTTTGTCCACAAATAGTCAGTCTTAAAAAACATAATTTTGGTAGAAATTAATCAACGAAATGCCAGTATTCTGTCCAAAGAATATGTATTGAGTAAATGGGTTTCTAGTTCTAAATCAGTAAGTTTAAACAACCAGTTAATGGTTAGAGGGCTGCACTTACAAGCTGGGGAAATGCATTTCCTTTTATACATTTAACTAAGCTTGGGCTCAAATGGTCAAAGGCTTACAAAGATGAAATGTGTTAGTCTCATAATTCACATGTAACAAAAAAAAGAATGACTGTTATATCACACATTTAAAATATAATCTTCAAATTAAGGCCATGTGGCCAACATATGTCACTGCAAAACAAATCTGCCTTTTCAGCAAATTGGACAAAAAGGAGATTTCAGACAGCAGAGCCCACTGATATCCACTCAAATTTTGAACTATCACTTATACCAGATAATTTTTTGGTAAAAGATATTAAAATGTAGGATGACAGGATAATAATATTTTCAACAAAACAAATTGAGCTGTTGTTGAAGGGAAAGATGTGGTTTTTGCATGGTATATTCAAATGTGTCAGAGATCCATTTTACCAATTTTTCACAGTTCATGAATTCACCAAGAAACATCAACGAATGACACAAGTTCCCCTACTGTTTGCATTTATGGCTTCCAAGAAAAAGACAGCTTATAAGAAACTATTTCAGGTATAAATGCTTTTCAATTTGATATTACAAAACATTAAAAATTTTAAAACAGTCAATAAAGGAGCTGACCAATCAACATATATGAATGAAATTTCTCGTGGATTTGGAAAGAGGTATCTGGAGAGCCTTGTCTTCTGTTTATCCTGAGGTTACAATTGAAGGATGGGTCTTTCACTGTACTTGATCTGTTTATAGGAAAATTCAGGTAAGCCTTATAACTGTCTTCTATAAAACTATTAACAAATATTTTCATTATAGAAATTGGGGTACTCTTGTGAATATAAGTCAAAAGGAGAGAGCTATCATACTATGAAAAAAACAATGGCACTACCATTTCTACCATCAAACATCATTAAAAGAGTATTGAAGAATATAGAACAAACAGCTAGCTTCAAGACATTTAGGACCATTTATTGATTACATCAAGAACCAATTGTTATATGGATATTACCCATCACATTCTAGAAGAAGACTAAATCCTCTCAATATCTAATATGATTTGATTAATTAATGGAATTCATTCCAAATTGAATGCGAAGAGTTCTTTCATTTGTGGTGTATGTTAATTGTAAAAACTACAAATATTTTATCTCTATAGTTGATGTATCAGTCAAATTATTTATTCATTGTTTTAGACTAAGAAAATATCAACATGAACAGACTTGTTTAGTCAATCAATATTTCAAATTTGTTTTTATATGTTAAGCTACACATTTAAGAATATTAAAGAATTGTGAATTATATCTTTATATTGTGCTCTCAAATGACAAAATAGATGACTCTTTCCGTGTGATTTGTTTACAACAGTGGTTATTTTTATTGGAAAAAAGTATTAGGGTATAGAAACACAAATATTTCTTTGACAAGTGATTCGAATTTTGAGATATCATACAGAGAGATAGAATGACAAAGATGACCATTTCAAGTGTATGAATATGAACATTTATCATACATATCTCTTTCTATAAAATAACCATTGTATACATTGGTTAGTTTACAAAATTTGTCATATTTTCTATCTCCAATTTGAAAAGTTGTCACAGGCATATTATTTTATTTTTGGCATATATTTTCAATTCCAACACCTTTGATTTCAATCCTAAAATGATTGATGTTCTCTTCTGATATATTTGTAGTAGCTTTTACATGTCCATTACAATCTTTTACAAATTGAGTATCAAGATGATGGTAATCAGTACCATTTACAAAAATTGAATAAATCATGATACTATCATTGGTATTGGCACCAAAAACATCAACTTCACATACAGTGAGGACTGTGTTTGCGTTGAGGATGATTGATACATAATGTCCAATTGTCAATTTTGGACATCTTACTGTTGAATAATTAGGTAAAATATTGTTAAAACTTGCACACAATATAGGCATATTTAATACTGGAATAGTAGAATTTTCTGTAACACTTATATGGGCATTCATTAATCTACCAGGATGTTCAAGATCTCCAATCATTGAAATTGTATAAACAATAGTTTCATTGGCTAAATCGACTTTCCACTATGGAAGATTCTCTGGAGATGTATGTGTACAAGCAATACCATCAACATTAAATATAGCACATACCAGATCATCAACACAATTTCGAGGATATCCATTACCAATAAAACTACTAGAAGTAGGGGAGCAGATGAAACTGTACCTGGGTTAAACCGTACCCGGGTTAAACCATACCCATAAAGGGGTTAAACCATACCCATTTTTTATTTAATATATGATATATATTTATTAAACTTGTGATAATGAAATCTATGTTATACTGATACAATGTATATAGGCAGATATATAAAGATACATTTATCTAAAAAATGAAAAGAATTAAAAATGAAAAGAAATAGAGAATATGAAATGTAGGTAAAATCTATGGAGCATATATATGAGATGTTTGTAGCAATAATTCATCTGCTAATATTTTTCCTAATTTGTATTCATCCCAAATGTCAAATATTTTTTTTTCTCTGTCCACATACCTTTTTCTCTGATATCTATATATTTGTTTATCAGACATCACCTTTTCATAGATAATGATCAAATCTCCCTCTTTTTTCAGTTCATCCACTAATATGTAGAATGAGCCTTTTGATTGCACTTGAATTTTGACTTCTTTCATTAATGTGTCTTTCTTCTATATGTTGATGTTCATTTGCACTATTAATGACACTCTCATCCATATCTCTGTGTTGATCAATCTGCATAATTTCCCTGTTAATAATATCATTATCATCATCTTTCAATCTTTTAACCTGCAGAAGAAACTGGTTCTTTTCACAGTCCAGACAAACTGATACCTTTGAATCTGGAAGACAAAAGTTAAGTAGTTACAAATTAAGATGTGCATTTAAATATCATACTCAGTAAACATTTTTCATGGATTTTTTCATTCCATAGCACACAAAGTTTCCATTTCTCTCTCCCATATATAATAAGTTTGCAATTTTTACATTTCATTTTTAATCTGGATCTGTTATACATAAAACATTAGTTTTGTGTAATAAAAAATTCATAAAGCAGTTAAGGGAAATCAATATTTAAAAACATTTAAAGCCATTACTTAACACCATATAATAATACGCAAGATGATAGACAATTATTATTTCACTATTTACTTTAATAAACTTTTTTTCAAAGTTATGAAAAAGGGCTATTATCATCAATAATAATTCAGTTACCTTTGTTTTATTTTGGATAGATTCCCAAAATAATATTTCACTGAGGATTCTGTAAAATCAATATCGGAAATAAATCAAAATGGCTGACTTAAAATGAGTACCAATTTAAAAAACTGGTATTCTCAGTAACAGAATATTATGGAATTAATTTAATAATTTACACACACATATACATATATATATATATATATATACAGTATATATAATATTATTCAAAATAATACATTTGTTAGGGTATGTTCATTATTTTAAAGTTGGTATGGTTTAACTTCTTAATGGGTACGGTTTAACCCAGGTACAGTTTCACCCCTATTCGAATTTTTTTCATACACAATCCAAAAAATCTTTGCCTAATGTCACTAAAATTAATTATGTCCACATTTCTATAAAAAAAACTTTGAATAATCTGAATAATATCCTTCTATAAAAATTCATTTTATTTAAAAAAACATTTAGAAAAACATATAATTGAATATTTTTATTTTATTAGGACAATTCTGAAGTGTACAATATGGTTCGCGGTGGCATAACTGGAAACAGAGAAGAGATGTATAATTAAAGTTTTTTCATTCAGTATGTTTTTGTTGATTTTGTTGATATATTAATCTCTTCAGGCTTCTTTTACACAATAACTTGATGATCAAATATATAAGCTGCTTAGACAAAATGTTGATACCAAGAATTTGGTACCAAAATTCCGGTATAATCTATTACAAAAAAAACAAAAATTTGTGAAATCATTCAAATAGAAAGTTTTTAATAGAGAAGACAATTTAGAAATTCAAAATGAAGAAAACCACATGAATTTATCACTGAACATATTTTTTTTGCTATGTTACTAAAAATTATATAAATAATATTTATCAATGTGATGGATACAATGATTGCAGATATAATGAAGATGAAGAGGTAAAACAATGCAGATTTCGTGATTTCTATTATTTTGAATGCTTTAACTCCAATGAAAAAATTGACTATATGAAAGTTTGCAATTATCAAAATGATTGTTCAGATGGATCGGATGAGCAATATTGCAGTTGGTTTAAACAAATATCTATCTTAGACACAAAGTTAATTCATTAGTTAATAAAACAGAACATGGAAAATGCTCAGAAAATTATGAGTTAGTAATATTTTTACTTTGATTAATTATATAAAACTATATTATAATCATTTCTATCAAAGTGAAGAAAATGTAAAAATCAACAATGTGTTCACAATGATCACATCTGTGACAATGAAAGAAACTGTTTTGATCAAAGTGATGAATTTTGTTGGCATAAAAATGCGATAGCAGAAATATACAAGAAAGGTATTACTGTGGTTAGATCTTCAGAGCATTGCAATACTCTTTCTCTTATATATCTTTACAGAGGTTGCAATAAAAAGTTTCAACATGAATGTGAAGATCAATGTATACCAAACTTTCACAAAAATGATGGAAAGAAAGACTGTAACAATGATGAGGGAGAATGTAGAAACATCTTTAAACCATATGCTATATGGGTGATGATGAAACTGACTGTGGTTGGAATCTTTGAATTCTTTTACTTCAATTATATTACCTAGAAAATATATAAATATATTCTATTTCAGACAATTTCAGTCCAAAAGGATATTTCAAATGTAGAAAAGAACAGGTTTTTATCACTCTTTCAAAAGTATGTGACAACATTGTGAATTGCTTGCATGGAAGTGATGAGCTTCCCTGTTCAATTAAAATAATTCCTTCAATACCCAACTGTCTTTCATATAGAAACACTGAACTGTCTTGTCACTTTTCTATAGATGGCATTAAAAATGTAAATGATAATTTTCATGATGACAAATTTCAGTTTTGTTGTTTAGTTTGGAAATCTTTCGGTAAAAATGTGCAATGTTTTCCCTCATCTCTAATTTTTTTTAATTGTGAGAGATTGTTGAGTTCATTGTTAACTAGATCTGTTTTTTGGCTTTTTGGCATTTTAGGTCTAATGGGAAATATAATTTCTTTTTTCTTGATTATATGTTCAAAGAAGAGGATAAATTACTTTCAAATCATTTTGATATGAAGTGATTTTGTAACATCCTGTTATATTGTGACAATTGCAGCAGTAGATGTTTTTTATTCATTATCCTATTTGGAACATGACGAATTTTGGAGAAAGTCTTTGTCAATTTCTTGGAACAAGCATGTCTTTCTCATTAGTTTTATTTTCCATTAGTACTTTTCTGATTTCATTAGAAAGACACCAAGCTGTTGTTAACCCAATGAAAAAATCATTTATTTTTCACTACTCAAACAGAATTTCTGCTTTTGTAATTGTTTTTTCAGTACTTTTATCAACAGTTATTTTTCTAATTAACTTAATTAGGTAATTATTCATACCGTTTTTTTTGTTCTTCAAACAAATACAACAAAAACAACATCAGGAATAATATCTTTAATAACTAAACTGGAAATTTTCTGTCATATAACTCAATTAGAAATATCATTTATAGCATTAAGTTAATATAGCTTTTTTTTACTCCTATGATCCTTTAAACGAATCTTACAGTTTTGCTGATGGACAAACTAAAAAGATCCTGTGTTATGCAAAAATATTTTCCATGTATTTTTGCGTTGAAGGAAAGAAAACGTTTTTTGATAAACTCCACAAAAGTAATCTATTGAACAGATATAGCTGAATTCCGGGAGGAGTTGAACCTAATCAATCAATTTTAATACATTCTGTTCCTCCCTCCCATCGGCTGAAATGACAATTTAGACTTTTTGACAAACTTTAATAATCTCGTTGATTGATTACAGAAGAATACAACATTTCGCCAAACAATTTGATTAATTCTCTTTTCAAAAATTGCGAACACAACAGCTTTCTATGTAAATCTGAAATGATTTGTATCAATATTATCTATATTTGCGATGGAAAGGACGATTGTCAGACTGGAGAAGATGAAATTGATTGTCAGGATTGGGAATTGTTTGAATGTAGCGATAAAGAGAAGATCAATCCCAATTTGTTTGTAATTTCAATAAAGATTGTAAAAATAATCGAGACGTTTATAGTAGTTTTATGCTATTACAAAAAATTTTCGTTCACGATTCATTTTCATTTATAGGCCTAACCATAAAATATGAAAGAAATTGCGACGTCAAATTCAATTCAAGAGGACAATTGATAAAACCAATGACTTATCCATGGATGAATATTATCAATTGTCAAGAGAGAACGACCAACTGAAGAGGGGGAGGAGAATCTCTCTCATACAAATCTATTCAGCATTTGGAGATATCATTGCAGGAGTTTATTTATTAATCTTAGCCATAGGTGATCAATATTTTGGTAGTAATTATAGCGAAAACGATGAAGATTGGAGAAAAAGTATCTACTGTTCATTAACCGCATCTTTAATTCTATTTTCAATATTCTTGACATTCTCTGCAAACTGTTCGTATTTGGTGGATGAGTACTTTCATCAATCTAGCAAAAGAAGAATGTTTGTTACTTTTATTGGAATTCCATTATTCTCCATCTTATTGGCCGTAACGCCAATTTATTTTTCGAAGGAAGTAAGTTCTTTGGCTTTTAATAACCGAATACGTAGGAGTAGGAAAAAGCGTCCACCAAAGGCGCTGTCCTTCCCATCCTCTATCATTTTAATACGACAGTGGCAAGGTAAGAATGATATTCATTGCAGATGTTACAGAGGGGGGAGAAATAACGCATACACTACAAGATAAAAAATGTAAGAATCAACTGGATTTTGTTTTCGCTTGACCTAAATAAACATATTTACACTGGCAAAGTAATTGAATATGCAAATTAACGTTTAATTTCCATTTCATAGTATTACAAAGACACATACGTAGCTTATAAATCTTCAAATTTTGACGTTTCGATTTTAGCAGACGACGTATTATTTGAATTTGAGTAGGATATTCTTCAGCAGATGAAGGTTTAGATTTTTTGTGCTGCTTAAAAGCTTCCAAATCTTTAAATATTCTTCTTTATACATTGTTTATAATTATATGAAATTATGTTAAGAAACGTTGTCAAGGAAACCAGTAGAGGAAACCATAAGCGGGGCTTTTTCATCTAGCATTTCATAATTCACAAATCACTATACATTCTGAAATTTATATCAGTATTCTAAAGAGGTTAAAGTAAGCAAATTGTAGAATTAGGCCTATTGGAGAGGTGATTTTATACTGTATGACGGTGCCAGATCTGTTAGCAGTCTGCAAACTCCCCAAGATCTAGTTGGGCAATATTATCTTATCTAGCCTACAGTCCAGATTTTATGCTTAAAACAACCCAATGTTTTTTATAACAGCCCTATTTTCTGGTGAGCCAGCTTAGGGTTGCACTGAAAGGAATATCAATTATCTTTTTACTCTTTTTTTTCTTCAGCCTATGAAGGAGGCTGTTGTTTGTCAGAATGTTTGATATATTATGTAAACATTTAATGAAAGACGAATAATTAAGAATGAAACTGTTATACATTCTATGCATTGAATTGATATTCTATTTAATTTTTAATAACTTACGATAAATTTTAACGTGGACACTAAAGTTCGTGTTTGTTACCATTCCTGTTGCAATATTGTTTAAATGGCAGTGTCCGTTGTAACCAAAACTTCTATATTTAAAAAGTTAAGTATAAGTTATAGAAATTATTTACTTAATCTCGTTTTCCTGTATCTTAATCATCAGCTTAGGCCTAAAATTTTCACCTATTCCCTAACTGATTATATATATACCTGCAATTTGTTGATTGGCTACATGCAGTTGCACACGCTGATAGAGGTTGAGAGCCACTAGGACCAGGATGATTTTGACCCCATATTACCTTATTTTCGTATTGAATATAGTAACAAACTATTAACAAATAGAAAAAAAAGAAGTAAAACGACTATTTGTTTAATGATATTTCTTACCAGTTTCCGGTTGAACTGAACAAGTTATAGATAAGAAACATAGCTGAATAATCCAAATATGTATTATTATCGTTTTCAATCTTCAAATCATTCGTATAATATAAACAAGAATATAGTATTATAGGATTTAATATTGTCCACTTAAAATTGTATAGTCCTATCAAGTATATAGATAAATAAAAATGAAAGAAACCATACTAATTGCTCATGAGAAGATTATTCAAATAAACTATGCTTTCCAACTAACTTCACACTTTAAACATAACACAATCAGTTATTAAATTGGAATAAACAGTTGAGTAGTTTGTTTTACTGCTACATTCAAATATATTTAAAGTATTTTAATAAAGATGCTAATTGATTGAACATTTCTCTTTCTCTTTAAATTTTGATAATCAATTAATTGTTAAATTAACCAACTAATCCATTTGTTATTAAAAGGGAGAAATTTCATTTAAATGACAGATTTTTTTGAATAATGCAATGATTCAATTATTCATTCAATCATTACTATATTTAGCTGTAAGTCCAAATTAACTGGACATCAAGTTTGCATTTAATCTATTAATTATATATTATTCATTTAATGGAAAAGTAAGGGAAACAGCAAGAGCTTTGGCAATTGCAAAATCTACAGTAGTCAATATTTGGAGATATAAACCACCCAAACAATAGACTAACAGAAAGAGATTTAGCAATAATGAGTAGGATTGTGAAGAGACTTAAAAGAAACAAGGAAAGGGTGACAGCAGGGAATATTATAGATGAGTTGGAGGCAGATA